>QRFJ01000273.1:274731-315324 GCA_006176705.1 Cocos nucifera | reverse complement strand
AAAAAAGTCATTTCATGACCTGATACTTGGTTGTGCGACTCTGTTCACCAAACATCTCTTACAGATGAGCCAACATTTGGCGAGCAGTCATGATATCTTCATGTTGGCACTGGAGCTCATCATACATCGAGCCCAACATGTAATATCTGGCCTTATTATCTTCATCTATTCATTTTTCTAGAGATGCTCTCTGTTCAGCGGATGGACGGGCTGGTAAGGTGGCAGGATCCTGATCCAATACGTGGGTTAACTTTTTAGAATCCAAAATCATTTTATAGTTTCTAAGCCAATCTTTATAATTGGGTTCGGTCAGTCTATGTGTGTCTAGGATACGTGCTAATGGGTTGGACGTAGACATTTTTCTATAGAGAGTCAAAGATTCTAGTTAGATACTGTAATTATGACTTGACTAATTTATTTAGAGATTTTATTTTTAAATAAATTAGCTTTCACTATTTTCTCAGATCCCTACACTCCCTCTATAGAGATGCGAAAATCTCCATGATTAATGATTTCTAGTGGATGGTGCGGTCTCACCAATTGACTCATCACCTCACCTAATAGTTATTGGTGATGGGTTAGCCAATGAGTGAATAACTTTTGTTCAATGATTCTCTAATCATGATGCACCCAAACTTGGTCTCTAATTCATAAATCTCACCATATCCGGAATATTGATCCACTTCTTAGTTAAGTTAGATCCACCATTTGAACAAACTGGATTCCTAATTGAGTCTCTCATCATATCCAAAATATTGAGCCCAACTCATCCTCCAGTCCATAGCATCCGATGCCTAATAGGCATGGTTGCATCTTCCTGATGCAACTGAACCGCTATATCCAGTCGAGAACAATCAACCCCGGGAAGGGTCTGCACATCTACAGTGGTGGAAGACCTCAGACTTAATCTTTTCTTAGGAAGAATTGATTCAGGTCTCATTAAACTAGACTTGTCATAGTCATAATAATTATGACTAACCTAGTGGCATGGGTTAGCTCGAATTATTGACCACCTCAAATCAGAACTGAGTCAACAGATATGGCTAGGTAAGTGAGACCGGGTGGAAAAATATGCCATTAACTCGTACAAAGATGCATTCAGGTCGAGTAGCTCCAATTAAAAATCAGTCGGTCGTATGTGCCAAACTTATCTTAGACACAAATTGTTGAGGCAAAACCAATTGGGTTAGCCTACAATCCAGACTCTAACCTCAAAGCCTAATTAGGTCTTGCTTGATCGTGACTCAATCTTGACCCAGACTTAAACCTATTAGGCTGATTAATTTAAGCATTGTTGATCCCATCTAACCAACTCTTGATTCGGTTTGATCAACCGCTTAGACCTAATTGAGCTACCCAAGCCCGAACCCAGTATTATGAATATGTCTTAGATCTAAAATTCTCAATTTTAGATCCTAATTAATATTTCATAATCTTAATTCTTAATTAAGTAGGGTTCATAAATAAAATATGCACAATAAATCCTAGGGTTTCAGGATCTAGGGTTTTGCAGAAAGTAAGTTTTGGATTTCTTGATTAAGGACGAACATGCAGCACCCCTACACATCATAAGAACATCCCATCAGATGAGAGGAGAGGGCCTTTAAACCCTTCTTCGTTCTTATGACCGGACGGCTAAGAGGAATGCCTTAATCAGGAACATGTAATACTACAAAATAGTTTTAGATCTATATCATATATCTCATATACAAATTAGATCTAATCATGGCATATTTTGCATACATCTCATGTATCGAATCATGCATATTTTCAGATCTAAATTATCTCATAATAATCTAAAAAATTAGATTTAAATTGATCTTATCAAAATAAACTCTAATCTAGACAACTATGTAGAACTATTCTACAACTAGTCTAGACATGCATCAATCATATCTCATATGATGTTTAAAATTAAATAATTTTTATTTACTATTTTTTAGATGTTATTATAATAATTATAATATCAAAAAATAGTAAATAAATAGATCTAAAATATGATTTAATCAAATTAAATTATAAACATGCAAGACTATTCTATAGAACTATTCTATTTTAGAACTAGTCATGCATATTTTCTAATCTTAGATCCAAATCATTTAATTTTAATTTTTTTTAATTTTAGATCTGATCACATCTCATGTGACATCTAAAATTACTTATTTTTTAATTAAAATAAATTTAAAATTAGATCTAAATACTTTAGAACCTTGGCTCTGATACCAGTTGAAGGAAAATCCTGATTTTTCGGATCAGGTTCGTTCAGATCTGATTGGATCAAGAGATATATTTTAAAAAATTTTTATCTTTGATCTAAATTAGATCTAAGATATTTTAGATCTAATTTTTATTATTCTAATAATAAAAATAAAATATAGATAAATTAAATCATATTTAATTTACCTTGATGTAGGGTAATCCTATTACCCGTTGATGATCCTGTAAGCAGTGGAAGGTTCTGGATCTAGCCATGCAAGTACCTGGCCTCTATCGATATTCACTCAGACTGGATCTAGAGATCCTCTTATCTCTATCATGTCTCCAAAAATTAGATATGAATCTATTTTGGAGGATCTTCAAAATAGCTTTTGAAGATTAACAGTTGTCCTTTGCAGCAGCGCAGCTTTCTAGCTTTCTATCGTCTTTCTCTCATCTAGATTGAACCAATATAGATCCCAAACTACTTTGGGCATAGAGAGGAGAGGGAGAAGATGGACTTGGCATGGAGGAGGATGAGAGAGGTAGCCTTGGGGCATGGGGAATTTTCATGTATTTTTGAGTTGGGCGTAGGGTCTTATTTATAGACTATGCATGATCCAACTCCTCTTCATCCCAACCAATGACAACCCTTTATGAAATCAGATCTAAATCTAATTAGTGGGAATAGAGTCTCTTAGATTCATCGTTAGATGGTGCGTAAGACCAGTCAAAGTTGATTCTTAGGACGAGTCTAATCAGAATCCAATAAGGAGATGGAGTCCCTATCCAACAGGGACTCCTGGGCTCCTCAAACTTGGGCGCACGCCATGCCTTTCTCTCGCCTAGATTGAACCAACCTAGATCCCAAACTACTTTGGGCGTGGAGAGGAGAGGGAGAAGATGGACTTGGCATGGAGGAGGAGGAGAGAGGTAGCCTTGGGGTGTGGAGAATTTTCATGTATTTTTGAGTTGGGCGCAGGGTCATATTTATAGACTATGCGTGATCCAACTCCTCTTCATCCCAACCAATGACAACCCTTTGTGAAATTAGATCTAAATCTGATTGGTGGGAATAGAGTCCCTTGGATTCATCCTTAGATGGCATTAAGATCAGTCATAGTTGGTTCTTAGGAGGAGTCTAATCGAAATCCAATAAGGAGATGGAGTCCCTGTCTAACAGGGACTCCTGGATGCCTCAAACTTGGGCGCACGCCACCCATGGCATGCACCCTTCTCCTTGCTAGGTTCTGGTAGGAGGACAAGCCCCCACCAACTCTCCAATAGGTGTGTGACATGTGGACAGAAGTCAAAGTGTCAATGGTCAACATTTGACCAGTCAAAGGTCAACTTTTGACCAAAGTCAAAGGATGAGAAATGGTAGGTGACCAAAAATGGCAGGTATTATCTTATAAAATAAGACAACTCTTTTCTGATCTGGACAGGCTTCAGTCAGACCAAGTGAAGGCCTCTAATCAAGCACAAACTTCTTTGGCTCAGTCAGGACAACTATTTATGATAGTAAAAGAAGAACGTTAGGTTCAATCGAGTGCTAGCACGATTTCTTTGAACCTAATTGAATCTCATTCAGATCAATTGAACTAGATTAGTTCAATTGATGATCACCAGATTCAAACCCTTATTTGTGTGATCCAGTTAGGTTCAGTTCTATATGGTAATGGGATATGTCATGATCTCTATCATCGACATCATCGAAACTCCTTTCGATGGATCAGAACTCTTCTGATTCGAACAGCTAGAATGATCGATCATCTAAATCATTCTAATTGCTCCCAAAATCCACCAGTGATACCTAGCAGTATATGGTGGCAACCCATCAGAGCTGAATGCGAACCTCTTGGTGCAGCTACCTGTGTGATTAAGTTCTTCTATCTTGAGCTCCGATCAGATTAGGGTTAAGGTGAACTCGTCAAACCCTAGTTTCTGTCATATGATGTAATCATTCGATTCAAGTCCGATGTGAAAACCTAAATAGAAACTCTTTCTATTATTTCACTCTACCATGGCCATGGGCTTCTGGACTTGATTCTCATGATCATCATAGGGCTGCTCCTCTACCACCGAGGTAGATAGATTCCATCTTGATGCAATCCAGTTCCTACAATGAACATGCTATAGCCAACATACACCTCAGGATTCTAAATGGCTAGGAGACCAAGTTATGGTGTAGTCAAACTATAACACCCTCAAGATGAACTATCGATGCACCTCAGGTCAAAGAACCAGACACACCACTACAGCATCGAGTCAGTCATCAATGAGAAGGTAGACTTTCCTTAATGACTACTCGAGGTGGTCACGCTCAGTGCCCTCATTCTCTAACGAGTACCTATACTCTCGCTCTGGTGTCTCCACACCGTAGACTCAAGACTCATCTACTAAAGAGAAGCGATTGTACACCAACCTTCCGGATCAATCACCATCCTCATGATGATCCTATAGTCGGGAGCATTTTATGAGTTAATAATGATTATTCATGTCTTAAATTTTCAACTCTTAAAAATATGAATTATTATTACCATTAACTCAAAGGATGTATCACAGACACTAAATACACGTATGTGATAGAAAATAACCTATTTTATTGATTATAGTCAAAATTACAATTTTGCTCCTAGAAGTGTATTACAAGTGTCAGCTAATTC
The DNA here is from genome assembly GCA_006176705.1 of Cocos nucifera. Taxonomy (NCBI): domain Eukaryota; kingdom Viridiplantae; phylum Streptophyta; class Magnoliopsida; order Arecales; family Arecaceae; genus Cocos; species Cocos nucifera. Next base: position 310,462 of record QRFJ01000273.1, on the reverse strand, counting down.
TGGCTTCTAGGATACATATATCTAACAAATGTAATTCCAACAAGTATTGCCTCTACCATCATGACCATGGTCATGATACTAAAGAATGTATCTAGCTCCAGGATGAGATCGAGGCACTAATCAGAAGAGGTCGGCTGGATCAATTTATCAGATGCCGATCGAAGAGAAGAGAAGATCGTCCAAGAGCCCTATCGCAGTCTGAACTATCTCAGAGGGATGAACCACAAGAAGATCGACCTCCCCTTAGAATCATCAACACTATTGCTTGGTGACATTAGCGAGGGAAGGCCAGTGGGTCAGTAGAATCAGCAAAGAAGTAGCGGACTGAAGAACCCATCACTTTCACTGAAGAGGATGCTCAGAAGGTTCAGCTTCTGCATAATGATGCGATTGTAGTCATTTTAAATATTGCTGATTATGATGTATGCCATATTTTAATTAATAATGGAAGCTCTACTAATATCTTATTTTATGATGCTTTCTCTAAAATGTCTATATTTGATAGTAGAATGGGACCAATAAATATCCCATTAATAGGATTCATAGGCGATGCAGTGCTAGTGGAAGGAATAATAATATTGCCAGTGGTAGCAGGTCAGAAGCTAAGATAGTCCAAGGTTCAAGTTGATTTTTTAGTGGTAAAAGCACTCTCTACCTACAATGCAATACTTGGCCAACCTGATTTGAATGCACTTGGGACTGTTGTTTCAACTTATTACCTGAAAATGAAGTTTCCAAGAAGGCATGGAGTTAGGGAGGTTAGAGGAGACCAGGTATTAGCTCGGCACTACTACAATATTGCCCTACAAGAAGGAAGGCAAGCAGATCCTTGTCCAGTGGATGGGCTTGATGCCCATGATCATCTATCTAAACAAAGGGAGGAACCTATCAATGACCTTATGGAGGTTCCTTTGAACGATGAAAATAAGGATCACACTATAAAGATCAGCTCCAATCTAAAAGGAGAAGTCAGAAAGTAGCTCGTCACCTTCTTGCAAAAGAATGCTGATGTTTTTGCTTAAGTGCCTGCAGATATGTCTAGGATTGATGTAGAGGTAATGGAGCATCGTCTGGGTATGGATCTTAAATGCCGACCAATGAAGCAAAAAAAAGCGTAGCTTTACACTTGAGAGGAAGAAGGCTATTATGGACGAGATCGACAAATTTCTCAAAGCAGGATTTATTCGAAAAGTGCTCTATCCAGATTGGATCGCAAATATCATTCTCATTAAAAAGACAAATAGCAAGTCGAGGATGTGCATCGACTTCACAGACTTGAACAAAGCTTGCCCAAAAGATAGCTACCCCCTGCTCAGGATTGACCAATTGGTGGATGCAACTTCAGGCCATGAACTCCTCAACTTTATGGATGCCTTCTTCAACTATAACCAAATTTGGATGGCACCAGAGGATGAAGAGATGGCTATTTTTATTATTGATTATGGTCTTTATTATTACAGAGTCATGCCCTTTAGGCTTAAAAATGCAGGTGCAACTTATCAACGCTTAATGAATAAGGTCTTCAAGGAGTAGATCGACCACAATATGGAGATCTATGTGGATGACATGTTAGTTAAAAGTCAATCTTCATCAAATCATATTATCGATCTTGAAGAGACCTTCAGCACCCTTTGAAAGTACAAGATGAAGCTGAACCCTATAAAATGCACTTTTAGAGTAACCTCGAGGAAGTTCTTGGGATTCATGGTGTCAAGGCGTGGCATTGAACCCAACTCAGAGAAGATTAAAGCCATCCAAGAGATGACCACCCCGAAAATAATAAAAGAAGTTCAACACCTCACAAGCAAGGTAGTGGTCGTGAATCACTTCATTTCAAGGTCGATGGAGCATTGTATGCCTTTCTTCCAATTACTCAAATAGCCTAAGAACTTTAACTAGACTCCTAAGTGCTCGCAAGCCTTTGAAGAATTGAAGAACTATCTTAGTTTGCCTCCACTCCTTGCCAAGCCTAAATCTACAGAAGAGCTATTCTTGTACCTTGCTGTGTCTCCAGCAGCTATTCAAGCCATCCTAATTAGAGAAGAAGCTAAAGTTCAGAAGTTGATCTACTATATAAGCAAAGTTTGAGGGATGCAGAAATAAGGTACATCAAATTAGAAAAACTAACTTATACCTTGTGAATTACAGCCAGGAAGCTCTGACCTTATTTTTAGGGATACACAATTACTCTTCTTACTGATCAACCCATCAAGGTAGTTCTTCAGCAGCCTGATACCTCCAGAAGAATAAAAAAGTGGGCGATTGAGTTAACTAAATTTGATATTTATTTTCAACCTCGGCCATCCATTAAAGTTCAAATACAGGATGATTTTATAGTGGAGTGCACTATTCTGGATACGACTGAACTAAAGCACCAAGAAGTTCATATCCCTGGCTTCCCTAAAGAAAAGATTGATCTCTTTGCAAACTTTTGGGCACTATATGTTGATGGTTCATCTAATCCTTCTAGAGTAGATGCAGACTTGATTCTCATTAATTTGGAGGAGATTGTGGCAGAATATGCTTTACACTTTGAGTTCCCTGCTACCAATAATGGGGTTGAATATGAAGCTCTAGTCTTGGAGCTATAGATAGCCAAAGAATTGGAAGCAAAACATTTGGAGGTTTATTATGATTCTCAACTAGTGGTGAGGCAAGTCAGTAACACCTTTGAAGCTCGAGAGGAAGGTATGAAGAAATATTTGAAAAAAGTGAGAAATTTAATCCTAACCTTTAGTAGCTTTGAAATTCAGTAAATCTCCAGAATGAAAAATACCAAAGCCGACCACTTTTCTAAGTTAGCCACCTTAGCCCTAAATGAACTGCTAAGAAATGTCCTCTTTGAAGTCCTACAGTACCCAAGTTTCGAAGAACCCGTAGCAATAATGCAAGTTAATCATGAGCCTAGTTGGATCGATCCATTAATTTCTTATCTCAGAGATGGAATTCTTCCAAGAGACTACAAAGAAGCTTGAAAGTTAAGAAATCAAGGTTTCCACTATATTTTATATGAAAATAAACTATACCACTCCTCAAATGTCTCCAATCCTTCAAAGCTGATTATGCCTTGAGGAAAGTTCATGAAGGAACATGCAAAAATCATCTGGGGGTGAGATCCTTATCATATAAGTTACTTTGGCAAGGATACTATTGGCCAACAATGCACCAAGATGTAATAGATTATGTAAGAAAATATGATAGATGTCAGAGAAATGCAAACATTCAGAGATGGCTTCACAGCTCATGCCATTAATTGCCCCTTGGCCATTTGCATAATGAGGATGGATATACTTGGGCCTTTTTCTATGGCATTTGGACAATGAAGGTTCCTGCTGGTGGCAGTAGATTATTTCACTAAGTTGGTTGAGGCTGATCCTATAGCGAAGATCACTGAAGTCAAAGTATAGGACTTCATCTAGAAGTCGATAGTTTATAGATTTGGTCTACTGGGGATACTAATCACTGATAATGGATGCTAGTTCGTAGGAACGAAGTTCACTGAATTATGTGAAGACTTGAATATTTTCCACCACTTCACATCAGTAGCTCATCCATAGACGAATATTGAGGCTAAGGTAACTAACAGAACTTTGCTTCAAGGGATAAAAGCAAGGCTTCAAAGAGCAAAAGGAACATGGATGGACGAACTCTATTATGTGCTCTATGCTTATAGAACTAGTTTGCCAACTAGGGAAACTCCTTTTGCATTGGCTTTTAGGATAGAGGCAATCATTCCAATTGAGCTTGAACTTCCTTCAATGTGAGTTGAAGCTTTTAGTGAATAGAATAACTCATAGGATCTCAGAGCAAATCTTGATCTATTAGAAGAAAAGCGAGAGAAGGCTCAAATCCAAATGGAAGCTTACAACTAAAGAGTAATCCACTACTATAACTTTAGGGTCAGAAGCAAGATATTTAGAGTAGAAGATCTGGTGCTTCAGCGAGCAGATGTTTTGCAACCCCAAAATCAAGAAAAGCTCGTCCTAAATTGGGAAGGCCCTTATGAGGTCATGGAAATCATCCGATTGAAAACATATTATCTAAAAGAGCTCAAAGGATCAGCACTCCAGCAATCTTGGAACTCGAAGAACTTGCAAATGTATCATCAATAATCTTGCCTCAATAAAACTTTCTTATTTTAATATCTTTATTCTTTGGCACAAAACTATATGATGGTAGGAAACGACTTAACTGAACATCATTCTTAAATGAAGTAGAAGGCCTCCAGTTATTTAAGACAGGAGGTTAACCTCATTGCAGCGAGGGTGAAGGCCTCCAATTATTTAAGATAGGAGATTGATCTCATCCAAGCGAGGGTGAAGGCCTTCGGTTACTTAAGATAGGAGGTTAACCTTATCACAGCGAGGGTGAAGGCCTTCAGTAATTTAAGATAGCAGGTTAACCTTGTCCAAGCGAGGGTGAAGGCCTTCGGTTATCTAAGATAGGAGGTTGACCTCATCTAAGTGAGGATGAAGGCCTCCAATTATTTAAGAAAGGAGGTTAACCTCATTGCAGCAAGGCTGAAGGCCTCCAGTTATTTAAGGCAAGAGGTTAACCTCGTCCAAGCGAGGGTGAAGGCCTCCAATTATTTAAGACAGGAGGTTAACCATGTCGTATTGAGGGTGAAGGCCTTCGATTATTTAAGATAGGATGGAGCAGGGAGAGGCCCTTTCAACGGCCCTTTTGTACCCCAATGATCTTGTTAGGGATAGGAGGAGGATCTCATCCTAACAAAGATAAAGGCCAATCATGTCAGAAATAGGAGCAGGCCTCATCCTGACATGGGTCAAAGAAGAGAGGCTCTCTCAATGGTCCTTTCATGCCCTGATGTCTTTGTTAGGAATAGGAGGAGAACCTCATCCTAATAAGAAAAAAGATTAAATATGTTAGAAATAGAAGAAGAACCTCATCCTGACATAAGAAGAGACCTTTAAATATTCACGAAGGAAGGATGATTTCGTCCAAGCGAAAGTCATGATCAACTACAATCGGGATCAGGGGACTTCATCCATACACCAAAGATGCGAAGACCCAATCATGCAAACCAGAAAAAAACCAATCCGAGGGCCATCATCTACAATCAAAGGGTACATATGTTGCGGCGAACTACAACCATTATTGAAGGACAGCTCTATAATCGCAAACAACAAAAAAAAGAGAGTAAAAAACTATACAAGCATATGATTAAGATGAAGTGATCGAAAAGTAGTGTTTCATTAAAATAAAAGTTCGATGCATGGAAAGGTCCACAAGATCGGTTACAAAAAAAAAAAGAAAGAAAAAAAGAGAAAAAGAAGATGAAGTCCTACTCAGAATCGGACTTTGGACTGCTAGCTCCAGCCATTACAAGGGAGAGTTTTAGGCCTTCTATTTTTTCATCAAACATTTTCCTCATCACCAAGCTCTCCTTTAGCATCCTCTTCCATCTGCGCAATTCTTCCTCTGTCTCTCTCAACCTCTTCCTAAGAACCGTGGATTCAAGCCTCTGCATCTTTCACAGCATCTTCTTGATAAACCATCTAGACCTTCAACTACTGCAGCTCAATTTTTTCCCTTTCATATGACTCAAATAGTCTTTTCATGGTCCCCCTTAAAGCAAGGAGATTGTCCAATTCCTTGCTAGGGCCAGCTTGAGCCCTATCGGCCAACTGCTTCTAGAGTCTCATCATTTCGCTATTGGCAGCTTTGAGTTTCCTCTTGTAATCATCGATCTCTTCACTCCAGCAAAACTAGTAAGACTTATAATTCTCTTCGATGTCACGTAGTTATTTCTGAAGATCAAAAAACTTTTTGACCAGTCCCAGCCGTACTTCTCTTGGCTTTGAGACTGAACAATGCTCTATTTCAATTGGTCGATCTTCTCATTCTCTCTACGGAGTTCAGCTTCAAGGGAGAAGATCTTAGCAGACAAAACCCAAGTCTTATTGATACTAAGCTTCTTCGCCCTTTCTAGCTTTTCAATTAAGTGACGCTTCTTGTTGACATAATCTATGGCATCCTTCTTATGGACTTGACGGAGGTGGTTAATTTCAACATTACCTTCAACATAACTCTTTTTGAATTTTTGAAGCTCTACTTCCATTTTTCCTAACTTCCTTTTAAGTTGATGAACCTCCCTCCTTAAATTTTCTATATGGGCCTTCAGGAGAACACTCTGAGGTAAGGGGTCAGCTTCGACAGGAGACTGCACTTGAAGCATAAAAGAATCAGAATATAGATTTCACAAAAGAAAGAAATTTGGTCTTAAAATAAACGTATCTTCATTAATCAAAATATTTTTCAAGTTTAGGAAAGAAAACAAATGAAAAGAAAAAATATAAAATAGAAGGTCTCAGACCTCTGGGGGAGTAGCCAACGAGTTCGACATAGCATCAGTTGGCCCCGACTCTTCAATGGCAAGCTCGACATGGGAGAGGTTGGCCATGGAGGTAGATGACCCTACCTCTTCGTCAGGAGCTCCTTCGACCAGAAAGCTGAGGTTAAGCTCAAAAGATTTGTTAGCTATCCTATCCTCATAGAGCTCGAACCCCTTGATGAAGGCTTTCTGACTGAACTTGACATTCAAGTCTCTCATTTCAGAGGAGACCTTGAACTCCTCTACTGTCTTAGCCTTTGCCTTCGAGATCTATCTTGAAACATGCTCCTTTAGTTCAGCGATCTTGGCTTCAACCTTCTTCCTTCTCTCCTCTTCTAAGGCCAAAGTGGCCTTTAGCCCCACCGATGTTTGTTCTTTCTTCTCGGCAACCTTCTCCTTTATGAGGCAGTTGACTTCGACAGCTTTCTCCTCTTGGAGACAACTGACCTTAGCTTGTCTTTAGCGCTTCCAACCTTAAGTGATTCACCATTTTGATGTGGGCAAGTAATTGGTGACCAGACTGCAAGGAGTAAATTGGGTTACACATATATAAGAGAAAAGAAATGAGAAAAGATAAGGTGATTACCTTAAGAAAGGCCTCGAGGAAATCCCAAGTGCGCTGCTCATAATCAAAGTCGATAATTTTGTCTACCACCTCGAGTAGGGTAAATTTATCAATCAAATCCCTGATAATGTCTCAATTATGGAAGGAATTTTTTTTTAGGTCTTCGTTGTCATCATTGAACTCACTGGGATGAACCTTGCACCAAACCTTTATGGTGACTGACTTCCTTTTCTCCTTCTTTTTCTCTTTCTTCTTCTCCTCCAGCAAGAAGCTCTAGAACTTGAACTTCAACAAGAGGACTCGAAGATGTAGGAGGCATTGTGGCCCCATTAGTGGTGCCAACCTCAAAAGCAGGGGCAACCTCGATGCCATCAGCAACCTTGAGAGCAGTGGTGGCATTGGCGGATGTCGTAGAGCTCAAAATATCAATCCTTGCCTTTTTCAAACTCTTTTCTAGTACCTTTCCTTTCCTCTTGTGAGCTTGAAGCCCCTTAGTGAGCATCTTGACTTCCTTAGCATCCATCTCTGTAATAAAGAAAGAATCATGATCGAAAAAAAAATTAATACAAGAAGAAAACCTGTGAAGTGCGGAAATATACCAGCAAGATTAAGAGGACTCAAGCCTATATTGAACAAAGTCTGATCTTTCAAAAATTTGGATAGGAGGGGGGCTTGGTAGTTCCTAAGACTATTGGTAAAATCAAGGTCATTCCTCTTTAAACTAGGAGCTCGGTAGATTGACACTCTAAGAAGACCCCAGGGAGGAAGTCCTAATTCTAGAGTTGGACAGGACACAAAGAAGAACTTCTCCTTCTAGTTGTAGATAGAGAAATGGGCACCTTTCAACAATCCTTTCTTATTGATCTGGGATAAGAAGTACCACTAGTCTTTCCTGGAAGGATGACATTTGAAGGTATAGTAGTTTTGAAATAGAAAAATGGCTGGACGAACTTACGATTGCAGGATCTCTTCAGCCAACCCCAATCCACCACGTGTCCCACTCACTCCTGGCACGTGATGAAACAATAATTGCACCGTACATGAAACTTCACGCCAGATGAGGAAATTTGTCTTTTAAGATCATTCGGCATAAAACTTTAGCGCCAATTCAAAAAAGCTAAAAAGTTTCATTCTTTGAGAGTGAGAAGTTGGTAAAGAACTTTGGCTGTAGCGATTTTTCTATACTCCCTTCATTCAAAATTCAAACTCAAGTAGGGGGCAAGTGTTTGGGGTAAAATAATCCCTGTCGAAGCCCTTAGCTGCCAACCCCCATTCTGAAAGAATTCACCAATCCTCTCAACAACAAATTCATACCGCATAACTTATCGAAGGCATATTGAAGCCCGACCAGATGATCTTGAACAGTAAAGAACAACTATTATTTAATTAACCTTGCTTCTTAACTTAGAATGAATAGTAGGACCAAAGTTCAACCCTTCCGACCTTGATTGGTAATGAGTTTTGAAGATAGTTGAAGTCCTATATTGTGAACAATGCACTCTTTCCAACCGAACTCTTCTAGTCATGCTCCTTTCAATCAGACTCCTTCTGGATGAGCTCCTTCCAGTTGGACTCCTTTAGAACAAACTCCTCCAGTCACACTCCTTTTGGATGAACTCCTCCAATCGCACTCCTTTCGGACGAACTTCTTCAGTCACTCTCCTTCCGACTGAGCTCCTTCCAATCGAACTCTTTTTGGATGAACTCTTCTAGTCGTGCTCCTCCCAGCAGTGCTCCTTCCTAGCGGACTCCTTTTGGATGCACTTCTTTCAGTCGTGCTTCCTTCATCCAAAATCCTTTCATTTGAATATCTTTTAGGATGATCTTCTTCCAGCCAGTCATGGACCTACTTGGTCCATGTTATGCCTATCAGCTGGAGCCATTCAAAAGGATCTTGTCAAATCATTGATTTATAATAACTGCTCCATGAAGGATAGAGCACACTACTTCAGATATCAATTTAGGAGGCACCTACCTACACACAATTTAGGAGGCGTTCGATCTCTTTCAAGTGACTAGTCGTTGCCCCAACAGACCTCGACTGGTTACAAGTTCACTGCATATACTAAAGTCTTCAACCTACATCCGAACTTTAACAAATGGATCTCAACTGCTTGCAAATCACGACAAACGATAACTCATCCTTCATAACAAACTCCACATGGCCTGAGCGGCCCACAACCAGATGGTTATGGCCATCACCATCAATTTGTTACATGTTTCATCTATAAAAAGGATCCTCCAAATACGTTTTTCTCTAAGCTCTCTTTTCCTTCTTGTTACTCGACTTCTCTATTTTTTGAGCACTCCATTCCAGTTGGCTAAAGAGCTGATTTTAGCATCGGAGGGTCTTGCTAGAGCCATCCACCTTCGATTTGGATTTTGTTTTGTGGGTCCTGTCGGTAGCCTCGCCTTTCCAACTCTAGCTACCTCCAGCATCCTCACAAATTTCTACAACAACAATAACCATTAAGAAATGCACTTTTAATATCTATTTGATATATTTTGAAATTCATAAAACATGCAAATGCAAACAATTGTCTAATTACTTCTAATCTAGCTACTGAAGCAAAAGTTTCATCAAAATTAATGTCTTCTTCCTAATTGTATCCTTTTGCCACTAATCTAGCTTTGTTCCTAATAATGGTGCCATGTTGATCCAATTTATTTCTATATATCCATTTAGTTTTAATTATTGGATAGTCATTTGGTCTATCAACTAAGGTTCAAATCTTATTTCTTTCAAATTGTTTTAATTCTTCTTGCATGGCATTAATCTAATATGGATCATTTTCAACTTCTTCTATTGATTTAGGTTCAATTTATGAAACAAAAACTAAATAGTTATTAACATTTCTAAAATAGGATCGGGTACTTATCCCTTGTGAGGGATCACCAATGATTAGATCTTTAGGGTACCCTATTGAAAAATGTGTCCTAAAGCCAATCATCAATCTATTAATGGTTGTGCTGAAGGATGCAGTGCAGGGTTTGCTGTACTACTTTCAAAATTTTTTTAAAAATAACTAAAATATAGTAAAAATTTAATTAATCTAATTAATTACTGATCATACCAAAATATTAAATCCTACACTAAGAATCTAAATATAATATGCATGCATTCAAATAGATCTGAAAAATAAAATAATGCAGCAAACTCTTTACTACATCTATCTATTTAGAACATAATACCTTTAGCTGATAGCTAATCACAGTAATTTGAATCCACCAGATAATGCTCTGGTGTTGCACCATAGCCACACATATGTCTGATCTCTACAGTTGGTCCACATAGAGCTTTTGGTCCCGACCAGCTCCACCAAAGTAGTAGCTCCTCATCGGAGCCTTCGATGGTTGATCACGATCAATCCAATCGATCACCTTTTTTCTGATCTTTCAAACATTCCAAAAAATTAGAACATGGAGTATAGAGGATGATGAGTTAGTGTCTAAATTTTGGTGGTGATCGGGTACTCACAGCACTCAATCTCTCCACCCGAACCTGGAGACCCAATTCCAGGGTTTCACTCACCCAAAAAATCCTGACGCGCCGGAAACCCTCTCACGCCTTCTCTCATTGGAGTTTTCTCGTGAAATAAATTTTCATGGGTCAAGGACTCTCCCTTCTACTATTACTAACTCTCAAAACTAATTTTTAGATGGTCAACTAAAGAGATAAAAATTAGAGAAGTGGTGTGAGAGAGAGTAAGGGTGCAAGAGAATTTTTTTCTAATGTAGGAATTTTCTCACACCCTAGGTAAGTGTGCCCTCCTTTTCTCTCTCTAAGAAATGAACCCCACGTTACTCTTAGATCCCTCACATAAATCCACTCATGCCCATAAAAAAAATTACTTTTTAAAATGGGCGAACAACTGTGAAATACGTGTGTAGTAGATAGGGTGGTTAAGTGGTTTCCACTTGAATTCAAAATTCAAGTGGATGCCTTATCCACTTCCAGTGCCCTTTCCTAGGTGTTTGACATGTAGAAGGACTCTCCTTCTGTGCGCCCACTCTGAGAATGCACAAAAATATGTGTGTGAGAAATCACCATGGGGCGTAGCAAGTGGATAAGGGAGAGAGGGTAAGATAGTTTCAACTTCTTAACCAACCAAGTTAAATTCAAAATTCAACTTGATTTGAACTGGTCCAACCCTTGGATCAAGTCAAAGGTAGAAGAGAGGAGGGGTGCACAAAGGTTTCTAGCATAGGAAAATTCACGTACAAAAACTTGGGGCATGGAAAAGTCAAAGGAAGGTGGCACAGGGAGAGAGTTTAAATTCAAACTTACTTTGAATTTGTCTTAATTGGTTTCAACAAAACCAATAATTCCAAACCTAATTAAATTAGATCAAACCTAACCAAATTAGGCTTAACCCAATCTAATAAAATCTCAATCAAATTAGAAATTAATTAGATCTAGGTCCTGATCAAATCATGATCGAAACTCCTGAAGTGATTAGGTCATCTTATGACCTGATCGGGTCAAACCCAATTGAATCAAATTCAATCAAACTTGATCGAATGCTCATCACTCCATCAAATTGAGCTAATCAATAATTGAATTGCTAATTAATCTTTCAAAAATATCAAAATCCTACTCGAGTGGATGTCCAGGCAATAGAATCCCATCAATATGAAACTCCTAAAGAGTTTCAATCCAGTAGGACTCTTGAACCCAGATTCCAAATGAATGAAACTCATGATCACAGAGTCTCAGACCAGTGGAACTCTTGATCAGAGAGTCCTAAATAAGTAGAACTCTGAGTCTCAGTCCAGTGGGATTCACAAAGATAGAACCCCAGTCTAGTGGGACTTCTGGTCACAGAGTCCTAGTCTAATGGGACACTTGACCATAGAGTCGTAGGTCATCAGGACTCATGATCAGCCATCCGATCAGGAAGAAACTTCTTTTGTGTGTGATCCCATAGGTTCGAATCCTAAGTCGGTAGCATAGAAACTAATTTTTTATATCAATCGATGTGACCATCTAGTAACGATACCCGACATTTGGATAGGTTAAATTATCGTAATGCAACATCGACGAACTTATGAAATATGGTTATCGTATAATTCATCTCCTTGACCTCAATGCTCAAAAGATGACCTAGGATTTAACTATCAATCCTAAAAACTTATCTATAGTGTATTTCAAATTACAATGTCCACCGAATGGACTATCCCGATCGAGGTTTTGCTAAATTGAAATACATTGATGCACTTGCTTTAACACTTGGAGGGGTCAATCCCATGTTGACACACACACCAACTTCATAAGTACTTGACTGTACCTAGTAGCCTTCCATCACCGAATTAAAAATTCAAATAGTCTGATACCTAAGTGCAGTGAGTTGCTTGCAAGTTACCATGATGATTTTAGGTCTAAAAGACACTTATACCCATATCTTTTGTGAGCGACTCTTCATAATAGAGAGCACCACAGTTGGGTCATGATCAGTGAAATGTACCCCTATACTTCACCTGCATGCCATAACAGTATCTCCATACTTCTTGGTTAAGAAGACAACCAATATTTATGGCACACAATGACCTACACTTAATACGTTGTCATCCTAAGTAATAGCTTATTATTTGATCATGAACTAATTTAAGAACTAAATGATAAATACTCCTTTGTCGAGTCTAAATAGCCCTAAGAACTTCATCACATAAGAGTTCATTACAGAAAGATGCACAAATTGATGAAAATATCAAAATAATAATTTTATTTATTAATAATTTAAGTATATTTATATTAGGCTCAACCATCAACAATCTAGATGATTGGCTTTAAGATACATTTTCCAACATGTGCTACATTATAATTGTAATTGATTCATTAATAAATAAAATATATTTTTGATATTTTTCATTGTAAAGTATTCATCTTCTAACGAACTCCATTATTGTGATGAAGTTCTTAAGATTATTTAGCCTCGATAAAGAGAGGATTTATCAATTAGTCTTTAATCTATCTACGATCAAATGATAGGTTGTTAATTAGGATGACAGCATCTATCGAGCATAGGTCGCTGTATGCCATATAGATTGATTATCTTCTTAATCAAGAAGTATGGAGACACTGATATGGCATACATGTGAGATGTATGGATATATCATCATTGAACGTGATAAACTTCAGAGTATTCTGCTATCAAGAATATCTCTGATGGGATATAACTATAAGTATCCCTTAGACTTGAGATCACCTCAGTGACTTGCAAGCAACTCACTGTACTTTGGTATCGGACTAACTAAATTTTTAATTCAATAACTGAAGGCTTTTGGGCATAGTCAAGTACTTGCAAAGTTAGAGTGTGATCAAGATAGAATTGACCACTTCAAGAGTTGGAAAAGAATGTATCACTATATTTTAATATAGCAAAACCTTGGCCAGGATAATCCATCAGATGGATTTGATATTTTGAAATACAATGTAGACAATCTGATCAGAGTTGATAGTTAAACTCTAAGATATCCTATGAGCATTTTGGTTAAGAAAATGAATTATATGAAAACTATATCCACATAGGTTCTAAGGATGTTGTTCTAAACATTTGACCTATCCGATCGTTGGATACCATTGCTAGATGGTTACTTCAATTAGTATAGAAATCTATTTCTATGCTACCGACTTAGTTTTGGACCTATGAGGTCACACACATTAGAGCTCACAATCTGATCAGATGGTCGATCAATGATTAAGAATTATTCTAGGGTTAAACAATTAATACGATTGATGTTTAACCTAGTGCAAGTGTTGTAGGAGGATAAATTAGCAATTAGATTGCTAATTGGCTTAATTTGATTAAGCCAAAGGGTTGAGATAAAGTATAATTAAATATAATTTAATTAGATTTAGTTTGAACTTGATTGGATCAAGTCCAATTAGCTTATTGGATAAGCCAAGTGCAAGGAAGAACTAGTCCTAGTTCAACTAGGACTCTTGTCAACCTAATTTTCTAATTTGATTAAAAATTTAAATTAAAATTTAATTTAATTTAATTTAATTTAATTTAATTTTTAATTGAGTTAGGATCTAATTTAATTTGGTTAACTTGATTTTGATTTAATTTAGTTTGAGAAACTACTTTGACCAAGTCATAGATGGAATCCTAGTAAGACTAGGATTCCACCTTGTGCCACCTTGGCCCCTCATGCCCCATGCCCTCTGTCTCTCTTAATTTTGTATGACAAAAGCTATCTCCTAGGCCTCCTCATGCATGCCCTCCTCTCCCCTCTTTCTCATATGAAAATTAGGTAGTGGACCAAGTCAAAGAAAGGAATTGGTTTTGGTTTCAAATCCTATAAGATAGTGTTTTGAAAAATCAAAACTCTTCCTCCCAAGTGTGTCACCCTCCTCCCTATTTTTTCTTTGATTCTCATGGAAAAATAGAAAAGGTTTTGGATGACTTTATTAAGAGGTTTCACACCAAAAGTTCTAGAGAGGGCACCCAAGAGTTGGGCGCCCCTTGACTTGCCTATTTTGGTCTTTTCTAGTCTAAGAGTTTGACCTAAACAAGGCTCTTTCATATCTATTTATTTAGGATGAATTTTAGCCTAAAATTTTTGTGAAATATAGATCATTGAAAAAGCTTTGGGGTGTGTGAAAATCAGAGAGAAAGACTATTTGAGCATTGGGGTTCCATAGACACCAAACTAGGTGTCTTGGTGAGAGCAAAGAGAAGAAGAAGAGGGTCTTCTTCTAAGGTTGCTATGTTCACCTCTTTCCTTCCTCTTTATTTGAGTTTTCTAAGAGTGTCTCACATCTAAAACCTCCTCTCCTCTTTCTATTCTTTGGAAAAGTCTAAATCTAGAAGAAGAAGGCATCTGATCGACCATCAAAGAAGGATTATAACAGTACTAGCATATTGTGCTGATTTCCTACATCAAAACTTCTGATCGTGATTGTGGGCTCGTGTGGATGACTCCTAGAGGCTAGACGTGTGTATGGCTCACAACTTCATCCTCAAGCCTGGATCAGCAAGTTAGAATGTCTAACTTGTACAGATAATAGATCTGATCTATTATTTTCATACCTACATTAGGTATAGTGCATGTACATGTTGATGTGATCAACATGTTTTAGTTTCTTCTTTAGATTTTAATTTTTGATTTAATGATATACCATGATCATATAATAGATCTTAGATCTAAAATATTTTTTTAATATTTAAAATTAATTTTAATTAATTTTTGTCTTTCGCTGCCTGATCTTGAAAAAGTTTCAAGTTCTAGTCTTGAAATTCTAGATCTAGTTTCAACAATTGGTATCAGAGTTAGATTAATTATTATATAATTATTTAAGTATATTTAAATTATTTTTTAGATTAGATATAATTTATAATCTAATTATTAAATTTAAAATTAAAATTTTGATCATATGAACTGCTATAAGGTTGTCCTGCTGTAAGGTTTACTTCTTACAGTGGAGAGGTTGTCCTAGTTCATATTGATCTACTTCTAATCATAAATTTATTAGATATTATCTAATTTTATTTATAATTTAATAAATTTAAAATAATTTTAGAACTAAAAATAAAAAATATTTTAGATTGCATAGACTACTATAAGGTTATCCTGTTGTAAGGTTTACACCTTATAGTAGAGAGGTTGTCCTAGTATGTGCTAATCTAAGATATTGGTTATAAAATTTTAGATTAGATCTAAGATATTTTATGATCTAATTAAAAATATTTTAATCTAATTTTAATCATCATAAATATGTTAGATTTAATCTAAGATAATTTATGATTGATTATAGTTGAAATTATTTCAATTACATGAACCTGTTTAAATTAGATCTAAAATAGTTTCATGCTTATCTTACTTGCATATTGATTATGAATCAAACATGAAACTTATTGATAGAACCATATTGTAAAAATATTTTATAAATATGAAAATTATTTTTGAAAAGTCAAACCCCAACCCTCAGTCCAAAACTTAATTAAGAATTAAGAAGTTGTTTAATTAGGATCCAGGATTGTGAATTGAAGATCCTAAGACACAAATCATAACACATTGAGTTAAATAGTTTAGTGGAGATTAGGTCCATTAATCGAGTTAGACCTAGGGTTAGATTAAAGAATGGACTTAATTAGAGAATTGACTAAATCTAATCAATTATTGTCTTAGATTAGGTCAAGAATTCTCTAGATCAATTATAATAGTTATAGTTGGTCAAGTCCATATCTTTAACGAGATCCAAGATAGACTTGATTCTTGGCTACATGTTCCAGCATGAACTATTCGATTAATCTAATCAAGACTAATTAAACCAGTTGGTGTCTAAGGTAAACCAAATTGGTGGTCTTTAATTGGCAGCCCACTTACTTGACCATTTTCGATGGTATCTAAGGTAAGCTTTGGCAAACCCTCCTACTGATCGAACTTACCTAGCCTCTTAGTAAAATTATGTTTTGATCAGATCACTTGACTATTCGAGCTGATACATGTCAGCTAAGTAAATTAGTATAACTGATTTAGATGCTTCTAGGCCAGTCTATTAATGGTCTCTCTTAAGCTGACTTAGTGAAGCCAGTGGAAGGATCATGACAAGCTAGTTCATCTGACCTTCTCTCATCTTCAAATTAAATCCTCTAAAATTATTGCATTTCAAAAATAAGATAGTTATTATGATAACTAGATCATAGCCTTCCATTAAGTGGATGATAATGGATCCATTGGTTGAATAATCATTGAAGGCCCAAAGGCCTAATGTCTATCGGCTAATGGAATTATCGTTAATTATGTGATTTCTTGGCACCATCTTTCTAAATGGTGGTTAGGTTAGCCAACCAAAATTAGGCCTAATCATTCATTGGTTTGATGGGCCAAGTATGGTCATGTTAATGGTTGGACCTAACTGAACCTTTTCAATGGAGGCCAAAGCCTACTGATTAGGGACTGGGGCAAAATTTAATTACTAAAAATTATTTGAAGAAATAATTGGTTATGAACCTACCCTTAGATGTACATGGATTGGCCAACCAAAGTTGGACTCATGTGTAGTCTATGTGGATTCTAGTATCCACTAAGAAATTAGGATAATTCCTCGAAGTAAAGGTAGAGGCTACCAATTTAAATAAAATAGTGGAAGAATCTTTTGATTAAAGTCTAAATCTTTAAGTTTAATGAATCAATTACTAATTAGGTTATGGTTTTCCTTCATGGAAATATGGCCACTTTCCTATCGCTCTGATCATTGTTGGACAATGATAAGTTGGTGGGATCCAACTTTGGTAGCTAGTACTGAAAGTTAAAGATAGTCCTGGAGCATGAACGGATCCTATATGTGTTGATAGATCCTGCACCTGAGGAGTCAATTACTAATGCACGTGGAATAGTCAGAGACACTTACCAGAAGTGGCTTAGTGACCAGACCATCGTGTGTTGCATCATGCTGGTTGCCATGAGTGATGAGTTCAGTCGTAGATTTAAGATAGCTCAGCCAAAGAACATGCTTCAAGTGTTGGAGAATTCCTTTGGCACACTCGATGATGTGGAGAGGCACAAGACTAGTTGTGCCATCTTTAACGCCAGAATGCAGGATGGTGCCTCTGTCACTGATCATGTATTATACATGATCAAGCTGATAGAGCAATTGAGGAAGCTCGACTTTTTGTTGCATAAACAACTTGGGAAGGATGCAATACTGAACTCGTTGCTCAAGTCCTTTCTTCCATTCCTTACTCATTTTAGAATGATAAAGCCTGAAGTAGACTACCACGGGTTACTAGGGTTGCTTCAGAACTTTGAGAAGGATTACCAACTCCACAAGAAGTCGGTAAACTTAGTGGGAGGCTCATCTTCTGATTCTTGATCCTTTAGGAAAGAAAAGAAGAACAAGAAGAAGAAAGCTAAGAAGGTGCAAGTTCAGGCTAGGACATCTATGTAGGGCTAAACCAAGAAGATCAAGCCTAATAAGAGTCAAGTTGAATGCTTTTTTTGCAAGAAGTGGGGGCACTGAAAGAGGAACTATCCTTAGTACATTGCCTCTCTGAATTCGAACAGGTAGAGAAAGAAGCAAGCTATTGCTGGGCAAGGTATTTATATGATAACTCCTTGTAATTTCTTTATTTATGATATTACTGACTGAGTATTGGATACCGATAGTCCTTACCATATTTATAATTCGTTGTAGCGGTTGTAGGTCAGTAGGAGATTCGAGCAAGGTGAATGGTTCATGAACATTGAAGATGGAAGATCAGTTCTAGTTCTAACTTTAGAAATTTTGAAACTTGTATTTGAGTCCCATACCGTTGTTCTTAGTGATTGTTATTTCTATTCCAATTTTTTTTAAAATATTATTTCTATAGGCCCTTTGGTCAAAAATGATTATGAAATTTTAATAAAGAAATATATTTGTAATATCATTATGAATGGTGTTACTATTGTTTATGGATATTTGAACAATGGTGTGTATATGCTATCACAATCTATTAACATAGTCTATTCAACTAGCAAGCACTCTAGATTAGATATTGTATCAAATATCTATTTATGGCACTATAGGCTAGATCATATAAATAAGAATAGGATAAATAGGTTGACTCAAGAGAGAATCCTCAAAGTTAGTGATTATGAATCACTTCCAATCTATGAGTCTTATCTTCTTGGAAAAATGACCAAGTCACCTTTTACTGAAAAAGGTGAAAGAGCCACTGAGCTCTTAGGTCTAGTACATACTAATATATGTGGACTAATGAGCATAAGTACCAGAGGTGGATATTTTTACTTCATCACTTTCATAAATGATCTATCCAGATATAGATATGTCTATCTGATGAAACACAAGTCGGATTCATTTGAAATGTTCAAATGATTCCGAAGTGAAGTAGAAAAATAAAATGGGAAAAGTATTAAAATTCTTCGATCTGATCGAGGAGAGGATTATCTTTCTAGTGAGTTTCTCACATATCTAGGAGAGAATGGGATTCTCTCCTAATGGACTCCTTCAAGAACACCATAGTATAATGGGATATCTGAAAGGAGAAATCAGACTCTGTTAGACATGGTTCGATCTATGATGGGTTTTGCCAACTTATCGATATCCTTCTAGGGATATGCACTCGAATTGGCTTATTATCTATTAAATAAGGTTCCAAGTAAGTCTATAGTTAAGACTCCATATGAGATATGGATAGGGCGTAAGCTAGCACTTTCATACCTTAGGATTTTAGGGGTGCTCAGCTTATGTCAAACGGTTAGTTACAGATAAAATTGGACCTAAGTCTGACAAGTGCAAATTTATAGGATACCAAAAAAAGACCAAAGGATACTATTTCTACCATGCTGATGAACAAAAGATATTAGTCAGCCGTAAGGCAACCTTTTTGGAAAAAAAAGTTTCTTGATGAAGGAACTATTGCCTCTAAGGTTGAACTTGATGAAGTTTAACAGGTAGAAAAATCAACACCTATAGCTAAACCTAAGTCGGATTTGATTAGATCAGATCCAGAACCTAGTGTACCTATACTATTAAGACGATCCAATAGAGTACCGCATCATCCGAATAAATACTATAATTTTTTGGTCTGGGATGATGATCCCATCAAACTCGATGAGAATGATGAGAATCTAATCACATATATGGATGCTATGCAGAGATCCGATTCTGAAAAATGGCTTGAGGCCATGAAATCCAAAATAGAGTCCATGAAGGTCCATGATGTGTCGATATTGGTTGACCCACCTAAAGAGGTTGATCCCATTAGATGTAAATGGGTCTTCAAAAGAAAATAGAGCACAGACGGAAAGGTGGAGACCTATAAAGTCCATCAGATTGTTAAGAGATATCGTCAATATTATGGTATTGACTGTAACGAGACATTCTTCCCTATGGCAATGCTCAAATTCATTCAGATAATGCTTGCGATAGCTATCCATCTAGACTATGAGATCTGGTAGATGGATGTGAAGATAGCTTTTCTAAATGGAGAGCTGACTGAAGAGGTGTATATGATACAACCTGAGGGATTCACATCCATAGATGAGTCTAAAGTGTGCAAGCTTCAGAGATCCATTTATGGATTGAAGCAGACATCTAAAAATTAGAACATGCATTTTGATAACGTGATCAAAACATATGGATTTATTAAGAATGGAGAAGTACCTTGCATTTATAAATGAGCAAATGATTTAGTAGTGATATTTCTTATCTTATACATGGATGACATTCTCTTAATCGAGAATAACATCCCTGCACTATAGAGAATAAAAGTCTGATTGTCATCACAGTTCTCCATGAAGGACTTGGATGAAGCATCCTACATCCTAGGGATGAAGATCTATAGGGATAGTTCTAAAAAGATGCTTGGGTTATCCTAGTCCACGTACATGATACTATGCTGCAGAGGTTCAGCATAAAAATTTCCAAAAAGAGCTATCTTCCAATAGAACATGAAATTTCTCTCTCTAAGAAGAATTGTCCGACAACTCCTAAAGACAGAGAGCATATGAGTAGAGTCCCATATACTTCAGTAGTAGGATCTATCATGTATGCCATGACATATACGAGACTAGACGTGGCATACTCACTAGGAGTAGTGAGTAGATACCAGTCTGACCCCGAAGAAAATCACTAAAAAGTGGTTAAAACCATCCTTAAGTATTTGAGAAATACTAAGGACCAATGGTTGGTTTATGGTGAGTCAGATATGAAACTTGTGAGATTTACAAACTTTCGGCTTTCAATCTAACCATGATGATAGTAAAAGCATGTCGGGATATATCTTTACTCTAAATGATGGAGCTATTTTCTGGATGAGTTCCAAACAGCATACTATGATAGACTCTATTTGTGAAGTAGAGTACATGATAGCATCAGATGCTGCAAAGAAAGCTGTGCGGTTGAGAAAGTTTATCACCAAGCTTGGAGTAGCACTCTTCCTAGATAGTCCAGTCCTGCTCTACTATGAAGCACTGATGCCATAGCTCAAGCGAAAGAACCAAAGGCACACTAGCAGAAGAAGCACATCCTACGTCACTTTCACCTGGTCTGGGAGATTGTGGATTGAGGTGACGTCGACCATCAAAAGATCAATAGAAAGAAGAACCTGGCCGACCCCTTCACTAAAGTTCTAGCGATAAAAGAGTTCAACAACTATAAGTCAAAGATGGGTATTAGATACTATGCCGAGTGACTTTAGGATAAGTGGGAGTTGTTAAAAAATGTGTCCCAAAGCCAATCATCAGTCTGTTAATGATTGTGCTATATTATAATTATAATTGATTCATTAATAAATAAAATATATATTTGGTATTTTTCATCATAAAGTATTCATCTTCTAACAATCTCTATTATTGTGATGAAGTTTTTAGGACTATTTAGCTTCGATAAAGAGAGGATTTATCGATTAGTCCTTAAATCTATTCACAATTAAATGATAGGATGTTAATTAGGATGACAACATCTATCAAGCATAGGTCACTATATGTCATATAGGTTGGTTGTTCTCTTAATCAAAAAGTGTGGAGACACTGGTATGACATACAGATGAGATGTATGGATACATCATTATTGAACGTGACCAACTCTAGAGCATTCTACTATCAAAAATATCTCTGATGGGATATAGATATAAGTGTCCTTTAAATCTGAGATCACCTCAGTGACTTGCAAGCAACTCATTGTGCTTTGGTATCGGACTAACTGAATTTTAAATTCAGTAATGAAAGGCTTCTAGACACAATCAAGTACTTGCAAAGTCAAAGTATGATCAAGATGAAATTGACCACTTCAAGAGTTGGAGAAGAATGTATCACTGTATTTCAATATAGCAAAACCTTGGTCAGGGTAATCCATCAGATGGATTTGATATTTTGAAATACAATGTGGACAACCTGATCCGAGTTAATAGTTGAACTCTGAGGTATCCTACGAGCATTTTGGTCAAGAGAATGAATTATATGAAAACTATATCCATATGGGTTCGAAGGATGTTGTTCTACACATTCGACCTATCCGACTATCGAGTACCATTGCTAGATGGTTACTTTGATTGATAAATATTAACTCAATGATTGATTTTGATGATTTCTAAATATTGAGTATAAATAATACTAATCATGTGTTTCAAGAATGTATGTAGGTCTTTTCAGGTATTCAAATTGAAGAAATTAATCCAAGAAAAGATCTATACAAAAATCACCAAGCCAAGAGCTTCAAAAAAATTGAATTGATAAATATTCTTGAAGAAGGATAAAATCATAATTTTACAAAATCAGAGAAAATCTATTTTGGAAGCCTTAAGAATAAGCTTAGAAGATTTCTAATCTTTTGGAAGCAGTCCCATAATTTTTGGATACATAAATTAGAAGAAAATCAAATTTTAGCAAAAGGATCAACCCAAGGGATAACTCCTAGATCATCCTATTTTGAAATGGGCTGCTTAGTATGCTTGGCACGCAAACTGGGCCGACCCAGTCTGAGACTGAGCCAACCTAGTCTCAGTGGAAGCAAAAAATAAAAAGTGCAAAAAGTTAATTTTTTTAAGAATTAGGGGACTGAGCTGACTCAGCTAAAAACTGAGTCGATCAGGTTAGGACTGAGCCGACCAAGTCAAAAACTGAGCCGACCCAATGATCGTAATGGCTAGTTTCTGCAGCTTTTTATAACAGCTAGTTTTTTGCACCAAGACTATTTCAGCTCTTCCAATGGCCAAAACTCCTTCTCCAGCCATCACAAAGAGTATAAAAGGTTAGAAAAACATTTGGAAAAGAAGATTAAGTGGATTGAAAGTAGATATCATTAAAATAGTGAGGTTCATTGAATATCAAAAGAAAAAGAGAAAAGAGAGGACCTTATGCATCAAATTCAGAGAGCTTCAAAGTGTAATCATCCTCATTCATTCAAGCTTCCTCTCAGCCTTCAAAGGAGAGCATACTAAGCTTTAAGAGCCATCTTTCAACCTCTCTATCGAGCTTCAAAAGAGTTTCTTTTTGTTTTTTATTCTTGTGCTGAATTTTTATATTTGTATCTTTATTTCTTTACAAGTTTCTTTGGAGGAAAGAAACTTAGGGTATAGGTTGGTCCAAGCCAAAAATTAGATGATATAAAGGTTGTGGTTGGTGCTCCTAGATTAAAACTAATTGAGTTGAAAACTAGTGAAGGTTGTGGTTAGTGCCCTAAAAAACTATTGATAGTGAACCTAAAAAACTATCGGTATAGGATTATGGTTGGTAAGCCCAACAAAATCAACTGAGTTTGTTTATGATCTCGGATCAAAACAAATGCACTGTAATCTAGGATTATAGTGAAATTCCCAAGGAGAGCTTGGGGAATGGATGTAGGTGCGGGGTTGCACCGAACCACTATAAAATTCTTGTATGTTTGATTATGCTTTTGCTTTATTTGCTTTACATATTTGCATTAAATAGTTGCTTTTAATTCTACTGTTGCTACACATTGCTCATTCACCATAAAGCATTCAAGTTTCTTTTAATTAGAAGCACATATTTAGCATTAGAGTTTAAATTGGCCAAACTTTTTAGAAACCCAATTCACCCCCCCCCCTCTTGGGTAGCCATACCTAGGGCAACAAGTGGTATCAGAGCAGGTGCTCTAATATTTATTTGTTGACCTAGCAGGTCAAAAGGCAAAAGATCTTGGCAACCCAAAATGGAAGCTCTATTTAATGAAGGCCATTCCATTGATCGACCTCCACTGTTTGATGGCTCAAATTATACTTATTGAAAAGCTAGGATAAAAATATTCATACAAGCACATGACTATAACTTATGGAATATTATTATCAATGGCCCACACACACACAATGCATTGATTGTTGATAAAGAAATAATCCAACTAAATGCTAAAGCCATGAATATATTTTATTGCTCTTTGAATTTAAATATATTTAATGCAATTTCTTCATGTATTTCAGCAAATCAAGTATAGGAGAAATTGGAAATAATTTATGGGAGAGCAAATCAAGAAGAAGAACTAAGCTCCTAAGAAGTTAAGGAAGCTCACCCCAACCTATGCCTCATGGCTCATAAGGATGGAAAGAAAAAGAAGAAGAAAAGACAAAGGAAAAAGAAAGTTATGATTAAGGTGGAGAAAGGCATAGAAAAGAAAAATGAGGAAGAGGAAGAAGGTATCACCAATCATTGCCTCGTGGCTAATGCAAATAAGGTAAATCCTGAAAATTCTTCTAACTTTACATTTGATGAATTATATGAAGCCTTTAATGAATTAATGGATGATTTTGGAAAAATTAAGGCTGAAAAAATAAAGAATTCAAAAAGTCAAATCTTTTCTTAGCTAATGAAAAGAGTAAATTATTAATTGAAAAAAGAAGATATTTTGAAAGAAAAATAATGCTTTAGCTAAAGAAAAGAAAGAACTTCTCAAATCCAAAAAATCTTTAGTTAAAGAAAAGAATAAACTCTTATTAAAAAAGATGATTTCATGAAAGAAAAGAATTCATTTGCTAAAAAAAAAAAATCATTCAAATTCTGAAAAATCTCTTATAGAACAGAACTCAAAACTAAGAAAAGAGATTGAAAGATTGAAGCCTATGCTTAATAAGTTTATAATTGGCTCTCAAAAGCTTCAATCTATTTTGATCAATCAAAAAGTTATTTTTGATAAAGCTGGAATTGGCTATAATTCATTAAGAAAATAAAAATTTATAAATAATATGTTTAGCAGAGCTTATTCTTGAAAATCATTCTATAGTTTGCTTTAAATACAACAAAGTAGGCCATAAAATTTTTGAATATAATATTAAGAAAATTGGTCATACTTTAGTTAAACAAATTTGGATTCCAAAAGGAACCATGTGCTCTAACCTCAATGGACCCAAGATGGCTTGGGTACCAAAATCTAGAAAGTGATTTTTGTAGGTACACCAAGGATCCAATGAAATAAAAAGAGAAAAATATTTTGATGGATGCCTTGAAAATGAAATTAGATGGATGATGATGTTTTGGTAAAATCTAAACTTCTCTCACATCATGCCATCATTATTTAGTAAATATATTTTGATTATTAATTAGCATAATTATTGAGTATGTTTGATTGACTTTGATGATTTATTATTGCTTATAATGATCATACTCTATGAATTGAAAGTTTGAATGATTTGTTTCATGTTTTGATAAGTATGATTGATTTTGATGCTTGCAATGATTTGAATGTTTTGGTTTTCTAAGTTAATATGCTCTCCTTGTATATATCATGCTATGGATGAAATAGTTTATTTTAAAATTCAGTATAATATTTTAAGTCTCTCCATATCAATTTTATAATTAATGAATTTAAATTAAAAGCTGCTTATTGGATATGAATGTTTAAATTGCTAAACCAACAAGAGAAACTAATTTTTAACATTCCCCCATAAAATGCTTAGATATTGAGATTCTCCTAAAAAGTACATGACTTAAGTACTTGATAAGAGCGTGATATTGTCGTTAAGACACCATATTTATCAGATTAATCTGACTTCTTAAAATAATTAAAAATATGTAGATAGCAGTGAGTCGGATTGAATCCATAGGGAAGGTAGTGTTTTAGATTTAAAATCTTTAATTTTTGAAAAAAAAAAGAATTTAAGTTTTGAAATCAAAAGTGAAGTTGGAAAATAAAAAGTGAAAATTAAAACATGTAGGAATTTAAACTTAGTACTAAGATCTACTAGTTAGATCTTAGCATCTATTTGCAATAAAATAAAAAGCAATAATTAAAGTGCAGAAATTAAATTACAACAAAAATAAAAAATTAAAATTAAAGTATAAAAAATAAAATTTTCATTAATTAGAATTTTAAAATTTAAATACATAAAATTTTAAAAAATAAAAAATAAAATAAAATAGTCTGATCTCTGATCTTGGATCAGTATTGGCAAAAAGATGGTGTAGAAGTCCAACTCTTCTTCTCAGCACCCATTGCTTTGAAGCAGCTATTAATCCATAGCCTGGCTTTTTCCTATACCAAAGCTTCACCTTCATCAGATTTGTTGATTTCTAGAGGCCTGAGGTCCTTTTTATGGAGCTAGGAGGGCTGGAGAGTTTTCTTCTAGGCAATGTGGGACTAAGGAGCTCTTTGATCGTCAAAATATGAAGAAATTCAAGTGAAAATCGGATTAAAAAGTGTCTTGGATGAATTCTGATGGTTCTGGTAAAATCTGACCATTCAATAGGAGTCCAACGATCCAAAAATCATCAATGTGTATCAGCCCAAATCAAGTTGGATTAAATTTTGGCCGTTGATCATGCATTGATGGAGAAAATCTAACCACTGATCGTGCGTTTGGAGTTCTGATCACCATCGGGAGCTTTCTCCACCATCGGATCATCCCCTGGATCATGTGCTGCTGTTGGATGGCCATCCACATGAAATCTAAAGCTAAAAAATTCCTTCACCATTCGATCTTGATCGCAAGCTAGCAGAGCCATTTGATCGTGCATTGCCTGTTCCCATGGACCGCATGGATCGAGCATTCCAAAGACCACAACTAATCAGCACTCTTGTTGCTAAGTGAAAAGACCAAAATGCCCTGTGAGCCATAATAGATTTTTTGTGAATCCTTTAAGGGTCTAGGTCCACCACATGTCACTCCATGATTCACTGTCTTCTGCTGAGCTGGCGGTCCACACCTTGATCATGGATCAATTGACGGCTTTTGCGACTGAGTCAGCTTGGCTCAACTGGCTTGGCGCACTGGCTTGTTAGCTTGGCTTGGTGCATTTGGATGCGCTGACTGATATGGCACGGTGGCTTGAGCCGACTGAGCCATTTTTCTTTTTTTATTTAATTTTTATTTATTTAATTTCTTTAAAAATTCATATCTTCTTCATTTTAGCTTTGTTTTGCTCGAAACTTATTTCGTTGTGATAAAAAAAATGAGCTCTTTCTATTGATAATAAAATTTTATTTTTTATTTTTTTTATTATTTTTCAATTATTTTTTAATTAATAAAAATATTAATTTCTTAAAAATATATATAAATTGATCATTAATTCTTAAAAATTAATATAAATTAATTAATAAATTAATACTTTTATTGGTGAGTTTATGGTACTTATCACACCTCCCACCTTAAGCTTTGCTCATCCTAAAGTAAAGAAAGAATTTAGTTTTAAATACCTTTTAAACTTTAGAGTTTGGAATTTTACCTAAGTAGTTTTCAAAATGGCCATTGATATTCAGTAGAGTATAAGTGAGATATATCATTAGAATATTAATACTTATCAATAGAAAAATTAAGTAAAGAACATTAAATTTTTTTGAACTTTTTCTAAATTATCCCACCTTTATCTCTAATTTGTCTAAACTTTCATATAGGCAAGTGTATTGCTACTTCCATCCTTCATTTATTGATTTTTATTTTTATATTGCTCACTTTTTGATGCGAATATCATTACTTACTTAGGCAATGGGATCTGATTACTCGATGAAAAATTAATATTTTTTTTTTTTAACATTGTACTACTATTGAGTGTCTTAATCCCTTAAGCTTTCTATTTGATCCATGTAGCAAGTCTTGGGCCAATGACTTGCAAACCAGTTGGCTTTAGGGCACTAGGTACAGAATACCCCTCGAGCTTACTAGTTGAAATCAAATAGGCCACGAGTTAAGACTAGCTTTACAACGAGCTTCTTTGCCCTTCCCACCTTTTGACATGAAATTCAATGCTTGCTTAGGCAAAGAGGCCTGGTTACTCAATGAGAAGTACTTGAAAACTATTTTTTTAAAATAATTTTTTTTATATGAAAAAATGTATAGTTACCCTACACAAGTCTATAAAAAGTAGACTTTTTTTTTATGCTAGTAAAAATAATTAGAAATGCTCCAAGGAAAAAATTTTTATGTTCTAGATTTAACTCTTTATTAAATTTTCTTAATACTTGATTCCTTAATATTTCATAGATTCTCTGATCTGTGTATCGATTTTTTTTTAAAAATGCTTAATTTAATTTGATTCTTAAGCATAATTAGGTGTCTAAATACTAAATACTAACTTTTTCAAGGATTTAAAATTTTTATTTTTCTTCCCTCCCAACTTAATCCACATTGTCCTCAATGGAGAAGAAAAAATAAAGAGTGTAATAAAGAACATCAAAGAATACACCTGACTATATTTTTGATCCAGCACATGCTTTTAAAAATTTGGGCTCTCCCTCTAACTTATTCAAATTATCCTAAAAAAAATCAACTGAAAAGATAAATTAAACTAAAAAAAACTAAATATTGGGTTGCCTCCCAACAAGCGCTAAGTTTATCATCTTCAGCCAGACACAATGCAGCTTACTATCTTGTGTCAAATATTGTATTGACAAATTCCAATGATTTTGTATTTTCAATCTTAGAAAGTTGATTTATAATCCCATTATTGATATAATCATTGTTAATTTTAGGGATATAATTTGTGACCCCATTCTCAGACCCATGTTTATTAAGAATTTCTCCTATTTGTTCTTCTAAAATGCTCATGAATTGAGTTTTTGTATTAGGAGTTAAGTTTGATTCAATGGGTGCTAGAAGGGTGACTAAAGGTAGTTTTAATTCTGAAGGCAAATTAATATGATCTTGCTTAAACAACTCCATTGACTCTTCATTGCATGCCTCTTGATTTTTGTAAGAAGAACCAGCTTCTAGAGTTGAAGGGAACATGCTTTTAGGTTTATAAGTTTCGGACAAATCATCTATTCTTTTTTCTCCTTTTTCTATCTCATTTAAACTAGAACTAGCATCAATACTAGTTCCTACTCGGATTCTTCTATGCGGTTGGCTTTAGTATTAATCTGTTCCTTTAGGTGTATCCTATGTTGAACTATGGAAGGGCTTATTTCTTTAATGTCTGTCATGGTCCAGTCTATTGCTTTTCGATTTTCTCTTAAGACTGCTAATAATTCCTCCTCTTGGTTAGGATTCAGATCTGATGCAATCATTACAGGCAAGGTTTTCTCTGGACCTAAATATACATACTTGAGGTGCTCAAGGAGGGGTTTCAACTCTACTTTAGGTGCCTCTTCTTTTGATGACTCGGATGATGGTTTAGTCATTTCTATGAGTGGTTCAGTGGGAGGCTCCCATCTCTGGCCATTTTTATTATCTCCAAGTATTTTATCTAGGTTTTCATATTCATGGGTTGGCCAGATACTAGATTCAAGATTGACTTCCTCATCGCTAATGTCTATGGGTTCATAAATTTTATCTTGGACCATACTTACATTAGCATGCTTGGTAGATTCCTATTCCAAATTGAAAATACTCAGCTCGATAGTCATGTTTCCAAAAGATAGTTTCATAAGTCCATTTCGATAATTGATTTTAATGTTAGTAGTAGCTAGGAATAGTCTTCCTAAAATCACTAGGATTTGACTCTTAGGATTTGGTATTGGCTCAGTCTCCAAAATGATAAAATCAACTGGAAAGATAAAATTTTTAACCTTAATCAAAACATCTTCTACCATTTCCTTGGGGGTCTTAAAAGATCAGTTTGCTAATTGTAATGTGATCCCTGTAGGATGAAGCTTTTCCAATCCTAATTGCTCATAAACTGAATAGGGCAAAATATTTATACTAGCCCCTAAATCAAGTAACGCCTTCTCAATATGGGTTTCTCCTATGACACATGAAATTGTTTGAGATCCTGGGTCCTTGTACTTTATAGGCACATGACTTAACAAATATGAACTCACACTTGCTGCTAAGAAAGCTCTCTTTGATACGTTAGTCATCTTTTCTTGGTGCAAAGGTCTTTTAAGAATTTGGCATAAATCGAAACTTGTTGAATCATGTCTAGTAGAGGAATGTTTACTTGAACTTACTTAAATACCTCTAACATTTTGTCCAAATATTTTGATTATTTAGTAGACCTTAATCGATTCGGAAAAGGAGCTCTAGAGATTATGGGCATCTGGTTTGGTACACTATTAGTTTCAGGAGCTTGAGTTTGTAAGGTAGATTGTTCATTGGGTTGCTCAACAGACTTAGCACTCAAGTCTTCTATAGTGTCAGGTGTATTTACCTTATTATTCAATTATTTTTCTGATCTCAAGGAATGAATAGCATTAACTTGATTAACCTGGTTTCCTTAGGTTGGTCAACCATTTTGATTCCTTGGGTTGGGCTTAGGTTGGCTAGGTAGCCTACCTCATTCACGTTCACTTATGGTAGATGCTAGTTGACCCACTTGCATTTTCAAGTGGGCTATGGCCTGAGAATTTGAATTCAGTGTTTGCATGAACTTGCTTAAGGTGACATTAGTGTCAGCATTAGATTTGGTTAGGGCTTCCAGGCTTTTCTTTAAAGAACTAAGTTTCTTTTCATTAATATTAAAGTCTAGTGGTGGCAACGTGTTTATCATAGGATTAGGCCTTGGGTTCTGCTGATTGAAACTTAGACTGCCTGCATTTGGATTTTGTGACCATGAAAAATTTGGATGATTCCTCCAACCTGGGTTATAGGTGGGTGCATAAGGATTGTTCAATGGTCTCTAATATGTGGCATTCACTTGTGCACATCCATTATTTAATTGGTTCATTGAGAGGAGACATTTTTTAAGGACATGGTCTGGTGCATTGCACCCATTGCACATGGGTGTGAAAGGAATGCCCTCAAGCCAATTAATTTTTGGGATGTTCTTTGTCTTCCAGACTCATGTAATGACATTTTTAATAAATAAAGGCATTTATTTCATCATATGCAATGACTTATTATTTATTTAAGATTATAATGAATCCTATAAATTAGGGCTATAGTTTTAGGATTATGATGAGATCATACCAGCGAGACCTAAAATCTTGAAATCCTAATTTAAATATTCCTAGTCGATGGGACAATGAGTTAGGGATTAATGTTTTTCGGTAAGACTAGAACATTCTTTGTATGCTCGATTGAGAGGATGATTGATCTCACAATAACTTATGTATAACACTAATATAAGAATGTGGGTGCTCATTAGAGAATGAGTTCACTGAATTGATCCAAATCGAGAATATCTAATGGAGTCTTATCTACATGTCAATAGATGGTTCTCATAGTGGAATTTGTGCATGTAATCCTTTGACCTGAAACTACCATAGAATCTTATATATATAAATTCATATTTTGGTTCATACTCATTCATGACTCTATTATGTATGGGATGATCTAGATATGGTAGATTATATATATGAAGATTGTGAGTAGGTTAACAAGGAATCAATCTCTCCTGGTAAGAGGAAATAGCATCCTACCTGCTTCAAACAAATGATGATTCAGGAAGACTTTGATCAAAGCATGATGAAAAATTAGAAATGGTTTCTAATAAATGAATCATCATCATAAGATTGAAAGAAAAATGAATATGATATTGGGGTTGACATATTTCCATACCTAGAGTCATATTCAGGATGCAGAAAGATCGAAGGATCTAGGTGCATGGTAATTTTCACTGAAGGATATTTTTGATATTTTTATCAAAATTTCACATCTTTCGAGTAGTCATGATACGTTGCTAGACGTCAATCATGTCTTGTGGTTTTGATCAAATTAAAATTTTAATTTGATTATTAAATTAGAAAGTGTTCTAAATTAAGTCAAATTGGGTTGGCTAGTTTTGACCTAAATCGGTTTAGTTGAGTTCTAACCAGATTAGATCAAATCACACCCAGACTCACTACTAGTTAGATGTGAAACCCAATGGATCACACACAAGAATTGATTAAGGGTCTAATTGGATTAGACCATATTTGCAAGATAAACATACTAGCATATGTAGCAAACCCTAGCACCTAGATTCGAATTGGATTCGAATCGGCTTCCGATTTAGGCTAATTAAGGTCCTATTTGAGCCAAATAGGATTTGGTCTCAAATTGGATTAACCTAGACTGACTGGGCTTCAGATTGGGTGCCACATACCTAAATCCCACATGCCAGAGAGTCTCTCTCTTGTGCGTGGGAAGTATTTCATGTGCAAAGGATTTGTGGCGCATGAAATTAGTTGGCGCCTACCTTCTTTGACTTTTTCCATTTGTTATGTTGTGTAAATATTTTTTGAATTTGCATGGACATCAGATATGGGGCACAGAAGAGTCCTTCTATAGATGAAATATTTTGTTATTATTTTGAGAAGAGATTTTTTGTCGCTCAAGACCCCTGCCGCCCAAGACTCCATGCCACCTACTCCTCCTTGACGCCTCTTGGACCAAGTCAAAATCTCTTGGGACCTTGACTATTCAAAGATTATCTCCATGCCTTCTTGCTGAATGGGCGTTCCTTTTTAGAGCCATTGGATGGCCATTTTTCATGATCTATTGGATGAAAAGGGTAGCGCCAAAGATGAAATATTGCAACTCTTCGTAAATAACTTACGTAGAATTAGTCCAAGAGTCCTTGTGCTTTAAGGCACCTCTTGGACTAAGTCTACATCTTGTTATTTACTGATGAGGCATGAGATTGGCTGATGGGGTGTGAGATATTGATGAGGAAAGGGCGTGAGAATTTTAGTTGGCACCCCTACGTACATTATAAATAAGGGTGCGCACCATGAGTTTGAAGGTGTGTGAAAATTATCTTTCTTTCTTACAAGAGTTCTTTTTTATCCAATTTTCTTTCTTTCTTTCTCTTATCTAGATTTTGTCCTTATAAGGACAAGAAGTCATCTGAAGACTAAGAGATTAGGAAGAAAAATTAAGAAGACAAAAGAAAAAGAAAGAGAGATAAGGAGAGGCAAGAAAGGTGACATAAAGGCTTAAGAAAGTCTTGCCCTTTTTAATTAAAGTTCTTATTATTAGAACTCAATTATATAAATTAGAGGTGCTGGTGTCCTGATCAAGTCTCTGTGTGGATCAACATTGGAGGGTGAACACGTGAAAACCTGGTGGAAACCCTGATGGACTGCTATCGATGATCAGGGTCAATTTAGGGATTAGCGATAAGAGGTATGTTCTAATACTTTCTTCTATATTACAAATGCATGTTATATGATTTAATTGCTAATGAGGTATCCTAGGGTTCGGGTTTGGTTTATATGATTTCATGTTTTTGCTTTGAAATCCATGCTTCTGCCTTATACACCAAACCTATCAGTGGTATCAGAGCAAGCCTTATTAGGTTAAATCATATAATGCTTTGCTTATAGTATAATGGCATAAATGAAGAATATGATATAATATTTTTAGCATGTTTTTATTTATATGATGAGATCATATTCATTTTCTTATCATAATGAGATTATGTTATATATATTATTCTATAAAGGTTGCCCTGATATAGTGGAAAGTATTCACTATATAATGATGGTTGTCCTAGAATAATTATACATGTTAATTGACATATATAAATTTTATCATAATTAATGCTATTATGCATTTAGTTTGTTTTAAATCAATATGTGCATCGAGACCATTTAAATCCCTCTATAAAAAAAATTATATTAAGTTGTAGTGTAATTAATCTATAGCTGAATCAGTCAGGATGTCTAATTGATCAATCGGTGTCTAGGAAAAATGGTTCTTGATTGGTAAATAGAATATGGTTTCTTAATGGATTCGGTTGTCTGACCTAGCCAATTTATTAGTGTCCAAGGAAAGCAACGGGGGGACTCCCATTTCTCTCCTATTTATCTGGCCGATTCGATTAATTTAATTTTAGATTGAAATGCTTAATATTATATTTACTACATTATGGCCTTCCTTCATACTAGTTTCTTATTATGTCTAGAACTATATTAGTTCTATTGTATAACCACAAGATCTATCATGGGAAAAGATGTAATATTAATCTAGTGCATTGAGATGCTTACAGCATTTTGAATATACTACTTTATTATGTAACCATAAAAGTAGTTATATTTCAATTTTGACTGTATAAAAATGAAGGATTCTACTTAAACTAAAACATTAAAGTTTGTTATGTGAACACAAGGCTATTAATATTTTAGAGGCAAAAGTTTTTTGAGAGTTGCATAAAATGCAATTGAAAAAAGTTTCCTACCATTGAACTTATAACAGGTTTGTTGTGCAACCACAAGATTTTTTATAAGGAATTAGGATCTTCTTCTCACTAAGAAAATCAATAAGAGGGTTATGATTTTTTAGTGGGAGGCATAATTAAATTAAAGTCCTAATTTAATTATGTTTGTCATCATGAATTATTTGCTTATATATTGTTCTTTATTATGTAGATTAAATGGCTTCTTCACTTTCATTACGTTCAATTTTGGATTCAAATAAATTGACTGGTCAAAATTATGTTGACTGGTTGAGAAATCTAAAAATAGTACTCAGTCAAGAAAAACTCTCCTATATTCTTGATGCCCCTGATCCTAAGCCGTTAGGAAATGATGCCATAGATGAAGATAAGTCCACATACAAGATGTGGCAAAATGATTTCCTTACTGTCAAATGCATCATCCTTGCCTCTATGAATAATGAATTACAGAGGCAGCATGATAGCATGGACACTCAGTCCATATTGCTCAATCTAAAAGAGCTTTATGGAGAGCATAGTAGAACTGCTAGATATGAGATATCTAAGCAATTATTTCATGCAAGAATGATAGAAGGAACAACCGTACAAAATCATGTTTTGATGGTAATTGACCTAATCACTAGATTAAGTCAATTAGGTTTTGTAATGGATGGAGAGTTAAGTCATAATTTGATCCTACAATCACTCCCAAAATTATTTTCTCAGTTTGTCATGAACTATCACATGAACAAACTAAATTCTTCATTGCCTAAGCTGTTAAATATGCTCAAGATAGTAGAAAGCCATATCAAGAAAGATAAGGCTCCTCTTCTTCTTATGGAAGGGATCTCCAAGAAGAAGGTAGGCAAAAAGGGTTCAAAGAGAAGGTTGAATCCTAAAAATGGTATAAATAAGAAGAAAAAGGGGAAGAAGGTCTTCGGACAGACGACCTATTTTCACTGCGGTAAAGCAGACCATTGGAAGAGGAATTGCATGGCTTACCTTGCAATCATGAAGTCTAATGCAAATAATGCACCAAAAGGTATGTATGAGATAC
This sequence comes from Cocos nucifera, assembly GCA_006176705.1. Lineage (NCBI taxonomy): Eukaryota > Viridiplantae > Streptophyta > Magnoliopsida > Arecales > Arecaceae > Cocos > Cocos nucifera. The sequence continues at coordinate 275,578 of QRFJ01000273.1, read as the reverse complement.
ATACTATATTATCATTAAATTCTTCCATTTCAAATTCTTGGGTATTAGATACTGACTGTGGTTTTCATATCTGCAAATCTTTGCAGGGGCTATAGAAAATTAAGAGTTTGAAGAAAGGTGACTTCAAGCTCTATGGCACTGGAGGAGAGTCTATCCAAGCAAAAGCTGTAGGGACAAATATATTGAAGGTACCTTATGGAAAGATCTTAGAGCTTATAAATTATTATTATATGTCTAAGATTATTAGAAATATTATATCTATATCTTTGTTATTAAAGGTTATAGTCTTAATGTAACGAGCGAAGGATGCTCGATCAAATATTCTAGTGAAAATATTTATTTTGGCATATTTAGCAATGGTTTGTTGACTCCATGTTTGGATGAGAATATATTTCATATTGATGAAAATGAAAAACATAAGAGAGATGACATAAATAATACTTTACTTTGGCATTATCGATTAGGTCATATTAGTGAGGCTAAGATTAACAAGTTGTACAAAGAAAAGTTCTTTGATCCTTTTGATTATGAATCATTAGGAACTTATGAATCATGCCTCATGGGTAAAATGACCAAGATTTCATTTAATGGACATAAAGAAAGGATAAATGAGTTATTAGGACTTGTACATATGGATGTATGTGGTCTTATGACAACTCAAGCCAGAGAAGGATACTCTTATTTTATTATATTCATTGATGATTTATCTAGATTTGGATATGTGTATCTTATGAAACACAAATCAAAAGCTTTTGATAAATTTAAAGAGTATCAAAGTATGGTCGAAAAATAAACTAGATAATGTATAAAAGTCCTTCGATCTGATTGGGGAGGAGAATACTTATCT
>QRFJ01000273.1:262146-273731 GCA_006176705.1 Cocos nucifera | reverse complement strand
ATCTGGATATGGTAGATTATATATATGAAGGTTGTGAGTAGGTTAACATGGAATCGATCTCTCCTGGTAAGAGGAAATAGCATCCTACCTGCTTCAAACAAATGATGATTCAGGAAGACTTTGATCAAAGCATGATGAAAAATTAGAAATGGTTTCTAATATTTCATTAAATGAATCATCATCATAAGATTGAAAGAGAAATGAATATGATATTGGGGTTGACATATTTTCATACCTAGAGTCATATTCAGGATGCAGGAAGATCGAAGGATCTAGTTGCATGGTAATTTTCACTGAAGGATATTTTTGGTATTTTCATCAAAATTTCATATCCTTCAGGTAGTCATGATATATTGCTAGACGTTAATCATGTCTTGTGGATTTGATCAAATTAAAATTTTAATTTTATTATTAAATTAGAAAGTGTTCTAAATTAAGTCAAATTGGGTTGGCTAGTTTTGACCTAAATCGATTTGGTTGAGTTCTAACCAGACTAGGTCAAATCACACCCAAACTCACTGCTGGTTAGATGTGAAACCCAATGGGTCATCCACAAAGATAATTGATTAAGAGTCTAATTAGATTAGACCATGTTTGCAAGATAAACATGCTAGCATATGTAGCAAACCCTAGCACCTAGATTCGAATTGGATTCGAATTGGCTTTCGATTTAGGCTAATTATGGTCCAATTTGAGCCAAATAGGATTTGGTCTTGAATTGGATTAACCTAGACTGATTGGGCTTTAGATTAGATGCCACATACCTAAATTCCATGCACCAGAGAGTCTCTCTCTTGCACGTGGGAAGTATTTCATGCGCAAAGGATTTATAGTGCATGAAATTAGTTGGTGCCTACCTTCTTTGACTTTTTCCATTTGTTATGTTGCATAAATATTTTTTGAATTTGCATGGACATCAGATATGGGGCGCAGAAGAGTCCTTCTACAGATGAAATATTTCATTATTATTTTGAGAAGGGATTTTTTGCCGCCCAAGACCCCTTGCCGCCCGACTCCATGCCGCCTACTCCTCCTTGACGCCTCTTGGACCAAGTCAAAGTCTCTTAGGATTTTGACTATTCAAAGATTATCTCCATGCCTTCTTGCTAAATGAACGTCCCTTTTTAGAGCCATTGGATGGCCATTTTTCATGATCTAATGGATGAAAAGGGTGGTGCCAAAGATGAAATATTGCGACTCTTCATAAATAACTTACGTAGAATTAGTCCAAGAGTCCTTCTACTTTAAGGCACCTCTTGGACTAAGTCTACATCTCGTTACTTACTGATGGATGTTGAGATTGGCTGATGGGGTGTGAGATATTGATGAGGAAAGGGTGTGAGAATTTTAGTTGGCACCCCTACATACATTATAAAGAAGGGTGCGCATGATGAGTCTGATGGTGTGTGAAAATTATCTTTCTTTCTTATAAGAGTTTCTTTTTGTCTAATTTTCTTTCTTCCTTTCTCTTGTCTAGACCTTATCCTTATAAGGACAAGAAGTCATCTGAAGACTAAGAGATTAGGAAGAAAAATTAAGAAGACAAAAGAAAAAGAAAGAGAGATAAGGAGAGGCAAGGTAGGTGACATAAAGGCTTAAGAAGGTCTTGCCCTTTTTAATTAAAGTTCTTATTATTAGAACTCAATTATATAAATCAGAGGTGCTAGTGTCTTGATCAAGTCTCTATGTGGATCAACATTGGAGGATGAACACATGGGCACCTAGCGGAAACCCTAACGGATTGCTATCGACGATCAGGATTAATTTAGGATTTAGCAATTAGAGGTATGTTCTAATACTTTCTTTTATATTACAAATGCATGTTATATGATTTAATTGCTAATGAGGTGGTCCTAGGGTTTGGGTTTGGTTTATATGATTTCATGTTTTAGCTTTGAAATCCATGCTTTCGCTCTGTACACCAAACCTATTAAGGTGCAGACACTTGGTTCACACTAGCTGGTCTTTGAAGTTCTAAGGCCTCTAACCTACGTGTCAAAGTTACAATTTTGGCATCTACAGCTAGGGAGGTTTGAATTTGGTATATTCCACCTCTTGAAGGTGTGAATTTTTCTAGTTTCCTAATTTTTTCTCCTTGTAAACTTTTCTTGGCTAGGTCTTCTAAAAATTGCCAGGCTTCATTTGGTTCTTTGTACATAAATTATCCCTAGCACATGGACTCTAGCATTGTTCGGAAATTTGAATCTAACCCTTCATAAATTATTTGGCATAGCCTCCAAGTTTCTATTTCATGGTGTGGGCATTGGGTCAAGAGGTTCTTGAATTGGTCGAAGTATTTTCAAAATGATTCACTAGCTAGTTGATAGAATTGGTTTATTTCATTTCTAATTCTAGCTATTTCATGATGAGAAAAATATTTTTTTAAGAATATTCTCACAAAGCCCTCCCAGGTCGTGATAGATTGATTTGGAAGACTATAAAGCCACTTTTTGGCATTATCCTTAAGGGCAAAATTAATTAATCTTAGTTTTATTTCGTCCTCTGACAATTATTGTAGTTTCGTGGTTGCACAAACCTCTTCAAATTTCCTAATGAATATATATGCATCCTCTATTCCCATGAATTTTGGAAGCATATTAATGATTTGAGATTTAATTTCAAAGTTGTTTGCTATGGGTTGAGGCAATCTGATGCAAGAGGATTGGATGGAACCAACTGGATAACATAAGTCCTTAAGGGTTTGAGGTTGAGGCTGATTTGCTAAACCCATTGTGGATGTTGAGGTTGTAGGGCCTGAAATAGGAACTAAATCCATTTTGACTAGTTGACCTGATATCCTTCTCCACACGGATGTTGGAGAGAATTCACTATATTCTCAATATCCTCAATCTTTTTTTAATTATTATCATTATTATTTTTTAATTATTATTATTTTTATTATTATTTTTTAAAACTCTCTTTTTTAAGTTCTAAGTTAATTCAACCTTTTCATACCCTTGGACAACCATGCAACATAACTTCCCATTATGCCAGGACAACCTTATGTCAGGACAATAGAGATTAAAAATATCTAAAGTAAAAATTTTTATTTTTAAACAAGTTTCAAACAAATTAATTCTAGCCTAAGATCAGCCTAGACAGCTCCTAACTATTCCAAGTCAGCCTTCGAGCACTCCAAGTGTAGGATCAATCGATTAACTAGGCAGATAAGTGTAAGGTTGGTGGGAGTTCCCCCGTTGCTTGCCTTAGACATCAGTTATGCTTGATCAGGTAAGCTAACAGAACCAATTAGAAATCACCTTCCTTCGAACCCAGTCATCCCTGAACCACTTTCCTAGATACTAGTCAAATTGACTAACCCTATCCTGGTTCAACTCTTAGGGTTCCTCGTCGTATTGAGCTCGAGCTCCTAGGGTTGATGTCTAATTGGTTTTAAAATTAAAGGCTTAGGTCAATGCAGGATGCTGGTTGATTGTTTGTGGGCCAAGAAAGGATGATCAAATCTTCACCTTATCTTGTTTAATTAGGTGTTGCCCTTAAGTTGATTTGAAGATGCATATGCACAATCACTTTCAAAAAAAGATTCTATGCAATTTAAACTAGATGCATGCAACTAATTAAATTTTGAAAGGCTTACCTTGCCTTCAGTAATCACCAAAAAAAATAAAAATAAAAATAAAAATAAAACTAATATGATGCATGCTCTAAATAGTTAGAATTTCTAATCTTATCATGAGATTTTTAATTAGATTTAAGTGAATATATTTTTTTTAAAAAAATAATTTAAAAATAAAATAAATAAATAAATAAATAAAATAAAAATGAAAAAGGACTAGGGTTAGGATTGATCTCATTGAGCAAAACTAAATGATTTGTTCCTTGCCCTGGTTCTTTTTATTCTTTAACCTCTTTTTCTACAAAATAAAAAAAGTTAGCAAGCAATATTTTTTAAAAAAATTATTTATAATTTATTTATAGAAAAATTAAAGAGATCAAAAATTTAATGTCCGTGCCTTCTCTGACAACGGTGCCAAAAATTTGATAAGAGTGCGATGTTGTCGTTAAGACACCATGTTTATCAGTTTAATCCGACTTTTAAAATAATTAAAAATACGTAGATAGTAGTAAGTCAGGTCGAATCCATAAGGAAGGTAGTGTTTTAGATTTAAAATCTTTGATTTTTAAAAAGAAAAGAATTTTGGGTTTTGAAGTCAAAAGTGAAGTTGGAAAATAAAAAGCAAAAATTAAACGATGCAGGAATTTAAACTTGGTACTAAGATCTACTAGTTAGATCTTAGCATCTATTTATAATAAAATAACAAGCAATAATTAAAATATAGAAATTAAATTGCAACAAAAATAAAGAACTAAAATTAAAGTGCAAAAAATAAAATTTTCATTAATTAGAATTTTATAATTTAAATACATAAAATTTTAAAAAGAAAAAAAAAATAAAATAGCTTGATCTCTGATCTTGGATCGGTATTGGCAGAAAGATGGTGTAGAAGCCCAGCCCTTCTTCTCGGAACCCATTGCTTTGAAGCAACTATTGACCCATAGCCTAGCTTTTTCCTGTACCAAAGCTTCACCTTCATCAGATTTGTTGATTTTTAGAGGCCTGGGGTCCTTTTTATAGAGCTAGGAGGGCTGGAGAGTTTTTTTCTAGGCAATATGGGACTAAGGAGCTCTTTGATCGTCAAAATATGAAGAAATTTGAGTGGAAATTAGATTAAAAAGAATCTTGGATGAATTCTGGTGGTTCTGGTGAAATCTGGCCATTCAATAGCAATCCAACGATCTAAAAATCATCAAAATTGGATGTATATCAGCCTAGATCAAGTCAAATTAAATTCTGGCCCTTGATCGCATGTTGATGGAGAAAATCTGGCCACTGATCGTGCGTTTGGAGTCCTGATCACCGTCGAGAGCTTTCTCCACCATCGAATCATCCCTTGGATCGTGCGCTACTGTTAGATGGCGATCTACGTGAAGCTTGAAGCTAAAAAATTCCTCCATCATTCGATCTTGACCGCAAGCTACCAGAGCCGTCCGATCGTGCCTTTACTGTTCCCATGGACCTCGTGGACCGAGCAATCCAAAGACCGCAACCAATTAGCACTCTTATTATCGAGTGAAAAGACCAAAATGCCCTGTAAGCTAAGATAGATTTTCTGTGAACCCTTTAAGGGTCTAGGTCCACCACATGTTGCTCTATGATTCATTGTCTTTTGCTGAGCTGGCGGTCCATGCCTGGATCATGGACTGGCTAACGACTTTCACGATTGAGTCGGCTTGGCTCGACTGGCTTGGTGCACTGGCTTGTCGGCTTGGCTCGGTGCGTTTGGACATGCTAGCTGATATGGCACGGCGGCTTGAGCCGGCTGAGCCATTTTTCTTTTTTTATTTATTTTATTTATTTAAAAATTCATATCTTCTTCGTTTTAGCTCTATTTTGCTCAAAACTTATTTTTTTATGATCAAAAAAATGAGATCTTTCCACTGATAATAAAATTTTATTTTTTAATCTTTATTATTTTTTAATTATTTTTTAATTTAAAAGAATATTAATTTCTTAAAAATATATATAAATTGATCATTAATTCTTAAAAATTAATATAAATTAATTGATAAATTAATATTTTTATTGATGAGTTTATGGTACTTATCAGTACTTAAAAATAAGACATTCAATTAATACAAGATCAAGTACTTGAAGTGTTAATTTGAATTATATCTTAGGTTAATCCCTGAGGATTTCAAAATGCCCTAGTTGAATTGAACACATAAAGCTTTCATCTAGTTTCTTCTTGATTTGATCTTATCCTATTTGATCATTGGAACCTTGTAATTGATTAATTTTTGATTTTTCAAATTTATTTGAATATTTTTCTTGATTATTGATTAGAATGCCTTTTCCTATCTTAAAAAAAAAAATTTATATGAATATTCATACTTTATTCTAATTAAATGATTTTGAAAATTTAATTTGAGAAATAGTTCTTTTGAATCCTTTGAAGTTGATATCAAGGAAGATGTTTCAAGAAAGTTATCATTTATTATTAAAGCTAATCTTTAAAAGAATACTTTAGTTTTAAGTAATTAGTATCAAATAGCACACTATTTGCCATGTATTTGATTGATTTATCTTTTGGCAAAAAGAAAAAAATATCTTTGTTTCAAAATTAATTTTGCATAGCTATATGTTTGATATAATATCATTTAAAATAAATTCAAAAATATATACCTGAAGGGAAATCCTAAATTTTTGGGGTCAGGTTCGTTCAGATTTGATTGGATCGAGAGGCATATTTTAAAAATTTTCTCTTTGATCCTAATCAGATCTGACATTTTTCAGATCTAATTTTATGATTTGATAAACAAAAAAATTAAATTAAATTAAATCTAAATTAATTTTATCTTGATTTTGGATAATCTAATTACCCGTTGATGATCCTACTGAAGCCCTGAGGTTCTGGATCTAGCCACGCAAGTGCCTGGCCTCTACCATTATCCACTTGGATTAAATCTGGAGATCTTCTCCTTCTCTTTCTTTTCTCCAAAAATCAGATCTAGATCTGATTTGGAGGATCTTCGAAACTCCTTTCAAAGATCAGCAGTCATCTCTGCAGCACTGCTGTCTTCTTCCTTTCTCGTCAACCTTTTCTTGCCTGAATCGCACTAATCTAAAGCCCAACTATCCTTGGGCATGGAGAGGAGAGAGATGGCTTGAAGGTGGCATGGAGAAGGGAGAGGGACAGCCTTGGGGCATGGCTAGGAGAGGAGTCTCTGAAAAGTGGGCACAGATAGGTCTTTATATAGACCTTGCTGCATCATGCAGTGCCACATCACCCTGGCCAATCACGTTGCTTCATTCAATCAGATCTAAATCTGATTGGTGGGATGACATCACCTGATCCAATTAGATGAGAGACCCATAGATTCATCTTTAGGTGGTGCCTAAGACTGGTCAAAGTCTATAGATAAGGGTCACCTAGTTTGAATCCAAGAAGCAACCTGGAGTTCCATCCATATGGGACTCCAAGCATCCCTATCCATAGGCGCACGCCATCCTAGGCATGCACCCCCTCCTTTCCAATTTTCAGAGAGGAGACAAGCTCCTATCTACTCTCCAATAAGTGCATGACACATGGGCAGATGTCCAAGGGTCAAAGGTCAATGTTTGATCAAAGTCAAAGAACAAGAATTAGCAGGTGATGGAAAATGGTAGGTGTTGTCTCAAACTTATCTCATAAATTAAGACAACCCTTTTCTGATCTGGAAAAGCTCCAGTCAGACCAGGTACCTAAGTTAGCACAATCATATTTGGCTCAGTTGAGATAACTTTTAATGATAGAAAAGGAGAATGTTAGGTTTAATCATGTGCTAGCATGATTTCTTTGAACCTAATTGAATCTAATTCAAATCAATTGAACTGGGTTAGTTCAATTGATGATATCCAGATCCAAACTCTTGTTTGTGTGACCCAGTTAGATTCAGTTCTATATGGTAATGGGATATGCCTTGATCTTCATCATCGACATCATTGAAACTCCTTTCGATGGATCAGAACTCTTCTGATTCAGACAACTAGAATGATCGATCATCTAAATCATTCTAATTGCTTCCAAAATCCACTAGTGACACCAAGCAGTATATGGTGGCAATCCATCAAAACTAAAAATAAACCTCTCGGGGAAGCTACTTGTATGATTAAGTTCTTCTATCTTGAGCCCCAATCAGATTAGGGTTAAGGTGAACTCGTCAAATCCTAATTTCTATCATATGATTCAATCATTTGATTCAAGTCTGATGTGAAAACCTTAATAGAAACTCTTTCTATTATTTCACTATCTGCCATGGCCATAGGCTTATGGACTTGATTCTCATGATTATCATAGGGCTGCTTGATAAGTAGTAAAAATATACTAATAAAAGTATTAAATTATAAAATAAATTAAAATATTTTATTAAAAATTGATACTTTTATTAATCTTATGCAGGAAAGAAGGCTACCAATGTGAAGATCTCATTTTTTTGATTCAGATGAAATAAATTTCAGGCAAAACGGACTTCAAACGAGCCCAGAATCGAATTTCAAAAAAAAAAAAAAAAAAAAAAAAAAACCGCTGACGCAACGCTGACGTCAGGATGACGTCAGCATTTTTCGCGGCGTACGGTGGACCAACCGAAGGGTATTTCAGGAATTTCACAGACGGAGGCGCGCTCTGATTGGTTGAAGAACGCGGCGGTCCACGCAACACCGGGCTCGCGCACGGTCCACGGAGGGCAATTTGGGAATTCTGGCTGATCCAACGGGCGGTTTTCACTGAATCTTGATCGGACGGACGAGAAGAAGGCGCTGATGGACGGCATCCGCAGCTCCCGGATCGAGATCCAACGGCCGAGATTCATCCCGACTGAAACTAAAGGTCTGAAGGCTGATTTCAACGAGATCGGACGGCCCAGATTCAATCCATTGGATGATCCAACGGCTGATATTAAATCCGACTTGATCTGGGTTATTTTAATGGGTTTTTGAGTAGTTTTTGGACCGTTTGATCAACATCGCACGGCCAGAATTATTCAGATCATAGTTTGAATTGTTTTAGGAGTCTAAAATCGAGTTTTGGATGGATTTTGGAGACTTCATCTATAAAAAGCCCTGTTGCCGTGAGAAAAAAAAAAAAGAGAAAAAGGGAAAAACAGAGAAAATCAGTGAGAGAAAGAAAAACAGGGAAGAAAGGAGAATCAGAGAGAAAACAGAGAGAGACGGGAAGAAGGAAAAGAAAGAAAGAGAGAGAGGAAGAAAGAGAGAGGAGATATCAAGGAGCCTCTTCTTCTTCACCAAGTTCTCCGCATCAAGAGCAACAGATAATCAATTTCAGCAATCAAACAGTCTAATTTCTTCATGCTTTTTATTTTATTTACTGTTTTTAAATTTGTTATCATGAACTAAATTTTATTTTACTAAGGCTAAGGTGTAGCCACTCTTTTGATGCAATATTCAGTATAATTTATTTTTAAATTTTATTCATGAGGAGTATATAAATCTGATCTTAATGCTTTTAGATTACTGGCCATCTTCTAATTGATCTGATGAACATAGATGTTACGGACCAAGTACATCTATGTTAATGCTTCTTGATTATATACCTTGTATTATGAATCAAATTAGAATTCATATGCATGCGGAAATTTTAGTGCGCTTTGGACGCAGCGTATTTTAATTAGAGGGTTTCACAAAACCTAATGCATTAATATTTATTTAAATTACACTTGGATCAAAGGGTAATTAATAAATATTAATAGATTTGCTATGCCTGGACCAAAGGGTAGTGAATAAATTAGGAGACTCCACCGTCACATGAAATAAAATTAATCTAAAAACCTGAATATCGTATTGATTGAGTTGGTGAACCGATTGCCTTAGTAATCCATTGCTCTTGAATTTAAAACCTCAATAATTTACACTCTCTCTATTTAATAAAAAAAAAATTTAATTATTTTAATTATTTTTTTTAATTTTTTTTTTATTCTCATAAATCGATCTTCTAAATAAAGCATAGGAAAGAGCTTTTCAGTACTTGTTTTCCAATCCTCTAGGGACGATACTCTACTCATTCACTTTATTACTTGATCGACTGGTGCACTTGCCATAGCTATAAATTAGCACGCATCAAGTTTTTGGCGCCGTTGCCGGGGATTGAGTTTAAAACAATATTGAAATTTTGATCCTAGCTTTACTTTAGAAATTTATTTTTAATTTTATTATTTAAAAAAAAAAAAAATTGTTGTTCATTGCATGACACGTACTGGACATAGTAACTTACTACCTTTAGATCCAGAAATTGAAAGAACTATTAGAAGATTACAGCAAGAGAGAAACATGGCAGCTGAAGATCCTAACGACATCAATCTAGGATTGGATATGGCGACTGAAGGACAGCATGAAGCTATTCGACCAGTATATCGATCATTAAATGATTATATTACACCATCTGTAGCCGATGCAGCTTCGAGCATCAGGAGACCGCCTGTACGAGCAAACAACTTCGAAATAAAACCGGCGATGATCCAGATGATTCAATCAACTGTCCAATTCAGTGGACACGTGCATGATGATCCGAATGCCCATATTTCTAATTTTCTTGAACTTTGCGATACTTTTAAAATTAATGGGGTGTCGGATGATGCTATTAGATTAAGGTTATTTCCTTTCTCTTTACGGGATAAAGCTAAAAATTGGCTTCATTCTCTTCCGGCAGGTTCTATCACAACTTGGGATGTCCTAGCCCAAAAATTTTTAGCCAAGTACTTTCCACCTTCCAAGACTGCTAAGATGCGCAACGATATCACTTCCTTTATGCAGATGGACATGGAGACACTATATGAGGCTTGGGAACGTTTCAAGGAATTATTGAGGAGATGTCCACATCATCAACTACCCGTATGGCTTCAGGTACAAACTTTCTATAATGGTTTATCTCCTACTAATCGTTCTATGATTGATGCAGCAGCAGGAGGAACCATTAACCGAAAAACAGAGGAAGAAGCATTCGATCTAATCGATGAGATGGCATCAAATAGCTATCAATGGCAGACAGAGCGCATGATGCCAAAAAGACTAGCAGCTGTGCAGGGAGTAGATTGCGTGCCAACCTTACTAGCTGAAATTGCAGCCCTCAGAGCCGAAGTCAACAACTTAAAGGGAACAGCTATGCATGTTCAGAGCATTACTTGTGATCTGTGTGGAGGAGGACATGATACGAATAATTGCCAGACAGGTAATCCTTTTGCTAAAACAACTGAAACAGCTAATTATATTGGTAATTTTTTCAGGCCGCAACAAAACAATCCCTACTCCAACACATACAATCAAGGGTGGAGACAGCATCCAAATTTCTCATGGAGCAATCAAAATGCAGCACAACAACCACCCCCGGGATTCCAAGTACCTGAAAAGAAGTCTAACATGGAAGAGCTAATGGTCAAATTCATACAAAACCAAGAAGCAACTTTAAAAAATTTGGAAGTCAAACTTAGGCAGGACCAAACAGCAGCAATTCGAAACTTGGAGATGCAAATAGGTCAAATGGCTAAGATAATCTCCGAGAGACCTCAAGGATCCTTGCCAAGCAATACGGAGACAAATCCAAGGGAGCAAGTCAATGCTATCACCCTAAGAAGTGGTACAAAGCTGGAGGAGCCACATCAGAAGAATGAGACCGAAGAGCCAACTACAAATAAAGAACCATCAACTCAAACTCGTCAGTCACCAAAACAACCAGCAGATGGATGGTCTCCAGGTATACGGTTTGCTGATCCAAATGTGAAGCCCTACGTGCCGCCACTGCCATTCCCAGAAAGACAAATACAGCATCCAGATAAGGAATTTTCTAACTTTTTCAAAATTTTAAAGAATTTACATATTAATATTCCTTTTGTAGATGCTATTACTCAAATGCCCAGGTATGCCAAGTTTCTTAAAGAAATCTTAACAAATAAGAAAAAGCTGAAAGAGCATGAGAGAATAAATTTGAATGAAGAATGCTCAGCAATACTTCAAAATAAATTACCACAGAAGCTAAAAGATCCAGGGAGTTTTACTATCCCTTGCATTATTG
>QRFJ01000273.1:226121-262121 GCA_006176705.1 Cocos nucifera | reverse complement strand
TGAATGTACGTTTTGATAAAGTTTTTATGTGATTTAAGAGCAGCATTAACTCTCATGCCTTTTTTCTATTCAAAAGCTGGGTCTAGGAGAACCAAAGCCCCTACTATTACTCTTCAATTAGCCGACAGATCCATTAAATATCCAAAGGTATAGTGGAGGATGTCTTGGTAAAGGTAAACAAGTTTATTTTCCCTGTTGATTTTATTGTTCTTGATATTGGAGAAAGATTATGATTTACCCTTATTTTAGGGGAGACCCTTTTTTTAGCTAACTGGAGGAAAGCTTTAATAGGATATTCAACAAGAAAAAATTATTCTTAGGTCCAGAGAACCAAGTTACGTTAATGTTTTTAAAGATATTAAGCATCTGATAATCAAATCCTTATTTTCCTAATTGACTTTAATTGACAATCCATTATATGAGAATTCTGTAGAAAAATAAGTTTGAGACTATAAAAGCAAGCAATGTCAAATTTGGAAAGAGGATTCGATCAAAAAACATGAAAGTATTCAATTGAAAGTGGCACAGATTGATCCACTTTAGAATTCAAAAGAAAGTCAAAGCCTGAAGACTATAAATCAGAACTACTAGATAGGTTGTTTTCTTTTCTTTTTAGTTTGGATCATTTTTTTTATTTTTTAGTAATTTGTTTGTTGCAACTTTTACTGCTCTGGTTAATATTTTCATTTTACAGAAAATCAAATGGAGAACTCAGCAAAATTTTCAAAGCTCCAAAGAACCAGATTGAGCCAAATCAGGTGTATTCCTTTCCTATCCTTTATTACATCCTTTATTTTTCTTTCCTTTTAAAATGAATATAGAATAATTAAAAATAAAATTAAATAAAAATTAAAAAAAAAATCATGTGTTAAGAAGAAAATCTTGAGCAAAAGATAAACTGGATAAAGTGATAAAAGATGATTATTTGCTAATAAATGTAACGAGTTTTAAAGAAGTAGTTATTTGGTCAACTTTTAACGCCTACTTAGTCATTAAAAGAATAATTAGCACTTCTAATTGCACATGCACAACTAAACAAGGCAAAAGTAGGTATTGATATACAGGCCAACTGAAGATTTCAATTATCACTGAAATTGGTAATTAATATACATTCTATATCAAAAGAAAACTTGAAATTAAGGAAAGAGCTACTGCCTATAAATAAAGTGCAATAAGACAAGAGTAATATGTGGATGCCCAAAGACTAATACTGGGTCTCTGCACCTAGGTCAAGTGTGGAAATTTCACGTAAAACGGTAAAGGGAAGGCCAGGATGCTCAGCAAAAAAAAAAAAAAAAAAAAAAAAAAAGGCAGTGTGAAAGTTACCTTTAATTCAATGAGTATAAATGAGAAATGTATAAGAAAATTGACCAAAATAAGTGATAATTAAGAGGATACTTTTGTTCTTTTTTAAGTTAATACTGAAATGCTAAAGTTAGTCATCACGAAACATAAAGTGCTATAAAGATCTTTGATGTACTCTAAGAAGTTTTTAATTGTAATGACTAAAAAAATGCTTCCGAAGCTCAAAATGCTTAGTTACAAAAATTTTCTAAACTTTTTGATCTTTAATCAAGATTTTATCTCTGTGATAAATAATTTTATTAAAAAATAGGTTTAAATAAAAATATTGCTAAGGGAAACTAGCAATGATAAGTTAGGGTGAATAAGTAGTAAAAATATACTAATAAAAGTATTAAATTATAAAATAAATTAAATATTTTATTAAAAATTGATACTTTTATTAATCTTATGCAGGAAAGAAGGCTACCACTGTGAAGATCTCATTTTTAATTCAGATGAAATAATTTCAGGCAAAACGGACTTCAAAACGAGCCCAGAATCGAATTTCAAAAAAAAAAAAAAAAAAAAAAAAAACCGCTGACGCAACGCTGACGTCAGGATGACTTCAGCAATTTTCGCGGCGTACGTGGACCACAACGAAGGTATTTCAGGAATTTCCACAGACGGAGGCGCGCTCTGATTGGTTGAAAGAACGCGGCGGTCCATGCAACACCGGCTCGCGCACGGTCCACGAGGGCAATTTGGGAATTCTGGCTGATCCAACGGGCGGTTTTCACTGATCTTGATCGGAGGACGAGAAGAAGGAGCTGTGACCGGATCCACAGCTCCCGGCTCAGATCCAACAGGCCGAGATCATCCCGACTGAAACTAAAGGTCTGAAGGAGATTCAACAAATCCGGACGGCCCAGATTAAATCCATTGGATGATCCAACGGCTGATATTAAATCCGAACTTGATCTGGGTATTTTAACGGGTTTTTGAGTAGTTTTTGGATAGTTTGATCAACATCGCACGGCCAGAATTATTCAGAATCATAAGTTTGAATGTTTTTAGGAGTCTAAAATCGAGTTTTTGGATGGATTGTGGAGACTTATCTACTAAAAAGAACCCGTTGCCGTGAGAAAAAAAAAAAAGAGAAAAGGGAAAAACAGAAAAAATCAGTGAGAAAAAGAAAACAGGGAAGAAAGGAAGAATCAGAGAGAAAAAGAGAGAGACGGAAGAAGGAAAAGAAAGAAAGAGAGAGAGGAAGAAAGAGAGAGGAGATATAAGAAGCCTCTTCTTCTTCACAGTTCTCCGCATCAAGAGCAACAGATAATCAATTTCAGCAATCAAAACAGTCTAATTCTCATGCTTTTTATTTATTTACTGTTTTAAATTTGTTATCATGAAAAAATTTTATTTTACTAAGGCTAAAGTGTAGCCACTCTTTTGATGCAATATCAGTATAATTTATTTTTAAATTTTATTCATGAGTATATAATCTGATCTTAATGCTTTTAGATTACTGCCATCTTCTAATTAATCTGATGAACAATAGATGTTACGGAGACCAAGTACATCTATGTAATGCTTCTTGATTATAATCTCGTATTATGAATCAAATTAAGAATCATAATGCATTCGGGAAATTTTAAGTGCCTTTGACGCAGCATATTTTAATTAGAGGTTTCACAAACCTAATGCATTAATATTTATTTAATTATACATTGGATCAAAGGGTAATTAATAAATATTAATTAGATTTGCTATGCTGGACCAAAGGGTAGTGAATAAATTAGGAGACTCCACCGACATGAAATAAAATTAATCTAAAACCTGAATATCGTATTGATTGAGTTGGTGAAACGATTGCCTTAAAGTAATCCATTGCTCTTGAATTAAAAAACCTCATAATTTACACTGCTCTCTATTTAATAAAAAATTAATTATTTTAATTATTTTTCTTTAATTTTTTTTATTCTCATAAAATCGATCTTCTAAATAAAGCATAGGAAAGAGCTTTTCAGTACATTTTTTTCCCATCTCAGGGACGATACTCTACCATTCTCACTTTATTACTTGATCGAATGGTGCACTTGCCATAAGCTATAATTAGCATGGCATCACTGCTCACCATCGAGGTAGATAGATTCCATCTTGGTGCATCTAGTTCCAAACAATATTACCGAAAAATATTGATCCCCTAACTCAATGTCTCATCGACTAGGAATATTTAAATTAGGGTTTTAAGATTTTAGGTCTCACTAGTATGATCTCATCATAATCCTAAAATCATAGCCCTAATTTATAGGGATTCATCATAATCTTAAATAAATAATAAGACACTGCATATGATGAAATAAATGCCTTTATTTATTTTAAAATGTCATTACATGAGTTTGGAAGACAAAGAACAGCCCAAATAAATAAATTTTGATTGGCTTGAGGGCATATTCCTTTCAATCTCCCACTTGCACTAAAGCCAATCACCCTTATATTTTAATCCCATACAATCAAGGTGGCGATCAAACAAGTTGCAGTGGTAAAGCCTTAGTGAATGGGTCTGCTATGTTGTTCTTTCTGTCAACTCGTTCTATGACTACATCTTGTCTTTCAATAATTTCACGAACGAGATGGAAGCATCTCAGAATGTGTTTGGATTTATGATGAGACCTTGGTTCCTTTGCTTGAGCAATAGCTCTAGTATTATCACAGTAAAGTGGTACTGGATTCTTAATTTCAGGAATAATTTTTAATTCAGTGATGAACTTCTTCATCCAGACAGCTTCACTTACAGCTATGTATTCTTCTTCAGTGGTTGAGTCAGCTACAGTTGGCTGCTTAGTACTCTTCCAACTCACTGCTCCACCGTTCAGAGTAAAGACATACCCTGAAATGGATTTGCTATCATCTGGGTCTGATTGAAAACTAGAGTCAGAATATGCTTCTAGTTTAAGATCAGAACCACCATATACTAGAAAAATATCTTTAGTCCTTCTTAAGTACTTAAGAATATTTTTCACAGCTTTCCAATGATCCTCTCCTGGATCAGCTTGAAATCTACTTGCAATGCCTAAAGCATAAGCAACATCAGGCCTTGTACATAACATGGCATACATTATTGATCCAACAGCCGAAGCATAAGGAATAGAACTCATTCTATTTCTCTCTTCAGGTGTCTTTGGAGACATCTTTTTAGAGAGATGTATGCCTTGACTCATGGGTAAGTAACCTCTTTTACTCCCATCCATACTGAATCTTTTCAGTATTAAGTCAATGTACCTAGATTGGGACAAGCCTAGCATCCTCTTAGATCTATCTCTATAGATCTTTATTCCTAGTATATAGGATGCTTCTCCCAAATCTTTCATGGAAAACTTATTTGATAGCCATAATTTGACTGATTGTAACATTGGGATATCATTCCCAATGAGGAGTATGTCATCTACATACAGAACCAAGAATACTATTGTTCTTCCACTAGTTTTCTTGTACACACATGGTTCATCCACATTCTTGATAAAACCAAACTCTTTTATTATTTCATCAAAATGGATGTTCCAACTCCTTGATGCTTGCTTTAATCCATAAATGGATCTCTTAAGTTTGCATACCTGATTTGGTCTCTCATTTGACTCAAATCCTTCTAGCTGTGATATATAGACTTTCTCCTCAAGGAAACCATTAAGGAAGGCAGTCTTTACATCCATTTGCCATATTTCATAGTCATGGTATGCTGCTATAGCAAGCATAATTCGAATAGATTTGAGCATGGCCACAGGTGAAAATGTTTCATCATAATCAATCCCTTATTTTTGCCTAAAACCCTTAGCCACTAGTCTGGCCTTATAGATTTCAATTTGACCATCAGCTCTAATCTTTTTCTTAAAAATTCATTTGCATCCAATAGGATTTATATCCTTTGGTGCATCCACCAAAGTCCATACTTTATTGGTATGCATGGATTCTATTTCAGATTGCATGGCAGCCAACCATTTGTAAGAGTCCTTACTTTTGACTACTTCTGTATAGGTCAGAGGTTCGTCATTCTCAATGACTTGGGCTTCATTGTTCTTAATAATGAACCCATACCTAACAGATGAATTTCTTACTCTTTTAGACCTATGGATAGGAGTTATATGTTCTGGTTCTTTTATGTGATTATATGGTTGAGAAATATCTATTTGATTTTCTTGAACTTCACTAAGTTCAATATTTCTGCCACTGCCCTTTTCTAGGATAAATTCTTTTTCTATGAAAATGGCATGCCTACTTACAAACACCTTTTATTCAGTAGGATGGTAGAATAAATATCCTATACTATTTCTAGGATATCCTATAAATAGACATCTATTTGATTTAGCATCAAGTTTATGTCCAAATTTTTTTTTGACATATGCTGGACAACCCCATATCTTAAGATACTTAAGATTTGGTTTCTTATTTCTCCATATGTCATATGGAGTACTAGATACAGACTTAGAAGGTACTCTATTCAAGATGTAAATTGCAGTCTCCAGAGCATGACCATAGAAGAAAATAGGTAATTCAGTGAAGCACATCATGGATCATACCATATCTAATAAGGTATGATTTTTTCTTTCGACTACACCATTTAATTATGGTGTATAAGGAGGTGTCCATTCAGAGAGAATTCCTTTAAATTTAAGATAGTCTAGAAACTCACTAGATAAGTATTCTCCTCCTTGATTAGATCGAAGAAAATTTATACATTGTCCAATTTGTTTTTTGACCATACTTTGATACTCTTTAAATTTATCAAAGGCTTCTGATTTGTGTTTCATAAGATACACATATCCAAACCTAGATAAATCATCAGTGAACATTATAAAATAAGAGTATCCTCCTCTGGCTTGAGTTGTCATAGGACCACATACATCTGTATGTACAAGTCCTAATAACTCTTTTGTCCTTTCTCCATGTCCACTAAATGGAATCTTGGTCATTTTACCCATGAGGCATGATTCACAAGTTCCTAATGATTCATAATCAAAAGGATCAAAGAACTTTTCTTTGTATAACTTGTTAATCCTAGCCTCACTAATATGACCTAATCGACAATGCCAAAGTAAAGTATTATTTATGTCATCTCTCTTACATTTTCTATTTTCATCAATATGAAATATATTGTCATCCAAACATAGAGTTAACAAACCATTGCTAAAAATGCCAAAATAAATATTTTCATTAGAATATTTGATCGAGCAACCTTCGCTCCTTACATTAAGACTATAACCTTATTTTAATAATAAGGATATAGATATAATATTTCTAATGATCTTAGGCATATAATAATAATTTGTAAGCTTTAAGATCTTTCCATAAGGTAACTTCAATATTTTTGTCCCTATAGCTTCTGTCTGGATAGAATCTCCTCCAGCGCCATAGAGTTTGAAGTCACCTTTCTTCAAACTCTTAATTTTCTGCAGCTCTTGCAAAGATTTGCAGATATGAAAACCATAGTCGGTATCTAATACCCAAGAATTTGAAATGGAAGAATTTAATGATAATATAGTATGTATCTCATACATACCTTTTGGTGCATTATTTGCACCAGACTTAATGGTTGCAAGGTAAGCCTTGCAATTTTTCTTCCAATGACCTGCTTTGCCACAGTGAAAATAGGTCGTCTATTCGGAGACCTTCTTCCCCTTTTTCTTCTTATTTATACCACTTTTAGGATTCAACCTTCTTTTTGAACCCTTTCTGCCTGCCTTCTTCTTAGAGATCCCATCCACAAGAAGAAGAGGAGCCTTATCTTTCTTGATATGGCTTTCTGCTATCTTGAGCATATTTAACAGCTCAGGCAATGAAGAATTCAGTTTGTTCATGTGATAGTTCACAACAAACTAAGAAAATGATTCTAGAAGTGATTGCAGAATCAAATCCTGACTTAACTCTCCATCCATAACAAAACCTAATTGACTTAATCGAGTGATTAGGTCAATTACCATCAAAACATGATTTTGTATGGATGTTCCTTCTATCATTCTTGCACGAAATAACTACTTTGATATCTCATATCTAGCAGTCCTACTATGCTCTCCATAAAGCTCTTTTAGATTGAGCAATATGGATTGAGTGTCCATGCCATCATGCTGCCTCTATAATTCATTATTCATAGAGGCAAGTATAATGCATTTGATAGTAAAGAAATTATTTTGCCACATCTAGTATGTGGACTTATCTTCATCTATGGCATCATTTTCTAATGGCTTAGGATCAGGGGCATCAAGAATATAGGAGAGTTTTTCTTGACTGAGTACTATTTTAAGGTTTCTCAACCAGTCAACATAATTTTGACCAGTCAATTTATTTGAATCCAAAATTGAACGCAATGAAAGTGAAGAAGCCATTTATCTACATAATAAAGAATAATATATAAGCAAACAACTCATGATGATAAACATAATTAAATTAGGACTTTAATTTAATTATGTCTCCCACTAAAAAACATAATCCTCTCATAGATTTTCTTAGTGAGAATAAGATCCTAATTCCTTATAAAAAGTCTTGTGGTTGCACAACAAACTTGTTATAAGTTCATAAGTAGGAAACTCTTTCCAATTGCATTTAATGCAACTCTCATTTAACTTTTGCCTCTAAAACATTAATAGCCTTGTGTTAACACAACAAACTTTAATATTTTAGTTTAAGTAGAATCCTTCATTTTTATACAATCATAATGAAATATAACTACTTTTGTGGTTACACAACAAAGTAGTATATTCAAAATGCTGTAAGCATCTCAATGCACTAAATTAATATTACAGCATTCTCCATAATAGATCTTGTGCTTACACAATAGAACTAATATGGTTCAGGACATAATAAGAAACTAGTATGAAGGAAGGCCTTAATGTAGTGAATATAATACTAAGCATTTCAATCTGGAATTAAATTAATCGAATCGGCCAGGTAAATGGAAGAGAAGTGGGAGTCCCCCTGTTGCTTTCCTTAGACACCAATAAATTGGCCAGGTTAGACAACGGAACCAATTAAAAATCATGTTCTCTTTACCAATCATGAACCATTTTTCCTAGACACCGATTGATCAATTAGACATCCTGATTGATTCAGCTATAGATTAATTACACTACAATTAGATATAATTTTATAGAGGGATTTAAATGGTCTTTATATACATACTGATTTAAATCAAACTAAATATCTAAAAGCATCAATAAAATATATATATCTATTAACATGTATAATTATTCTAGGACAACCATCATTATATAGTGAATTCTTTCCACTATATCAGGGCAACCTTTATAGAATAATATAGACAACATAATCTCATTATGATAAGTAAAAGAATATGATCTCATCATATAAATAAAAATATGCTAAAATATTATATCATATTTTTCATTTATGCCATTATACTATAAGCAAAGCATTATACGATTTAACCTAATAAGGCTTGCTCTGATACCACTGATAGGTTTGGTGTACATGACGGAAGCATGGATTTCAAAGCAAAATATGAAATCAAAACAAACCAAACCCAAAACCCTAAGACCACCTTATTAGCAATTAAATCATATAACACGCAATTGTAATATAAAAGAAAGTATTAGAACATACCTCTTATCGCTAAATCCTAAATTAACCTTGATTGTCGGTAGTAGTCTGTCAGGGGTTCCACCAGGTGCCCACGTGTTCACCCTCCAATGTTGATCCACACAGAGACTTGATCAAGACACCAGCACCTCTGATTTATATAATTAAAATTCTTGTAATAAGAACTTCAATTAAATGGGCAAGACCTTCTTAAGCCTTTATGTCACCTTCCTTGCCTTTCCTTATCTATCTTTCTTTTTCATTTGTCTTCTTAATTTTCTTTCCTAATCTCTTAGTCTTAAGATGACTTCTTGTCCTTATAAAGATAAGGTCTAGACAAAAGAAAGGAAGAAAGAAAATTGGACAAAAAGAAACTCTTGTAAGAAAGAAAAGATAATGTTCACCTCATCGGACTCTTGATGCACACCCTTATTTATAATATACGTAAGAATGCCAACAAAAATCTCACGCCCTTTCCTTTTCCATTTCTTACACTCCATTAACCAATCTCATGCCTTATCAAAAAAAATGAGATATAGACTTAGTCCAAGAGGTGCCTTAAAGCGGAAAGACTCTTCGGACTAATTCTACGTATTTTTTATGAAGAGTCACAATGCTTCATCCTTGGCGCCACCCATTTCATCCATTAGACCATGAAACAAAGCCATCCAATGGCTCTAAAAAAGGGATGCCCATTCAGCAAGAAGGCATGGAAGAAAACTTTGAGTAGTCAAAGTCCCAAGAGCTTTTGACTTGGTCCAAGAGACGTCAAGGAGGAGTAGGCGGCATGGGGTCTTGAGCGGCAAGGTATCTTGGGCGACAAAACAACATGGGCGAAAAAATTTAAAAGGAAAAAAAGTCTTTTATCTATAGAAGGACTCTTCTATGCCCGATATCTAATGTCCACGCCAATTAAAAAAAATTACGTGACATAATATATGGGAAAAGTCAAAGAAGGTAGGCATTATCTTATTCCATGCGCCAAAGTGTCCTTTGCACATGAAATACTTCCCACGTGCAAGACAGAGACTCTCTGGCATGTGGGATGCAGATATGAGGCACCCAATCTAAAGCCCAATCAATCTAGATTAATCTAACTCAAGACCAAATCCTATTTGGCTTAAATCAGATCTAAATTAGCCCAAATCAGAAGCTGATTTGAATCCAATTCGAATCCTAGTGCTAGGGTTTGCTATATGTGCTAGCATATTCATCTTGCAAACATGGTCTAATCTAATTGAACCCTTAATCAATTCTCTTTGTGTGTGACCCATTGGGTTCCACATCTAACCAGCAGTGAGTTTGAGTATGATTTGACCTAATCTGGTTAGAACTCAACCAAATCGATTTAGGTCAAAACTAGCTAACCCAATTTGACTTAAATTAGAACACTTTCTAATTTAATGATCAAATTAAAATTTTAACTTAATCAAACTCACAAGACATGATTGACGTCTAGCAACGTATCATGACTATCCGAAAGATATAAAATTTTGATGAAAATACCAAACATACCCTTCAGTGAAATTTACCATGCAACTAGATCCTTCGATCTTCCTGCATCCTGAATATGACTTTGGGTATGGAAATATGTCAACCCCAATATCATATTTATTTCTCTTTCAATCTTATGATAATGATTCATTTAATAAAACATTAGAAACCATTTCTAATCATGCTTTGATCAAAGTCTTCTTGAATCATTATTTGTTTGAAGCAGGTCAGATGCTATTTCCTCTTATCAGGAAAGATCGATTCCATGTTAACCTACTCACAACCTTCATATATATAATCTATCATATCTAGAATATCCTATACATAACTGAGTCATAAATGAGTTTGAACCAAAATATGGATTTATATATATAAGATTCTATGATAGTTTCAGATCAAAGGATTACATGCACAAATTCCACTATGAGAAATATCTATTGACATGTAGATAAGACTCCATTAGATATTCTCAATTTGGATCAATTCAGTGAACTCATTCTCTAATGAGCACCCACATTCTTATATTAGTATCATACATAGGTTATTGTGAGATCAATCATCCTCTTAATTGAGCATACAAAGAATGTGCTAGTCTTACCAAAAAATATTGATCCCTAACTCAATGTCTAATCGACTAGGAATATTTAAATTAGGGTTTTAAGATTTTAGGTCTCACTAGTATGATCTCATCATAATCGTAAAATCATAGCCCTAATTTATAGGATTCATCGTAATAATAAGACACTGCATATGATGAAATAATTGCCTTTATTTATTAAAAATGTCATTACATGAGTCTGGAAGATAAAGAACATCCCAAAAAATAAATTGGCTTGAGGGCATAATCCTTTCACACATGACTTGATCTTGACCCAGACTTAATCCTATTAGGCTGGTCAATTTAAGCATTGTTGATCCCAAAAAATAAATTGGCTTGAGGGCATAATCTAACCAACTCTTGATTCGGTTTGATCAACCGCTCGACCTAATTGAGCTACCCAAGTTCGAACCCAATTTTATGAACATATCTTAGATCTGAAAATTCTCAATTTTAGACCTAATATGTTTCATAATCTTAATTCTTAATTAAGTTTAGGGTTCATAAACAAAACATGCAAATAAGATCCTAGGGTTTCAGGATCTAGGATTTTGCAGAAAGTAAGTTTTCAATTTTTGATTAAGGACGAATGCGCAGCACCCCTACACATCATAAGAATACCCCATCGAATGGAAGGAGAGGGTCTTTAAATCCTACTTTGTTCTTATGATCGGACGGCCAAAGGGAACGCCTTAATCAGAAATACAACTAATCTACAAAATCTAATTAGATCTAAGCATTATCTCATATACGAAAATTGATCTAATTAAAATATATTTTGTATACATCATATCATGCATATTTTTTAGATCTAAATTATCTCATAAACATCTAAAAAATTAAATTTAAATTTGATAAAATTTAATCTAGACCCTTTTGTTGAACTATTCTACAACTAGTCTAAACATGCAACTATCATATCTCATATGAAAAAATTAAATTAAATTTATTTTTTATTTTTAGATCTGATTATAATATTTATAAAATTAGAAAATAATAAATAAATAGATCTTAAAATTATATTTAATTAAATAAAAATTATGATTATACTAGACTACACATAGAATAATTCTATTCCTAGTCTAGTTATATATCTCATACATATTAGATCTAGATTAATTAATTTTAATTTTTTTTAATTATCTAATTTTAGATCTAATCATATCTCATGTGATATTTAAAATTACTAATTTATTAGATTAAATTAGATCTAAATAAATTTTAATGCAACCTGACTCTAATACCAGTTGATGGGAAATTCTGAATTTTTGGGATCAAGTTCGTTCAGATCTGATTGGATCGAGAGGCATATTTTAAAAATTTTCTCTTAGATCCTAATTAGATCTAAAATTTTTCAAATATAATTTTATAATTTGATAAATAAAAAAATTAAATTAAATTAAATCTAAATTAATTTTACCTTGATTCTGGGTAATCTGATTACCCGTTGATGTCCTGCTGAAGTCCTGAGGTTCTAGATCTAGCCACGCAAGTGCCTGACCTCTATCGGTATCCACTTGGGCTGGATCTGGAGATCTTCTCCTTCTCTTTTTTTTTTCTAAAAATTAGATCTAGATCTAATTTGGAGGATCTTCGAAACTTCTTTTGAAGATCAGCAGTCATCTCTGTAGCAGTGCTGCCTTCTTCCTTTCTCGTCAGCCTTTTCTTGCCTGAATTGCACTAATCTGAAGCCCAACTATCCTTGGGTGTGGAGAGGAGAGAGATAGCCTGAAGGTGGCATGGAGAAGGGAGAGGGATAGCCTTGGAGCATGGCTTGGAGAGGAGTCTCTGAAAAGTGGGTGCAGATAGGTCTTTATATAGACCCTACTATGCCATGCTGTGCCACACCACCCCGGCCAATCACGTTGCTTCATTCAATCAGATCTAAATCTGATTGGTGGGATGATATCACCTGATCCAATCAGATGAGAGATCCATAGATTCATCCTTAGGTTGTGCCTAAGACTGATCAAAGTCTATAGATGAGGGTCACCTAGTTTGAATCCAAGAAGCAACCTGGAGTCCCATCCGTATGGGACTCCAGGCATCCCTATCCATGGATGCACGCCATCCTAGGCATGCACCCCCTTCTTTCTAATTTCTAGGGAGGGTATGAGCCCCTATCTGCTCTCCAATAAGTGCATGACACATGGGCAGATGTCCAAGGGTCAAAGGTCAATGTTTGACCAAAGTCAAAGGACAAGAATTAGCAGGTGATGAAAAATAGTAGATGTTGTCTCAAACTTATCTCATAAATTAAGACAACCCTTTTCTGACCTAGACAAGCTTCAGTTAGACCAAGTAAAGGTACCTGAGTGAGCACAAATATATTTGGCTCAGTCGAGACAACTTTTAATGATAGAAAAGGAGAATGTTAGGTTCAATCGTGTGCTAGCACGATTTCCTTGAACCTAATTGAATCTAATTCAAATCAATTGAACTGAGTTACTCCAATTGATGCTATCTAGATCCAAACCCTTGTTTGTGTGACCCAGTTAAATTTAGTTTGTATGGTAATGGGATATATCATGATCTCCATCATCGACATCATTGAAACTCCTTTCAATGGATCAAAACTCTTCTGATTTAGACAACTGGAATGATCGATCATCTAAATCATTCTAATTGCTCCCAAAATCCACCAGTGACATCTAGCAGTATGTAGTGGCAATCCATCAAAATTAAAAATAAATCTCTCGATGTAGCTACTTGTGTGATTAAGTTCTTCTATCTTGAGCTCCGATCAGATTAGGATTAAGGTGAACTCGTCAAACCCTAACTTTATCATATGATTCAATCATTTGATTCAAGTCCGATATGAAAACCTTAATAAAAAATATTTCTATTATTTCACTATCTGCCATGGCCATGGGCTTATGGACTTGATTCTCATGATTATCATAGGGCTGTTCCTCATCCACCGAGGTAGATAGATTCCATCTTGGTGCAGTTTAATTCCTACAATGAACATGCTATAGCCAACATACACCTCAGGATTTCAAATGGTTAGGAGACTGAGTCATGGTGTAGTCAAACTATAACACCCTCAAGGTGAACTGTCGATGCACCTCAAGTCAAAGAACCAGACATGCTACTGCATCTTCGAGTCAGTCATCGACGAGAAGGTAGACTTTCTTATGACTACTCAAGGTGGTCACGCTCAGTGCCCTCGTTCTTTAACGACCTATACTCTTGCTCCGGTGTCTCTACATCATAGACTCAAGACTCATCTACTATAAAGAAGCGATTATACACTAACCTTCCAGATCAATCACCATCCTCATGATGATCCTATGGTTAGGAGCATTTTATGAGTTAATAATGAAAATTCTTGTCTTAAATTTTCAACTCTTGAAAATAAGAATTATCATTACCATTAACTCAAGGGATGTATCACAGACACTAAATATACATATGTGATAGAAAATAATTTATTTTATTATTTATAGTCAAAATTATAATTTTACCCCTAGAAGTATATTACAAGTGTCAGCCAATTCTGGCTTCTAGGGCAAACATATCTAACAATACCTTTTCTGAATCTATAATTATTTGATATTTCTTAAGAAAAGAAAGAAAAAGTTTCATATAAAAATTTAAAAATTTAGGACTTTTTCAAATCATTATCCCATATAAGAAAGAAGGACCAAGCTTCAAAATAATCCTTGAATTTCTAGAGTAAGAAAGAGTTTTAATTGTATAGAAAATTAAGAGATTGGGATAAGAAATTTCATGTTCTTTTGATCTATTTGAACTCAGTTCAAGAATTCTTTGGAAATATAATGTTTAGGGTTGAAAATTTAGACTCAGAAGTTTGAAGTGTCCAATATTATATTGGATGATATAAGATTAGCTTCGGACACTAAGGATATTTATTAATGGGCTGAAAGATTTATCTGCTTTCTTGGAATTTGCCCACCTACCTTGGATCAGCAAGAAGAATTTTATGGTTGCATAAAAATGAGAGTTGAAAGGTCTAATTTTCAAAGTAAAAGGGATGCAGATTGAGATGAATGTTGATAATATTGGATGCATGCTAGGAGTACCTTGGATTATCTCAAGTAGTGATATATTTAAACATTATGTTAGTTTGAGATAATGTTCGAGGGCATTAAGGATATCAATGTCAATCAGCTGAGTATAGAAATGGGACTACTATGACCAATAGGATCTTCTTCATATTAGTCATGCATCATATTCTTTAGAAGATTCCACTTTGCATACCTACACTCATGCTATAATAGATGTTCAGGATTGAGGATCCAGTAGTTTAGACAAAAAGTAGCTCTACCTCCATAAGATCAATCATTCCAGAGAGCTTAGATTGATTATTTGGTATATTGGACGAGAAAATGCATTTATCGATAGGAATTTCATCTGAATCATTCTTTTTGTTTGTGCAAAAATTCAAAAGTTTACTTCACAGGACACAGTAGATAAGATGAGATCTGATGGAGGCACAATCATCGATCAGAAAGGAGTCAATGTGATTGATTCAAGCTATTACTTTAGCGAGAGAGTATATGCATGACTAAGGTCAGTTATTTGGAGATACTAGACTACCCTCTCTATCTAGTCAACTTGAACTTTCTTCTTAAAGATATACCGACCTACTCTTCTTAGGATGCTAGGATTTATTTTCTTAGAACTTTAGTACTCCCTAGTAATCCATTTTTGTAAGTTATAGATGTCATACATTTTGATCATCTTGATGTTTGTCATTCTTGTAGACATCCTTTTGAAAACATCCTTTATGAAATCAATGAATATCAAACTCTTATGTTCAGAATCAATTTTGTTTCTATCTTCAATTAATTTGATCATTTGTTATATTTACTTATATACATATCATGGTCATTTGTTGACAACTTAAAAAGAAAATTTCTAAACAACTCAATTTATGGCATTGACTATAAAACACAGGGGGAGAAATTATTAAATAAGAAATGGTCAATTATTTGAAAAGAACTTTAAAATTAAAAATATCTTTCAAATTTAGAAAATATAAATTTAGTAGTTAAATTTATGTTTAACATGCTTGATTTGAAAACTAAGAGAAGTGATATTATCTAGCTTTGATTGAAAATTCTAATTACCTTATTTTGAGCCTTAATATGATGATTTCACTTGATCTATATGCTTTTAATTTGATTATCAAATCATTTTTGAAAACTATTTGGAGTGAAAAGAAGTTTGAGACATATTCTTACTCCAAACAAATTGATTTTGATACATTCTTATAATTTTGAAACTCACTGATAAATATAATACTTAACTATCAAAACTTTCACAATTTCTATCAAACAACACATCATTGTCTTACACTTCAATGCTTTATCTTTTAGCAAAAATAAAAGAATATCTTTATCTCAAATCTAATTTTGCAAAGCTATATTCATGATGTTACATCATTTGAGACAAATTCAAAAAGTTCATATCTTTTCTAAACTTAATTGCCTGGTATTTCATAAAAAAAAAGGGATGAAATGATCTTTCAAAGAATAATAGAAGATCTATTTATAATTTATCTTGGATGATTTATTGATATTAATTCAAAATGATTTATCACAATTTAAAATTCTCAAAATGGTTTGAATTTTAGATCAATTATTTGATTTTATTTTTAAAGCTATTAAAATAAAATAAGATTTTTTTTTGGTATCAAGAAGATTCTTCTTAAGAAAATTTTTACTTAGATATCAATAGTCTCATTCCTGTCTTGAACTTTATTATATTTTTTTTGGCAAAAGAGAAGAATGTTTTAAATAGAATATCTCTCTATGATTTATTTTGGATGATTTGTTGATATCAATTCAAATTAACTTATCAAGATAATTTGATCTAAATTTAAATTGATTCATCTTTTTTGATCAAAAACTTCAATGATTAATATCAAATAGATCATTATCATCTTGTATTCTATTTCTTTATCTTTGACTAAAAGAAGAAAATATCCTTGCATATAATCTGGTCTGCATGAATATATTTTTGATATTATATCTTGAGATAAATTATAAGATTGATATATTTATGCTTCAAATTGATTGATACTACTTAAGAAGAGAAAGAGATATTTTCTAAAAAATTAAACAAATCTTTGAATGATATATCCATTTGGGATTAGACAACTTATAATATGCCTTATATTTTATTGATTTATCTTTTGGCAAAAGAATAGTTGCTTTATCTCAAATATAAATTTTCATGCCTATATTCTTGCTATTATAATGTTTGAGATAAATTCTTGTGATACATTTTTGAATGATTTAATTTAATATCAAAGTGAAGAGAAGTATTTTCAAGATTATATTATTCAAATTTTTGAAGCCTAAAGTTCTTATTAATTAAAATTGAGAAGTACATCTACATGGCATACTTTTGGATTTTAATGGATTGTTATCATTGTAAACATCTTTTGAAGCAAACAAAAAGTAAATTTTTGAAAAATTTAGTTTCTACATGAGTGAATGCTATGTTTATTTGAATTAAATGCATAATTTAATACTTAATTCACTCAATTGATGCTTGCTCTCTTAAAATTTTATTTAATTTAAAAATAGCTTTGTTTGCAAAAGTAGGGAAAGAAAACACCAAAGATAAAATGATTACTAACTTGGTATCAATAAAATTTAAAAATCTAAGCTTAAAAGATAAATTTATATTAATTAAAAATTAATGTGATATTAATTAAATGTGCTTAACTTAAAAGAAAAAGGGGGAGTAACAAAAATTATAAAGCTTATGCATGCAAATTTTGAAAAAAAAAAGTGGGTGATAATGCTAAAGAATGAATATATATATCTATCAATTTGATAATCTAAATTTAAAATATATTTATTTTGAAATAAAGAGGGGGGAAAAGTTGAAAAATAAATCAATCCAGCTATTAGTATGAAAAGTAGGAGGAGAGATATTTTTTAATTTGATTTGATTAAAAATATTAGAGAATTTGTGATCTTAAATTCTCAATCAATTATCTTATTTTGAGCTTTATTGTATTGATTTTAAATTTTAAATCAAATGCCTTATAGTCTTTTTAATTTGTGCTTTCATGTGTTTATTCAATTCGATTTACTTGATTTAAAGTACTATAAATTTAAAGTAGTGTCAGGCAAATAAATTATTCTTGAATAATTAAAAATTGCTTAAAGTGGTATCATTAATGTAGGTGGTGTGGTGCTCCCAAGCCATGTGAGGCCACGGATGGAGCCAGAGTGAGGGCTCTAGAGAGGCTAGGATAGGTATGGTCCTAGGGCTAGGATAGGAGTTGTCCTAGGATGGAGGCAGCATGTAGCTCTCCATAGGCTTGAGGTTCAGGTATTGAGGGTCCCAAGGGGCTTGCTTGGTGTTTCGAAAATCTGGGATTCAAGGTAGAGTAAGGAACCAAAGTCGAAAAATCAAGACTCTAGAAAAAAAATTTTCTACAGGTTAGCCAGCTCCATCCAAAGCTGGGTCGGCTAAGTCTCAGAGTACAGACAAAATAGAAAGATCGAGTTTTAGAACTGTAGGCACGGCACAGAACTAGACCGACTCAGTCTGGGACTGCAAGCACGGCATAGAATAGGGCCAGCTCAATTTCAGACTAAGCCGACCTAGTGAAACTTAGTTGGCTCAGTGCTGAGACTGAGCCGATACACGGGCAGAGTTACACGAGGGTCTATTTTGGACTAGGGTCTGGGCTGATCCTAGGGGTCTTAAGACCTGATTTGAGAGGTCTTAAGGGGGCCAATTCATGTATGGATTGAGATTAGATCTAGGGGATGAGAACATGTGAGACTTGGGATCGGTGAGTATTTTCATGTATTGGGTTAGCCTAAGGGAGTTTTTAAGCTATGGTTTATTAGGGTTCATATCAGAACTCTAGGATATATAAACCAAGACATTGTAACTTTTACAATAGAAGAAAATACAATGAAGCTTTTCTCCTTAACTCTCTTCTCTCTTCTCTCTGGTTCCAACATCAAAATCCTAGTTTTTCTCATCTTTCTTAGATCTTCTTTAATTTGCTGGATTAACATCTAGGTTCATGCAAGAGATCGGATCTACGACTGTAGCTTCGAGCAACCATAAGAACAACAATTGATATCAGAGCTCGGTTGAGCATGAAGAAGGAAGATGATTAGTTTTCAATAAAGATCAGTACTGAGATTCAGATCTAAAGACTTTCTCCAAACTTCATGAGGAAGGAAGAGATCACAGGGCTGCTGTCCACCATCCCTAGTCAAGGTATTTCTTAGATCTATCTATTTGCTATTATTTAATTTGGATTGATCATGGAAAATAGTAGGTTGAAGGTAGGATTAGAGAAGTTTGATGGAAAAAAAAGTTTCACAATGTGGATGGTAAGGGTGGAGGATCTGCTGGTTCAGATGAGGTTGGATTCAGTCTTGGAAGATAGACTAGAGGAGATCACAAATAAGGAGTGGGTGTCCTTGGAGAAAAGGGCATGTGCCATGATTAGGGCTTGTTTGGTGAATGAGATTTTATATGGTGTGTTGGAGGAGAGAATACTCAAGGGATTATGGTCGAGGTTGGAACAGTTGTACATGGGGAAGAACATGTGCAACAAGTTTATGTTGAAGAAGCAACTGTATAGCCTTCGGATGCAGGAGGGCGAGGATATTGCAGGACATATTCAGTGGTTCAATCGGATGAGCATGGACTTGCTCAATATAGGGGTGGATTTAGAAGAGGAGGATAAGAGTCTATTATTGCTGTGTTCGCTACCTGAGAGCTTCGATTCGTTGGTGACAACTTTGTTGTATGGTAAGAAGACATTGGTGTATGAGGAGATCGTATCGGTGCTCAGGTCCAACGAGCAGCGGGAACGAATGATGAAGAGGAAGGTCTTCTAGGAGAGTCTTGTGGTTTTAGAGAAGCACAGAAAAGAAAAGAAGAAGGGCAAATAGAGGAGCAGCAAGGGGTCCAAGAGATGCTACAAATGCAGAGAAGCAGAGCACTTTAAGTGGGAGTGTCCACTTTGGATGAAGTGCAAGAGAGGAGAAAGCTCGGATTCCATCAGTACAGTTGCTGAAAGTGAAGATTCGGATGAAATCTTGGTGGTCTCAGAGGAGCCCATAGGGTACGATGTATCTAAGATGATTTTGGATAGGTTTGAAGAGTGTAGAGGGTTCAAAGGGGCAGCAATGGTGTTTGAGGTACAGCGGTAGGTCTAGTAGTGCAGCGTTGGGTGGTTGGCCTCGAGGGACTCGGAGACAGAGTTAGCTTTTGTAGTATAGGGGGACTTCAGCTCTAGGTGGAGAACCAAGCAGAGGTGGCTTCAAGGGTGGAAGAAGCTGTGACATAGGTTCAGAGTAGAGGGGCGCAGAGGGAGGACCTATATCCCAGCACCAGTGTCGGGGCTGTACAGATCTAGGTGGAGAGGATTGTGTAGGGAGATAGGCATGGCTATGAGGGGATAGTGTCCGATGGAGCATCAGGATATGTGGCGAGTGTTGATAAAGGAACATTGCATGATCTCCAGGGAAGTTCAGGATAAGTGATGCAGCTACAAAGCAGAAGGATACCTATAACTCCAAAGGTGGTGCAGAGAAACAAGCCAAGGACATTAGCGGTGGAGGCGGTCATCCCGAAGGCCTCAAAAAGAGCTCAACAGTTGAAGAAGAATAATAGTGGCAAGGTGAGCACAAGGGGCTATCAAGACATGCAAGGACAGCAAGATCGTACAAGAAGATGTTGCCAGGTGTGCCAAGGCTTGGGCGTACCAAGGTGGAGATTGTAGATGGTGTGGTGCTCCCAAGCCTTGGGAGGCCATGGATGGAGTCAGGGTGAGGGCTCTGAGAAGGCTACGATAGGTGTGGTCCTAGGGCTAGGATAGGAGTTGTCCTAGAGTGGAGGCGGCATGTAGCTCTCCACGGGCTTGAGGTTTTGGTATTGAGGGCCTCAAGGGGCTTGGTTGGTGCTTCGAAGACTTGGGATTCAAGGTGGAGCAAGGAACCAAAGCCAAAAAATTAAGACTATAAAAAGAAGATTTTCTGCAGGTTAGTCGGCTTAGTCCAAAACTGTATCGGCTAAGTCTCAGAGCATAGGCAAAATAAAAAGGTCGAGTTTCGGGACTACAGGCATGGCGCAGAATTGGGCCGGCTTAGTTTCAGACTGAGCCGACTCAGTGCGCGGGCAGAGTTATACGAGAGTCTATTTTGGGCTAGGATCTGGATTGATCCTAGGGGTCTTAAGACCTAGTTTGAGAGGTCTTAAGGGGGCTAATTCATGTATGGATTGGGATTAGATCCAGGGGATGAGAGCATGTGAGACTTGGGCTCGGTGAGTGCTTTCATGTATTGGGTTAGCCTGAGGGAGTTTTTAAGCTATGGTTTATTAGGGTTCATGTAAAAACTCTAGGGTATATAAACCAGGACATTATAACTTTTACAATAGAAGGGTATATAATTGAGCTTTTCTCTCTAACTCTCTTCTCTCTTCTCTCTAGGTCCAACACCAAAATTCTAGCTTCTCTCATCTTTCTTAGATCTTCTTCAGTTTGCTGGATTAACACCCAAGTTCATGCAAGAGATCGTATCTATGGCTGTGGCTCCAAGTAGCCGTAGGAACAATAATTAATATGCTGATTTTATATTTTGATATACATGATTTGATAGCCTAATCATTTTTGATAATTAATTGGAGTTAAACTGAATTTGAAAATCCTTATAAAATCATTTGCATCAAAGTAATTTTTACTCAATAAATAAATTTAAGAAAGTAATTCTTATTTAATTTGATACTATTATTGATTTACTTGATATATTCTCGATACATGTCTTTTTTAAATTTAAATGATGGATTTTCATTAAGAAAAGGAATGAATAAATATTGATGTGTATATGATGCTCGAATTCATGGTCAAATCTTATGAAAAGCTCTATTCCTCTTAAAGGTTAAAAGTACATCTTTGAAAATTTGATTAAAAAGTCATATTCATTCAAAAAAAAGGAGAGAGTCTTTAATATTTAAATTCAAGCTAATTTTTGAAAATAAAGAAATAATCATTCAAAAGGAGAGATGATTAATTTGATTTGACTTTCTAAATTTGATACATCTATCAATTTAATGCCTTAATGTTGATTTTGATGATTTTTCTTGTTCTTTCCCATCAGCTTTTTGATGTTGTCAAAAAGGGGGAGATGTATACTGAGTATATGCTTAAAGAATTAATGCTTAAGAAACTCAATGAATTTCTTGCTTAGAACCTTAATACTCATTGATTTGAATTAAAATATTATTTTGATATGAGTATATAAATTATGCGAAACATTATTTGGAGTTTTTATGAAGTGCGCATTTATATTTGTATATATTCTCAGTTCATATTTTATACTAGCCAATTAGTTGAAACACATTAATTTTATTTCTATGCATATACTCAAAGTTTTGTCATCATCAAAAAGGAGAAGATTGTTGACTCACTGATTGATTTTGATGATTCCAAAATATTGAGTATAAATAATACTAATCATGTGTTTCAAAAATTTATGTAGGCCTTTTTAGGTGTTCAAATTGAAGAAATTAATCCAAGAAAAGATCTACACAAAAATCACCAAGTCAAGAGCTTCAAGAAAATTGAATTAATAAACATCCTTAAAGAAGGGTAAAATCATAATTTTATAAAATTGAAGAAAATCTATTTTGGAAGCCTCAAGAATAAGCTTAAAAAATTTTTGATCTTTTAGAAGTAGTCCCATAATTTTTGGATGCATAAATTAAAAGAAAATCAAATTTTAGTAAAAGAGTCAACCCAAGGGACGACCCCTAGGTCATCCTCTTTCGAAATGGGCTACTCGACATGCTTGGCACGCAAACTGGGCCGACCCATTCTGAGACTGAGCCAATCTAGTCTTAGTGGAAGCAAAAGGCAAAAAGTGCAAAAAGCTAGTTTTTTCAAGAACTAGGGGACTGAGCCGACTCAACTATAAACTGAGCTGACCTAGTTAGGATGGAGCCGACCCAGTCAAAAACTGAGCCGATCTAGTGATTGTAATGGCTAATTTTTGTAGCTTTTTTGTAACAGCTAGTTTTTTACTCCAACGACTATTTCAGCCCTTCTAATGGCCAAAACTTCTTCTCCAACTATCACAAAGAGTATAAAAGGCTAGAGAAATACTTGGGAAAGAAGATTAAATGGATTAAAAGTAGATATCATTAAAATAGTGAGGTTCATTGAATATCAAAAGGAAAAGAGGGAAAAGAGAGGATCTTATGCATCAAATTCAGAGAGCTTCAAAGTGTGATCATGCTCATTCATTCAAGCTTCCTCTCAGCCTTCAAAGGAGAGAATACTAAGCTTCAAGAGCCATCTTTCAGCCTCTCGATCGAGCTTCAAAAGAGTTTCTTTTTGTTTTTCATTCTTGTGCTGAATTTTTATATTTGTATCTTTGTTTCTTTATAAGTTCCTTTGGGAGAAAGAAACTTGGGGTGTAGGTTGGTCCAAGCCAAAAGTTGAATGGTGTAAAGGTTGTGGTTGGTGCTCCTAGGTTAAAACCAACTAGATTGATAGTGAACCTAGAAAACTATCGATGTAGGATTGTGGTTGGTGAGCCTAGCAAAATCAACTGGGTTTGTTTGTGATCCTGGGTCAAAACAACACACTATAATCTAGGATTATAGTGGAATTCCCAAGGAGAGCTTGGGGAGTGGACGTAGGTGCGGGGTTGCATTGAACCACTATAAAATCCTTATGTATTTGATTGTGCTTTTGCTTTATTTGCTTTACATATTTACATTAATTAGTTGCTTTTAATTTTGCTACTACAAATTGCTCATTTATCATAAAGCATTCAAGTTTTTTTTAATTAGAAGTACATATTAGCATTAGAGTTTAAATTGGCCAAACTTTTTAGAAACCCAGTTCACCCCCCCCTCTTGGGTAGCCATCCTTGGGCAATAGTATCGAAATCTATTTCTATGCTATCAGCTTAGATTTGAATCTATGAGATCATACACATTAGGGCTCACAATCTGATCAGGTGGTTGATCAATGATTAAGAATCATTCTAGGGTTAAACAATCAATATAATTGATGTTTAACCTAGTGCAAGTATTGCAGAAGGATCGATTAGCAATTAGATTGCTAATTAGCTTAATTTAATTAAGCTAGAGGACTAAGATTAAGTCTAATTAAATATGATTTAATTATATTTAGTTTGGACTTGATTGGATCAAGTCCAATTGGCTTATTGGATAAGCCAAGTGCAAGGAAGAACTAGTCCTAGTTCAACTAGGACTCGAGTGAACCTAATTTTCTAATTTGATTAAAAAAATTAATTAAAATTAAATCTAATTTAATTTAATTTAATTTAATTTTTAATTGGATTAGGGCCTAATTTAATTTGGTTGACTTGGTTTTGATTTAATTTGGTTTGGGAAACCACTTTGACCAAGTCATAGATGGAATCCTAGTAAGACTAGGATTCCACCTTGCACTACCTTAGCCCCTCATGCCCCATGCCCTCTTTCTCTCTTAATTTTGTGTGACAAAACCTCTCTCTGAAGCCTTCTCATGCATGCCCTCCTCTCCTCTCTTTCACACATGGAAATTAGGTAGTGGACCAAGTTAAAGAAAAGAATTGGTTTTGGTTTCAAATCCTATATATGAGATAGTGTTTTGAAAAATCAAAACTCTTCCTCCCAAGTGTGTCGCCCTCCTCCCTATTTTTTTTCTAATTCTCATGAAAAAAAGAGAAGGTTTTGGGCAACTTTCTCAAGAGGTTTCATACTAAAAATTCTGGAGAGGGCGCCCAAGAGTTGGGCGTCCCTTGACTTGCCTATTTTGGTGTTTCCTAGTCTAAGAGTTTGACCTAGACAAGGCTCTTCCATATCTATTTATTTATGATGAATTTTGGCCTAAAATTTTCATGAAATATAGAACATTGAGAGAACTTTGGGGTGTGTGAAAATTAAAGAGAAAGACTATTTGGGCATTAGGGTTCCATAGACACCAAACTAGGTGTCTAGGTGAGAGCAAAGAGAAGAAGAAGAGGGTCTTCTTCTGTGGTTGCTATGTTCACCTCTTCCCTTCCTCTTTCTTTGAGTTTTCTAAGAGTGTCTCACATCTGAAACCTCCTCTCTTCCTTCTCCTCTTTGGAAGAGTCCAAATCTAGAAGAAGAAGGCATCTGATCGACCATCAAAAAAAGATCAGCACAGTACTAGCATACTATGCTGATTTCCTGCATCAAGACTTCTGATCATGATCGTGCGCTCGTGTGGATGATTCCTAGAAACTAGATGTGTGTATGTCTTGCAACTTCATCTTAAAGCCTAGATCAGTAAATTAGAACATCTAACTTGCACAGGTAATAAATCTAATCTATTATTTTCAATACTGTATTAGATGTAGTGTATATACATGTTGATATGATCAACATGTTTTAGTTTCTTCTTTAGATTTTAATTTTTGATTTAATAACATGCCATGATCATGTAATAGATCTTATATCTAGAGTATTTTTTTTATTTAAAATTAATTTTAATTAATTTTTATCTTTCGCTGCCTGATCTTGAAAAAGTTTCAAGATCTAGCCATGAAATCCTAGATCTGGTTCCAACATGTCCATGTGCGTACCTCCATTCTTTTGGTAATTATTCTCTTGGGCTTGGAGTGGTCTCTTCATTCTTCTCTTCTTGTTCATTATTTTGAGTGGGAGCATCTTTTAGTGTGAGATTGTCCATCTTGTCATAAAAATTACCTACATCCTCATCTAAAGCATCTTCTTTTCTAGAAGACTTGTCATTATATTCATCAAAGATAACATGGATTGATTCTTTAGCAATGAGAGTTCTCTTGTTAAAGACTCTATATGCCTTGCTGGATGAGAAGTATCCCAAGAAGATAACTTCATTCAACTTGGCATCAAATTTTTTCAAGTGATCTTTTCCATTATTTAGTATGAAACACTTACACCCGAAAACATAAAAATAGTTGATTTTTGGTTTTCTATCTTTCCAAAGCTCATATGAAGTTTTTTTTAAAATAGACCTTATTAAAATATGATGTAATGTATAGCATGTAGTATTTATTTCCTTAGCCCAAAAATATCTAGGTAAGTTACTTTCACACAAGATAGTTCGTGCCATTTCTTCTAATGTACGATTTTTTCTTTCAACTACTCCATTTTGCTGCAGAGTTTTAGGTGCAAATAAATTATGATCAATTTTTTTTCATTACAAAAGTTTTCAAAGTACTAATTTTCAAATTCGATGCCATGATCACTATGTATGCATATAATTGATGTGTTCTTTTTATTTAAAACCTTTCAATAAAATTTGAAAAATGCATTGAAGGCTTCATCCTTTTGTGCTAAAAATATCACCCAAGTGAATCTTGAAAAATCATCTATAATTATAAGACCATACTTCTTACCTCCTAGACTAGTGGTCCTTGTGGGTCTAAATAAATTCATGTATAGTAATTCTAAAGGTTTTGAGGTGGAAATCATGCCTTTCGATTTAAAGGAGTTCCTAGTTTACTTTTCAAATTGACATGCATCATAAATATGATTTTTTTCAAAATTTAGTTTTGGTAATCCTCTTACAAGGTCTTTCTTAATTAATTTTAAAAGTAAATCCATGCTTGTATGACCTAATCTACGATGCCACAACCAACTAGTTTCATTGACTTTATCATCCATTGCCATAAGACATTGACCATTTTTCATGTGTAGATCATCGAGATCCATCATGTATATATTGTTATATCTATGTCCTATGAACATGATTCCATTATCATTGGGACTAGAAACAATATGTGACTTTAAATCCTTTATCACAGAATTGACTAATACTAAATAAATTATATTTTAATTCATCAACTAATAATATATTTTGGATAGATGTAGAAGCAGTGATATGAATGTTACCGATGCCAATGATGCACCCCTTTTCATTATCTCCAAATGTAACCACTCCTCCATCTTTAGTTTCAAGAGTGACAAATTGAGATTTGTCATCCATCATGTGCCTTGAATAGCCACTATGAAGATATCAAAGTCTTTTCTTCTCCTGGGCTGTAAGACACTCCTACACAAAGAAGTCAAGTTGAACTTTTAGGTACCCAAGTCATCTTGGGTCCTTTGGAGCTAGTACTTATGGTTCCTTTTGGAACCCAAACCATTTTAATCATTTTTCGATTCAATTTTCTGAAATCATATGCAAATGATTTGTGACCAATTTTACCATAATAATAACATGAAAGCTTTGAGATAGTACTTATTGAAGCTTTAACAAATAGATATTTTAATAATTTTTGCTTCTTATGATGTTTGTGTTAGATATATGTGCCCTAGAAGCCAAAATTGGCTGACACTTGTAATACACTTCTAGGGGCAAAATTGTAATTTTGACTATAATTAATGAAATGGGTTATTTTCTATCACACATGTGTATTTAGTGTCTGTGATACATCCTTTGAGTTAATGGTAATGATAATTCATATTTTCAAGAGTTCAAAATTTAAGACATGAATAATCATTATTAACTCATAAACAGCTCCCGACCATAGGATCATCACGAGGATGGTGATTGATCCAGAAGGTTGGTGTACGATCGCTTCTCTTTAGTAGATGAGTCTTGAGTCTACGGTGTGGAGACACCGGAGCGAGAGTACAGGTACTCGTTAGAGAACGAGGGCACTGAGCGTGACCACCTCGAGTAGTCATTAGGGAGTCTACCTTCTCGTCAATGACTGACTCGATGCTGCAGTAGTGTGTCTGGTTCTTTGACCTGAGATGCATCGGCAGTTCACCTTGAGGGTGTTATAGTTTGACTACACCATTACTCGGTCTCCTAGCCATATGGAACCCTGAGGTGTATGTTGGCTATAGCATGTTCATTGTAGGAACTGGATTGCATCAAGATGGAATCTATCTACCTCGGTGGTAGAGAGAGTAGCCCTATGATGATCATGAGAATCAAGTCCAAAAATCCATGGCCATGGCAGAGTGAAATAATAGAAAGAGTTTCTATTTAGATTTTCACATTGGACTCGAATCGAATGATTACATCATATGACAGAGACTAGGGTTTGACGAGTTCACCTTAACCCTAATCTGATCGGGGCTCAAGATAGAAGAACTTGAATCACACAGGTAGCTGCACCAAGAGGTTCGCATTCAGCTCTGATGGGTTGCCACCATATACTGCTAGGTGTCACTGGTGGATTTTGGGAGCAATTAGAATGATTTAGATGATCGATCATTCTAGCTGTTCGAATCAGAAGAGTTCTGATCCATCGAA
This sequence comes from Cocos nucifera, assembly GCA_006176705.1. NCBI lineage: Eukaryota > Viridiplantae > Streptophyta > Magnoliopsida > Arecales > Arecaceae > Cocos > Cocos nucifera. The sequence goes on along the minus strand of QRFJ01000273.1, from coordinate 233,910 downwards.
AGGAGTTTCGATGATGTCTATGATAGAGATCATGACATATCCCATTACCATACAGAACTGAACCTAACTGGGTCACACAAACAAGGGTTTGAATCTGGTGATCATCAATTGAACTGATCTAGTTCAATTGATCTGAATGAGATTCAATTAGGTTCAAGAAAATCATGCTAGCACTCGATTGAACCTAACGTTCTTCTTTTACTATCATAAATAAGTTGTCCTGACTGAGCCAAAGGAGTTTGTGCTCAATCAGAGGCCTTCATATGGTCTGACTGGAGGTTGTCCAAGTCAGAAAAGGTTGTCTTATTTTGTAAGACATTACCTGCCATTTTTGGTCACCTGCCATTTCTTGTTCTTTGACTTTGGTCAAAAGTCTACCTTTGACTGGTCAAACGTTGACCATTGATACTTTGACTTTTGACCACATGTCATGCACCTATTGGAGAGCTGGTGGGGGCCTGTCCCCCTGCCAGAACCTGGCAAGGAGAAGGGCGCACGCCAAGGGTGGCGTGAGCCCAAGTAGGAGGCGCCTAGGAGTCCTTGTTGGACAAGGACTCCACCTCCCTTTTGGATTCCAATCAGAGTTCTACTAAGAATCCAGTTTGACTGGTCTTAGGCACCCTCTAAGGAGGAATCCAGGGGTCTCTATTCCAACCAATCAGATTTAGATCTGATTTCACAAAGGGTTGTGATTGGTTGAGAGGAAGAGGAGTTGGATCACAAGAGGTCTATAAATAAGACCCTGCGCCCAACCCTAATTCCAATGCTATTAGACCCCATGCCCCAAGGCTGCCTCTCCCCTCCTTCTCCATGCCATAGTCTCTTCTCCCCTTGCTCTCCACGTCCAAAAGTGTTTTGGATTTAGGTTGGTGCGATTCAGATCAAGGAAAGGCGATCAAAAGCAAGAAGGCTGCGCTGCTGCAAAAGGACGACTGCAGATCTTCAAAAGAGTTTTGAAGATCCTCCAGATCAGATCCAGATCTGATTTTTGGAGGTGTGATAGAGAAGAAGAGGATCTCCAGATCCAACCCGAGTGGATACCGGTAGAGGCCAGGCGCTTGCGTGGCTAAGATCCAGAACCTTCCGCTGCAATCAGGATCATCTACAGGGTAATAGGATTACCCAAATCAGGTAAATTAAATTTGATTTAATTTATCTTATTTTATTTTATTTATTAAATAATAATAATTAGATCTAAAACTTATCAAGATCTGATTGAGATCAAGAGAAAATTTTTGAAATATATCTCTTGATCTAATCAGATCTGGACGAACCTGGACCGGGAAATCAGGATTTCCCTTCAACTGGTATCAGAGCCATGGTTCTAAAATTGTTTAGATCTGATTTTAATTTTATTTTAATTAGAAAATAAAGTGATTTCAGATGTCACATGAGATGTGATCAGATCTAAAATCAAAAAAATTAAAATTAAATGATTTGGATCTAAGAACATGAAGATATGCATGACTAGTTCTAGAATAGAATAGTTCTATAGAATAGTTTTGCATGTCTTTGATTTAATCTGATTAAATCATATTTTAGATCTTCTTATTTACTATTTTCTGATATTATAAGTATTATAATAACATCTGATAAACAGCAAATAAAAATTATTTAATTTTAAATATCATATGAGATATGATTGATGCATGTCTAGACTAGTTGTAGAATAGTTCTACATAATTGTCTAGATTAGAATTTATTTTGATTAGATCAATTTAAATCTAATTTTTTAGATTATTATGAGATAATTTAGATCTGAAAATATGCATGATTTGATACATGAGATGTATGCAAAATATGCCTTGATTAGATCTAAATTTGTATATGAGATATATGATATAGATCTAATAACTGTTTTGTAGTATTGACATGTTCCTGATTAAGGCGTTCCTCTTGGCCGTCCGGTCATAAGAACGAAGAAGGGTTTAAAGGCCCTCTCTTCCCATTCGATGGGTGTTCTTATGACGTGTAGGGGTGCTGCGTGTTCGTCCTTAATCAGAAACCCAAAACTTACTTTCTGCAAAACCCTAGATCCTGAAACCCTAGGATTTATTGTGCATATTTTGTTTATGAACCCAACTTAATTAAGAATTAAGTTTATGGAATATTAATTAGGTCTAAAATTGAGAATTTCAGATCTAAGACATATTCATAATACTGGGTTCGGGCTTGGGTAGCTCAATTAGGTCTAAGCGGTTGATCAAACCGAATCAAGAGTTGGTTAGATGGGATCAACAATGCTTAAATTGACCAGCCTAATAGGATTAAGTCTGGGTCAAGATCGAGTCACGATCAAGCAAGACCTAATTAGGCTCAGAGGTTAGAGTCTGGATTGTAGGCTAACCCAATTGGTTCTGACTCAACAATTTGGTGTCTAAGGTAAGTTTGGCACAGACGACCGACTGGTTTTTAATTGGAAGCTACTCGACCTGAATGCGTTCTTGTGCGAGTTAACGGCATATTCCTTCCACCGGTCTCACTTACCTGGCCATATCTGTTGACACAGTTCTGATCTGAGGTGGTCAATAATCCGAGCTGACCCATGCCACTAGGTTAGTCATAATTGTTATGACTAAGCCAAGTCTAGTTTAATGAGACCTGAATCAATTCTCCCTAAGAAAAGATTAAGTCCGAGGTCTTCCACCATTGTAGACATGCGGGCCCTTCCCGGGGTTGATTGTTCTCGGCTGGATACAGTGGCTCAGTTGCACCGGGAAGATGCAACCATGTCTATTAGGCATTGGATGCTATGGGCTGGAAGATGAGTTGGGCTCAATATTCCGGATACGGTGAGAGACCCAATTAGGAACCCAGTCTATGCAAATGGTGGGTCTGACTTAACTAAGGAGTGGATCAATATTTCGGATACGGTGAGATTCATGAATTAGAGACCAAGTTTGGGTGCACCATGATTAGAGAATCATTGAACAAGAGTTGTTCACTCATTGGCTAACCCATCACCAATAACTGTTAGGTGAGGTGATGAGTCAGTTGGTGAGACCGCACCACCCACTAGAAATCATCAATCATGGAGATTTTTCGCATCTCTACAAAGGGAGTGTAGGGATCCGAGAAAATAGTGGGAGCTAATTTGTTTAAAAATAAAATCCCTAAACAAATTGGTCAAGTCAAAATTACAGTATCTAACTAGAATCTTTGACTCTCTACAGGAAAATGTCTGCGTCCAACCCACTGGCACGTATCCTAGACACACATAGACTGACTGGACCCAATTATAAAGATTGGCTCAGGAACTACAAAATTGTTTTGGGTTCAGAGAAGTTAACACATATGTTTTGGACCAGGACCCTCCCACCTTACCAGCTCGTCCATCCACTGAACAGAGAGCGTCTCTTGAAAAATGGATTGACGAAGATAATAAGGCCAGATACTACATGTTGGGCTCGATGTCTGATGAGCTCCAGCGCCAACATGAAGATATCGGGACTGCTCGCCAAATGTTGACTCACCTGCAGGAGATGTTTGGTGAACAGAGTCGCGCAGCCAAATATCAAGTCACGAAATGACTTTTTAAGGCTAAGATGCGTGATGGGCAGTCAGTCCAAGATCACTGTCTGACAATGATCAAGGACATGGAAGAGCTTGAGAAGCTCGGTGTGAAGTTGGACTTGGATTGCAGAACGATATTATTCTGCAATCCTTGACTGATGCATATGGACAATTCATCATGAATTACCACATGCATAAACTTCAAAATTCCTTGGCCGAGTTGATGAATATGCTGGTTACCGCTGAGCTTTCTATGAAAGGTTCTAAAGGCTCAGTTCTTGCTATGGAACGGACTTCTTCCAAAAGAAAGTCTTATGGAAAGAAAAAGAAGTCTGTGAAAAAGCAAAAGGTAGAAGGATCAAAGAAGAAGAAGGCAGAACCGAAGAAGAAGGTCGATGGCAAAGGAAAGTGTTTCCATTGCAACAGCGAACGGCCATTGGAAGCGGAACTGCCCTACTTACCTGGCCACCCTAAAGAACAAGAAGGAAGGTCCTTCTGGAGGTATGCTCGTTATTGAGTCTAACCTTACGGTTTCTTCTGCATCCAGTTGGGTGCTTGACTCTGGTTCTAGTGCTCATCTGTGCACTTCTATGCAGGGTCTTGAGGATAGCAGGAGGCTGAGGGATGGAGACATGATCCTACGCGTCGGTAATGGAGCAAGAGTTGCTGCAGTAGCCGTGGGAACATACCCTCTGCGATTACCATCTGCTTTAGACTTAGTTTTAAAAGACTGTTATTATGTGCCTGCAGCTAGCAGGAATTTGATTTCTGTTTCATGCTTAGCACAAGAAGGTTATGTGATCACCTTCTTTAAGGACCATTGTAACATTCTTTATGAAAGAAATAAAATTGCAAATGGTTTCCTTGTTAATGGTCTTTATCAGTTGCATATTGATGTTCCTATTTTAACTATCGAGCAAAACGTGAATGCCAAACGACCTAGGGATAGTCCAAACGACAGATATCTATGGCACCTGAGATTAGGTCATATAGCAGAAGATAGGATTAACAAATTGGAGAAAAATGGGCTATTGAGTCCATTGACTTTTGAGTCATATCCAACTTGTGAATCTTGTCTTCAAGGCAAAATGACTAAACTCCCTTTTGTTGGACATGGGGAGAGGGCCACAGATCTCCTTGCCCTAGTACATACTGATGTGTGCGGCCCATTTGATGTGCCGGCTAGAGGCAATTTTGTCTACTTCATTACCTTTACCGATGATCTGTCTAGGTATGGGTATGTGTATCTTATGAGACACAAGTCTGAAGCCTTTGAAAAGTTCAAAGAATTCAGACATGAAGTAGAAAAACAAATAGGAAAACCCATTAAGATTCTTCGATCAGATCGAGGAGGTGAATACCTTAGCCGGGAATTCAGAGATATTATCTGAAGAGATTTAATTAAGGTTCAAGGAAATCTGCTAGCACTGCGATTGAACCTAACGTTCTTCTTTATTAACTATCAGCATAAATAGTTATCCCTGACTGAGCCAAAGGAAGTTTGTACTTCAGATCAGAGGCCTTCATACTTATCTAACTGGAGAGTTGTCCAATCAGAATAGGATTGTCTTATTTTGTAAGACATTACTTACCATTTTTGTCACCTGTCCATTCTCTCGTCTTGACTTTGGTCCAAAAGTCTAACTTTGACTTGGTCAAAACATTGACCATTCACGGACTCTTTGACTTTTGACCACATGTCAATCACGCTATTGGAGAGCTGGTGGGGCCTGTCCCCTTGCTAAGAACCTGCAGGAGCAAGGGCGCACGGCCAGGTGGCGTGATGCCCAAGTAGGAGGCCGCCTAGGAGTCCTTGTTGGATAAGGACTCCACCTCCCTTTTGGATTCCAATCAGAGTTCTACTACTAAGAATCCAGTTTGACAGTCTTAGGAGCCCTCTAAGGAGAAATCCAGGGGTACTCTATTCACACCATCAGATTAGATCTGATTTCACAAAGGATTGTGATTGGTTGAGCAAGGAAGAGGAGTTGGATCACAAGAGTGTCTATAAAAAGGACCCCTGCGCCCAACCTAAATTCCAATGCTATTAAGACCATGCCCAAGGCTGCCTCTCCCTCCTTCTCCATGCAATAGTCTCTTCTCCCTTGCTCCCACTCCAAAGTGTTTTTGGATTTAGGTCTGGTGGAATTCAGATCAAAGAAATGGCGATCAAAAGCAAGAAGGCTGCGCCTGCTGCAAAAGGACGACCTCAGATCTTCAAAAGCAGTTTTGAAGATCTCCAGATCAGATCCAGATCTGAATTTTTGGAAGGTATAGAGAAGAAGAGGATCTCCAGATCCAACCTGAGTGCGATACCGGTAGAGTCAGGCGCTTGCGTGGCTAAGATCCAACACCTTCCGCTCAATCAGGATCATCTACAGGTAATACGGATTACCCAAATCAGGTAAATTAAATTTGGATTTAATTATCTTATTTTATTTTATTTTATTAAATAAATAATAATGCGAGATCTTGAAACTTATCAGATCTGATTGAGATCAAGAGAAAATTTTGAAAATATATCTCTTGATCTAATCAATCTGGATGAACCTGGCCGGAAATTAGGATTTCCCTTCAACTTGGATCAGAGCGCTTGTTCTAAAAATGCTCTTTAGACTGTTTTCATTTAATTAGAAATAATGTAAATTTTTCAAGAGCTAATAAGTAAATCTCTCTACATATGGTTGACTTTTTGCTAACTTCATCATTTAATAATTTTGATTTTCATGAGCTAGCAAATTTAGTTTTTTAGAAAAATTAATTTCTTTTTATGAAAAGTTTTAAATTTTTGCTTCTTCAGTCTCTATTTTTCCAAGGATAACCTTTTCTAAAATTCAGTCAAATAAGTTTCAGTAAAAGCCTCTTGTAATTCATACCAAATATGAAATCTAAAGAGTTTTCAAGCAATTACCCCTCCTCATGATGTGCCATTAAGCAAAGGTTGGCCACTTCTTGTGATTCTTCCTTAAAGCTAGAGTCCTCACTATTTCTCCAAGTGGCCATCATTACCTTTTTCTTAAACTTTTTGGATAGTTTCTTGAGAAGAGGGTAGTCCATTCTAAAAATGGCATGGATTTCTTATACTCGAAGGCAAATTGGGTAGCTCCTTCTCTTTCTCTTTCTCCTTTTCCTTACTTGGCTCACCCTTGAAGTTCTTCTTCTTAAATCCTTGTTTTCTCTTTCTCATAAACATTTTGAACTTTCTCGCAATCAAGGCCAAGTCTTCTTCCTCCTCTTCATCGGATTCTTCACTTTCATCATCCTTGAAGATAGTTGTCTTGAGAGCTATAGTCTTCTTCTTCTTCTTGATTTGTTCCTCCATAATTTGTCTCATGTTTAATTTATGAGTCATTAGAGATCCAAAAAGCTCTTCTAATGGTAGCTTGTTGAGATCCTTGGCTTCTTGAATAGTGGTAACTTTCGCTTTCCATGTCTTTAGAAGTGACCTAAGAATTTTATGAACAAGCTCACTATTAGTATAAGATTTACCTAAGCTTTTCAAACCATTGATAATATCGATAAATCTAATAAATATTTCAAAAATTGACTTCATTAAGTTTTATTTTAAATAAATTCATATTTTATGCACAAGATTTTATTTTTAGACTCCTTCAACTTGATTGTACCCTCATGGGTAACCTTTAATCTATCCTAAATCTTCTTAGCTGAAGCACATATAGAAATTCTATTAAATTCATTAGGATTTAGTACATAATATAGAACATTCCTGGCCTTAGCATTTAATTCTATCATTTTCATATCATGCTCATCCCAATCCTCTTTAGGTTTGAAAATTTTATTACCCTCAACATTAATATGAGAGTGTGTGGGCCTTTGATTATCACTCTTCAAAGTTGATAATCAAGTGCTTGAATGTAAATGCGCATGCATGCTTTCAAATAAGTATAATTTACTTCATTGAATAGGGGTGGATGGTTGGTTGATTGCCCTTCGGCAAGGGATGCAGTCATTTGGATTGTCATTTGATCTTAACTTTTGATTGTTAAATCAAATAAAGTGAGTACCAAGGCTTTGATACCACTTGTTGCCTAGCAAGATAACCCAAGAGGGGGAGTGAATTGGATTTTTCAAAATTTAAACAAGTTATGCATTATTTTTGAAAACTAGCGATATGTTGAGGTGTGCTAAAATATAATGTATGTAAATATGCAGAAATGTAAATGCAATAGAAAGAAGGAACCAAGGCAATCACAAACATGAAGAAATTTATAGTGTTTCGGTGCCCCTTCTATCTACATCCACTCTCCAAGATCCA
>QRFJ01000273.1:159905-226111 GCA_006176705.1 Cocos nucifera | reverse complement strand
TAGACTATTCAGGATAATGGCATAGTTCTCATGGACTCCACCAAGGAACACCTCAACTCACGGGGTTTTAGAACGGAGAAATCGGACTCTAATTGAGATATGAGTTCGATCCATGATGAAGCTTTCAACAGACCTCCTAGATTTCCTTTGGACATTACTCATTTAACTTCTCTAGTTTAATGAATTGGGTATCCACTCTAAATCCGTTCCTACACACCGTATGAAAATATGGCAATGTAAGAAACCATGTCTGAGTCATCTCAGATCTTGGGGTTTCCGGCTGCATGTTCAAAACGACACAAGCGGACAAGTTATGAGTTAGTCCTTTAGACTTCGATTCATAGGATATCCTATAAGATCATTAGGATTACTATTTCTACATTCTAGAAGCCAATATGGCCTGAGTTGTGAACGTCGAATCATATTTCTTGAAATAGTTTTACTTCAGATGTCGCATTGGAAGACAGTTCAGCTTTGATGAGAACTCTCACAGCAGAATCGAGTAAGGACCAAGTGAACCAATTCAGGTGAGCTATAAGATACATACCTCCTCCACCTCATAGATCGGAAGAGTTTTCTGCCCCTGGAGATCCTTCGTAGGTATGGTGGTCATGGATGATCAAAACCTACATGAGGATATCAGATATCGACTCTGAGGAAATGGCTGAGCATGCAGTTAGAAATTGACCCAATGGCACTCAAATCAAGTTGGACTTGGTGATCACCAGAAGGTATAGTTATTGGGTGTAAATGGATCTTCAAAAGAAAGATTGGTGAGATGGGAATGTGAGACATTCAAGGCTAGATTTTGGGTGGGAAACGGCTATAGTCAATGCGAAGGCTAGACTATCAGGATACTTTTCCCATGTGAGCTATGTAAATGCATCCGCAATTGTTGTGTTGCAAGCTATTTCGCTATGAAATATGGCAAATGGACATGAAAATGGCATTCCTAAATGGATATTGAGGAAGATATCTATATGGAAGCCGTAGGGTTCACATCCAGTGATACTGATCAACAAGGTTTGCAAGCTGCAAAGGTCGATATATGGATTAAGCAAGCATCTTGGAGCTAGAACACTCATTTTAATGAATGTGATCAAAAAGTTTTGGTTTCAGTCAAAATAAGCGGAACCTGTATTTTCCAAAAGGACATGTGGGAAGCGCTGTTTGTCTTCCTCGTCTTTGTAGTGGATGACATCCTCTTATTGGGAATGAATCCCATATTGACATCAGTCAAGCTGGTGGGTTGTCCTTGTGCTAAAATATAATGTATGTAAATATGCAGAAATGTAAATGCAATAGAAAGAAGGAACCAAGGCAATCACAAACATGAAGAAATTTATAGTGTTTCGGTGCCCCTTCTATCTACATCCACTCTCCAAGATCCACTTAAAAATTTTACTATAATCTTTCCAAGATTATAGTCGGATAGTTTTTGAAGGCTCACTATCCAAAATCTAGTTAGTTTTACACTGGATCACCAACCACAATAAAATCCTAAGCCAACCCTTGGCTTTCAATCCAATTCTCAGGCTTGGATAGGCCTTTTCCTTAGCTTCAAAGTCCTATTGAAGCTAAGCTACAAAAAATACAAGAGTTGAACAATAAAAATGAACACAAAGCTTCTTGATGAGCAAGTAGGTCGATGAAGCTTTTTGGAATCTTCTTTGTTGAAGGATTTTCAGCTTTCAAGCTTGTCTTCTTGCTGAATGAAATCTCTTGATTTGATGTTTCTTGGAGATGGAAGTGGAATGCTCTCTTTTAAATGCTATTTAATCTTTTTCTCTTCACTTATGATTCTTCTTAATGATTGGTTTGTCTTCTCACTTTCTCTAGGTATTTTGTAGCTTATTCTCCATGTTTGATAAGCTTGAGAGAATTTTTAACTATTAGAGGACTAAAAAGAGCCATTTGGAATTAATCTACATGCTTCTAAAATTTCTGCAGAAACTAGCCATTGGAGCTCGAGTCAAAGCTCTAATCAACTCATCCCTTTTTTCTAGCTCGAATTAAAGCTTGAGTCGACTCGACCCTCAGCTCGAGACCATTCTGCACTTCATCTTGAAAATTATGTTTTCTGTATTTTTTTGAGACTTCGACTCAAGGAGCTCAAGCTGAAGCTCGAGTCGACTCGTCCCTCTACTCAAGGCCTTACCGAACTGTCCCAAAAATTCTATTATCTATATTTTCTTACGACCTCGACTCGAGGAACTTGAGTTGACTCGATACTCTGCTTGAGACCATGCTAGCTAAAACTCTCGTGTGCTAGTCTTCTTTTTCATGTCGTTTCGGCTCAAGTTGAATTAGGAGTCGAATAAGGGGTCGACTCAAGGCTTTTTTATGCTGAAAATTTTTACTTCGACTAATTGATTTTCTCTTCAATTTTGATTTTGAGATATCTATTTTAGGCCTTGTTTTAAGTATGATTTATGCCTCAAAAGCCACCAACTTTTCTTTATCAACTTTCAAATGCATTTTTAGGGATGTTTTATTTGATACTCTAAAATGTATCCTAAAACATGATCTCAATAAATTCATTAGTCCAAACATTTACCCAAATATTTTGTTACTTATTAAAATCAATGCTTGGATCAACAAAGGAACATTCCTCTATGAGATGGTCTGGTGCACTGCAAACCAGTGCACATGGGTGCAGATACTTGGTTTACATTGGCTGGTCTCTGCAATTCTAAGGCCTCTAATCTTCATTATAAAGCAGCAATTTTGGCTTCTACAGCTAGGATTGTTGGAACTTGGTGTATACCACCTCTTGCTCGCATAGGTTCTCTATTTGCCTTCCACAGTAGACTTTTTTCTGCTAGATCCTCTAAAAATTGTCAGGTCTCATTAGGTTTCTTATGCATGAATTGGCCCTAGCACATTGATTCTAGCATAGTCCTAGAACTTGGGTCTAAACCTTCATAAATTATTTGGCATAACCTCCATATGTCTATTCCATGGTGTAGGCATTGACTCAAGGAGTTCTTAAATTGATCTAAATACTTCCAAAAAGATTTTTCTCCTAATTGATAAATTGATTATTTCATTTCTTAACTTGGCTATTTTGTAATGTGGGAATGATAAGTGATAAAAATATACTAATAAAAGTATTAAATTATAAAATAAATTAATCTATTTCTTTAGAAATTGATACTTTTATTAATCTTATGTAGGAACGAAGGCCACCAATGTGAAGATCTTATTTTTCTAATTCAGATAAAATAAATTTTAGGCAAAATGGACTTCAAACGAGCCTGAAATTGAATTTAGAAAAAAAAAAAGAGAGAAAGAGAGGAGAGAGGTAGAAAGAGAAGAAAGATTTGTGAAGAGAAAGAAAAGGATTTTTAATTTTTTTTTCGACAATCAAGACATCGATAAAGGAGCTTCTTTTTTCTCACCAAGTTCTCCACACCAAGAGCAACGGACAATCAATTTCAGCAATCAAATAGTCTAATTTTTTTATACTTTTTATTTTATTTGCTGTTTTTAAATTTATTATCATGAACTAAATTTTTTTTTACTAAGGCTAAGGTATAGCCACTCTTTTGATGCAATATTCAGTGTAATTTATTTTTAATTTTCAATTTTATTCATGAGGAGTATATAAATCTGATCTTAATGCTTTTAGATTACTGGCCATCTTCTAATTGATCTGATGAACATAGATGTTATGGATCAAGTACATCTATATTATTACTTCTTGATTATATACCTTGTATTATAAATCAAATTAGAATTCGTATGCATGCAGGAATTTTAGTGCACTTTGGACGTAGCATATTTTAATTAGAGGGTTTCACAAAACTTAATGCATTAATATTTATTTAAATTACACCTAAACCAAAGAATAATTAATAAATATTGATAGTTTTGCTATGCCTAGACCAAAGGGTAGTGAATAAATTAGGAGACTCCACCATCACATGAAATAAAATTAATCTAATAATCTGAATATTGTATTGACTGAGTTGGTAAACCAATTGCCTTAGTAACCCATTGCTCTTAAGTTTAAAACCCTAATAATTACACTCTCTCTATTTTCTTAAAATTTCTAATTATTTCTTTATTTTATTCTTTAATTTTTATTCTCATAAATCGGTCTTCTAAATAAAGCATAGGAAAGAGCTTTTCAGTACTTATTTTCCCATCCTCTAGGGATGATGCTCTACTCATTCACTTTATTACTTGATCGACTGGTGCACTTGCCATAGCTATAGATTAGCACACATCAAGTTTTTAGCACCGTTGTCGGGGATTGTGGCTAAAATAATATTAAAATTTTGATCCTAGTTTTACTTTAGAATTTTATTTTTAATTTTTATTATTATTTTATTTTTTTAAAAAAAAATATTTATTCAGTGCATGATACGTACTGGACATAGTAACTTACTATCTTTAGATCCAAAAATTAAAAGAACCATTAGAAGACTACAATAAGAAAGAAATATGGTAGCTGAAGATCCTAACGACATCAATCTAGGATTGGATATGGCGACCGAAGGATAGCATAAAGCTATTTGACCAATACATCATCCATTAAATGATTACATCACACCATCTATAGCCGATGCAGCTTTGAGCATCAGGAGACCACCAGTGCGAGCAAACAACTTCGAAATACAACCGACGATGATCCAGATGATTCAATCAACTATCCAATTCAATGGACACATGCATGATGATCCGAATGTCCATATTTCTATCTTTTTTGAACTTTGTGATACTTTTAAAATTAATGGGGTGTCAGATGATGCTATTAGATTAAGGTTATTTCCTTTCTGTTTACGGGACAAAGCTAAGAGTTGGCTTCATTCTCTTCCTGCAGGTTCTATCACAACTTGGAACGTCCTAGCCCAAGAATTTTTAGCCAAGTACTTTCCACCTTCCAAGACTGCCAAGATGCGCAATAATATCACTTCTTTTATGCAGATGGACATGGAGACACTATATGAGGCTTGGGAGTATTTCAAGGAATTATTGAGGAGATGTCCACATCATCAACTATCCATATGGCTTAAGGTATAAACTTTTTATAATGGTTTATCTCCTACTAATCGTTCTATGATTGATGCAGCAGTAGGAGAAACCATTAATCAAAAAATGGAGGAAGAAGCCTTCGATCTGATCGATGAGATGGCATCAAATAGCTATCAGTGGCAGACAGAATGCATGATGCCAAAAAGACTAGCAGCTGTGCAGGAAGTAGATTGCGTGCCAACCTTATTAGCTAAAATTGCAGCCCATAGAGCCAAAGTCAATAACTTGAAGGGAACAGCTATGCATATTCAGAGCATTACCTATGACCTGTATGGAGGAAATACGATACGAGCAATTGCCAGACAGGTAATCCTTTTGCTAAAACAACTGATACAGCTAATTATGTTGGTAATCTTTTCAGGCCACAACAAAACAATCCCTACTCCAATACATACAATCAAGGGTGGAGGCAGCATCCAAATTTCTCATGGAGCAATCAAAATGTAGCACAACAGCCACCCCCAAAGTTCCAAGTACCTGAAAAGAAGTCCAACATGAAAGAGCTGATGGTCAAATTTATACAAAATCAAGAAGCAACTATTAAAAATTTGAAAGCCAAACTTAGATAGGACCAAACAGCAGCAATTCGAAACTTGAAGATGCAAATAGGTCAAATGGCTAAGATAATCTCCAAGAGATCTCAGGGATCCTTGCCCAACAACATGGAAACCAATCTAAGGGAGCAAGTCAATGCTATCACCCTAAGAAGTGGTACAAAGTTGGAGGAGCCACATCAGAAGAATGAGACTGAAGAGCTAATTATAAATAAGAAACCATCAACTAAAATTTGTCAGTCACCAAAACAACCAGTAGATGGATGGTCTCCAGGTATACGATTTATCGATCCAAATGTGAAACCCTACGTACTGCCACTACCATTCCCAAAGAGATAAATACAGCATCCAGATAAGAAATTTTCTAACTTTTTCAAAATATTAAAAAATTTACATATTAATATTCCTTTTGTAGATGCTATTACTCAAATGCTCAGGTATGCCAAGTTTCTCAAAGAAATCCTAATAAATAAGAAAAAGCTGAAGGAGCATGAGAGAATAAATTTGAATGAAGAATGCTCAGCAATACTTTAAAATAAATTATCACAAAAGCTAAAAGATCTAAGAAGTTTTACTATCCCTTGCATTATTGGTGATTGTAGTTTTGATAAAGTTTTATGTGATTTAGGAGCAAGCATTAATCTCATGCCTTTTTTTATTTTCAGGAAGCTGGGTCTAGGAGAACCAAAACCTACCACTATTACTCTTCAATTAGCCGATAGATCCATTAAATATCCAAGAGGTATAGTGGAGGATGTCTTGGTAAAGGTAAACAAATTTATTTTTCCTATTGATTTTATTGTTCTTGATATGAAAGAAGATTATGATGTACCCCTTATTTTAGGGAGACCCTTAGCTACTGGAAGAGCTTTAATAGATGTTCAACAAGGAAAATTAATTCTTAGAATCCAAGACGAACGAGTTACATTTAATATTTTCAAAGATACTAAACATCCTGATGACAATCAAACTAATTGATATTATTGACAATCCAGTATATGAGAATTATGTAGAAAATAGGTTTGAGACTATAAAAGCTAGCAATGTTTAATTGAAAGAGGGATCGACTAAACATGAAAGTATTCCAATTGAAGTGGCACCAGATTGATCCACTTTAGAACTCAAAGAGAGTCAAGCTGAAGACTATAAATCAGAACTATTAGATAGGTTGTTTCTTTTCTTTTTACTTTTGATTATTTTTTTTCTCTTTTATTTTTTTAGCAATTTGTTGTTGCTCTATTATTGCTCTGATGTGTATTTTTAATTCTGTAGAAAAAAATCAATGAGAGCTCAAGCAAAATTTCAAAACTCCAGAGAACCAGACTGAACCAAATCAGGTGTATTCCTTCCTATCCTTTATTGCACCCTTTATTTTTCTTTCTCCTTTAAGACAATGTAGAATAAGTTAGGAGATAAAAAAAATATAATAATAATAATAATAACAATAATAATAATAAAATCATGTGTTAAGAAGAAAATCTTGAGCAAGATAGACTGGATAAGTGATAAAAGATAGAATTATTTGCTAATGAATGTAACGAGTTAAAGAAGTAGATTAGTTGGTCAACTTTTGGCAACCTACTTAGGTCATTAAAAGACTATTAGCACTTCTAATTGCACATGCACACTAACAAGGCAAAGTAGGTATTGATTATAAGGCCAACTGAGGATTCAATTATCGCTGAAAATTGATAATTAATATACATTCTAATCGAAGAAACTTGAATTTAAAGAAAGAGCTATCTGCCTAAAAATAAAGTGCAAAAGATAGAGTATATGTGGATTGCCCAAAGCCTAGTAACTGGATCACTGCACCTAGGTCAAGTGTGGAAATTCATATAAAATGGTGAAGGGAAGGCCAAGATGCTCAACACAGCAAAAAAAAAAAAAAGGGGGTAGTGTGAATGCTACCTTAATTCATGAGTATAAAATTGAGAATGTATAGAAAATTGACCAAAATTGGTGATAAGAAAGGATACTTTGTTCTTTTAATTTAATACTGAAATGCTAAAGTTAGTCATCACGAACATAAGTGCTATAGATCTTTGATGTACTCTAAGAAAGTTTTTAATTGTATTGACTGAAAAATTTATTTCTGAAGCTCAATGCTTAATTAGCAGTATTTTCTAAATTTTTTGATCTTTAGTCCTAGATTTTATCTTTGTGATGGATAATCTTATTGAAACATGGTATTAAATAAAATATTGCTAAGGAACTAGCAATGACTAAGTTGGGAGGTGTGATAAGTGGTAAAAATATACTAATAAAAGTATTAAATTATAAAATAAATTAATTTATTTCTTTAGAAATTGATACTTTTATTAATCTTATATAGGAAAGAAGGCTACCGATATGAAGATCTTATTTTTCTGATTTAGATGAAATAAATTTCAGACAAAATGGACTTCAAATGATCTCGGAATTGAATTTCAAAAAAAAAAAGAGAAAGAGAGGAGAGAGGTAGAAAGAGAAGAGAGATTTGTGAAGAGAAAGAAAAGGGTTTTTAATTTTTTTTTCTGACAATCAAGACATCAATCAAGGAGCTTCTTCTTCTTCACCAAGTTCTCCACACCAAGAGCAACGGACAATCAATTTCAACAATCGAACAGTCTAATTTCTTTATACTTTTTATTTTATTTACTATTTTTGAATTTATTATCATGAACTAAATTTTTTTTTACTAAGGCTAAGGTATAGCTACTCTTTTGATGCAATATTCAATATGATTTATTTTTAATTTTTAATTTTATTCATGAGAAGTATATAAATCTGATCTTAATGCTTTTAGATTACTGGCCATCTTCTAATTGATCTGATGAACATAGATATTATGGACCAAGTACATCTATATTATTGCTTCTTGATTATATACTTTGTATTATGAATCAAATTAGAATTCATATGCATGCAGAAATTTTAGTGTGCTTTGGATGCAGCGTATTTTAATTAGAGGATTTTACAAAACTTAATGCATTAATATTTATTTAAATTATACCTGAACTAAAGAATAATTAATAAATATCGATAGTTTTGCTATGCCTGGATCAAAGGATAGTGAATAAATTAGGAGACTCCACCGTCACATGAAATAAAATTAATCTAATAACCTAAAAATTGTATTGACTGAGTTGGTGAACTGATTGCCTTAGTAACCCATTGCTCTTAAGTTTAAAATCCTAATAATTATACTCTCTCTATTTTCTTAAAATTTTTAATTATTTCTTTATTTTGTTCTTTATTTCTTACTCTCATAAATCGATCTTCTAAATAAAGCATAGGAAAGAGCTTTTCAGTATTTGTTTTACAATCCTCTAAGGATGATACTCTACTCATTCACTTTATTACTTGATCGATTGGTGCACTTGCCATAGCTATAGATTAGCACACATCAGGGAAGAACATCCTCAAGAATACTTTTACAAAGCCATCCCATGTTGTGATCGAGTAGTTGGGTAGACTATATAACCAACTTTTTTATATTTTTCTTAAGGGTAAAATTAATCAGCTTAAGTTTAATAGCATCTTCTGAGAGTTGGTGTATCCTCATAGTATCACATACTTTCTTAAATTCTCTAATGAAAATATATGCATCCTCAATCCTGATGAATTTAGGGAGCATGTTGATGATTTGAGGTTTAATTTCAAAACTAGTTGCATTGATCTGAGGTAATTGGATACAAGATAGTTGAGCTAACCCAATTAGATAGCAGAAGTCTTTTAGGATTTGAGATTCTTGATCTATCTTACTCATTATGGACTCAGAAATTTTTTAGATTAGAATAGGATTTGGATCTTACTAATTGACCAGATTCTCTTTTCAAAGTTGCTATTTTATAATAATTTTTTTAACTTTTAATATATATATATTAAGTTTTTAGAGAGATGAGAGAAAAGAAAGAAGAGGATTCTAAAGATAAGTTCTAAGGAGTCCTAAATCTAGAGATGAAATAGAGAAGAGTGCTTTAATTAGATTTGAATTTGTTGTTAATTACAATCAAGTTAAGCAACCATGGACTCTCTATCCTAGGGTTAATCTAGATCTAAACAACTCCTAACTCTTCCAAGATCACCTTTGAACACTCCAAGCCCAAAATTGGCTAATTGATTCAGCCAGGTAAGTGTAAGATGTGGAAGGTTGCCTGCTTATTATTTTTCTTAGACACCAACTAAGTTGGTCAGGTCAAACAATGAAACTAATTGAAAATCATAATTTTTGAACCACTTGCCATAGACATCGAGTAATTAACTAACTCGAACCTGGTCTAACTTTAGAATTTTCTTATCCTATTGAGCTCGAATATCCTAGTGCCAATGTCTAATTGATTTTATATTAAGATCTGGATCAATACAATATGAAGGATGGTGGTTTGTGGGCTAAGAAAGGATGATCAAATCCCTATCATATCTTGTTTAATGGGTTGTATCTTTAAAGTATATTATGAATATGTAATGCAAACAAAACAAGATATCTAAATATGTTAAAATTTAATTTTATTTAATATTTATGGTTATACTAGATTAATTAAAAATTATGAGATGACATTGAGTTTTTTAGGATTTATGATTTTATCTTTTTATAGATATTTTTTTTAATTTTTGATTCATTTGGTTTTGCAAAAGAAAGTAAATGCAAGTGATTAAGTCTTAAAAATCAATAAATTGATCTAAACTAAATAAAGCAAAAATCAATATGAAAGACAGTAATAACTAGATAAAATTAAAGACAATAAAAATTATTTTTTAGACTTTTTAATATTTTTTATTTTTTTTAAATTAATT
Source organism: Cocos nucifera (assembly GCA_006176705.1). Classification (NCBI taxonomy): domain Eukaryota; kingdom Viridiplantae; phylum Streptophyta; class Magnoliopsida; order Arecales; family Arecaceae; genus Cocos; species Cocos nucifera. The sequence continues at coordinate 215,738 of QRFJ01000273.1, read as the reverse complement.
ATTTAATTTTTTTAATTAATTAAAGCAATCGTGCTGTAATCTCCAACAACGATATCAAAAATTTGATTACTTATCATTACAGTAATAAATAAAAAAATCTAATTTTACTATTTAGTATAGTAGTGAGTCAAGTGTCGATTTTCTCAAAAATTGAAAGCTAAGTTACATTCAATTTAATTAAAAATAAAATTTTAAATTTAGTTTTAAAATAAAAATTTAAATAAATAGATTAAAGAGAGTAAATTAAAATAAAAGAAAGTAAATACTTGATTAATTAGAGTTTTAAAATTTATTAAAGGTATTCTAAAATTTTGAATCCATCTCTAGCAAGGTTTTAATAATTCTTTTTTATGCAAAAATTTATTATTTTTAAGAATTTAGTTATGATTATAATTTATATTTTTAGAGTATAAATTATGTCTCTTGATAATGATCCATCTCTATGAAATCATAAATTATTCAATACTTTAATTCTTAAAAATTAAGAATATGGCTTTTAATGATTTTTTTCTAAAATACATTATTAAATTGAGTATGGACTATATCTTCTGATCACAATCCATCTTCATAAATATAATTTATTTAGATCTTTAATCAATAATAAGCATGTCAAAAAATCAAGATCTCATGCATAAAAAGATAAATTTTATTAAAAATTGGGTAGGAGATTATGTTTGCATAAAAGGAATTACAAAAGATGAAGAAAAAGAAAAGTACAATCCATGCTCAAAAACTTCATCTACTCTTCCAAAATTTAGCTTCTTAGCCATGCATGGTTGATGATCTGCACGTTCCTAGCATCTTTAAAGCTGCTCTAATGATAGATGGAAGAAGAAAGGAGGAAGAAAAGAGGAGAAGAGAGAGAAAGAGAGAGGAGGCTCTATTTTGCTGAGAGAGGAGAAGGGTTTGGTGTAGAGGATCTGTCCCTAGCTTAATACATGAGGGGGGTTTAAATAGAGAAAGAAATAGAGCTTGTGGTGTTCTTTTTGGAGTAAAAATCTGAGTCTAGATTGAATTAAACCTTGCTGAGAAGTCCTGGCCACTGGATCTTGATCGAATGCCCCAAAATCCATCAAAAATAACCTCCTGGCATCAAGATCGATGTCAAATTAAATCTGGGCTATTGGATGCCTGATCGGATTGTTTTTGCCCATTGGATCACGTCAGAAAGAGGCTAGAGTCATGATCAAAGTCGAAAGCTACTGTAACCATTGGATAGCTCTAGCATCAATGACAATCGTCCGCTAGCACCTGATGAACCCTGTAGACCCTATAAACTAGGATTGCTGAAGACCTGCACCAATCTGAATGCGCCATGCTAGCTAAAATTACCAAAATAGCTAGATATGCCATGTGAAAAATTTCATAAACCCTTTAAGGTTCTACGTGCACTGAGTCAACACGCTGTCCACCATGGACAACATGGTTTACTAGTGTCTGCATGACATCATGGTGAGCGAAAGTGGCCCAAATGCTGGTGGGCTACTCTAGCGGGTGCAAGAGCTGGGTCAGTCTGTTGGGCCGCTGCTGGTGCAGGCTGCGGTCGGTCAAGCCAGTTTTACTCTGCATCAGGTTAACTAGACTGGCCAGTTCAGTCGGCTGATTTTATCCAATTTTTTTTTAACTACTGGCCTTCATATCTTTTCCATTTTAACTTCGATTTGAATAAAATTTGATCTGTTTGAATCCATAAATTAAGCTGTTCACATTGGTGAGCTTTATTTCTAAAAACTATTAATAAAAATATAATTTTTTTAAATAAATATTAATAAATATATGATTTTAATACTTTTATTTATAATTTTATGATGATTATCAAACTTATACTTAAAACTTTTTATCATCATCAAAATTAATCTTTAAATCAATAATGGATATAAGATACTATTTTGATTAGCTTTAGTCCAAGTGAAAGACTATTAGAAATATTATCCTAAAGCCAATCATCTAAGTTATAGATGGTTGTAATTTTATATATGAATTATATTAATAAAAATTATTTTTGATAGTTGATCATATTCTTGCATATTCTACTTAGAACTCTTTTTATGATGAAGTCCTTAGAACTATTAATAATCGATAAAGGAGGATTTATTGTACAGTTCTTAAATCAAGTTTGCAACCAAATGATTTGTTATTTTAAGGATAATAATGTTTATCGAGTATAGATCATTGTATAACATATAGGTTAGTTATCCTCATAACCAAGGAGTGTGAAGATACTGATTTAGCATACATATGAAATATAGGAGTACATTGTCATCAAACAGTAACTCACCTGTGAGTACTCTACTGTCAAGAGATGCTAACAAAGGATATGGGCATAAATGTCTCTCAGACTTGAGATCATCATGGTGACTTGCAAGCAACTCACTGTAATTCGGTGCCAGATTATCTATATTTTTAATACAATGATGGAAAGTTTTTTAGTACAATCAAGTACTTACGAAGTCAGTATGTGAGTCAAGATGGGATTGACTCCTTTGGATTATAGGAGATGATGTATCATTGTATTTCAATTTAGTAAAATCTTGGTTAGGATAATCTATATGATTGTTACAAGATTTGAAAGGTTGAAATATAATATGGATGACTAATTTAGGATTAACAGCTGACCCTAGGTCATCCTGAGCATTTAGGATCAAAGGGATGAATTATGCGATAACCATATACCAAGGTTCTTAAATATTAATTTATAATCATTTGACTTATTTGAATGTTTAGTATCATTGCTAGATGGTCACTTTGATTAGTACAGAAAATATTTTCTATACTACCAGCTTAGTGTTCAAACCTATGGGGTCACGCACATAAGTCAAGCAATGTAAAAAGGAATTGACCTAACATCTATGTATTCAATTCAAAAGTGGTTGACTTGATTAAATAAATAGATTTATTCAATTAGAGAATTAAGTTAATGGTCATATAGAGTTAAATACTGACTATGCCTAGCTAACACTAGTCATGAGGTTTAGGATTAATTTTGGTGATGAGTTTGACCTAATCTATGATCCAAGATTTGATGAGAGATTAATTTCAAGTCATGATTATTTTAGATTAGATCTAATTTAATTATACTTGATTTGATTAAGGCTAATTGGGTTAATTATCTAAGTTAGACTTGAACCTAAATCCTAATTTGATTAGGGTTAATCAGCCTTTCGAAATAAGTTTTGAATCAGGTTTGAATCAAATTCAATTTGAACCCAATTTGGATCAATTTTGACTTGGTCAACCAGTGCCTTTGACCACTAAGATTCCCTCTCTCATGTGTGGCTGACCAACAGGGGATTAGGCTCTAATTAGTCCACCCCTAGTCCTTGTTTGTGTGACAACATAAGGAGGAGCAAAGTGGGCAGCATCCTTCTCCCCTTAGGTCTTCTACTTGAACTAGGATTTGACAATCAAATTTGTTTTGAATTAGAATCCTTATTAGATAAGGATTTGATCAGGTCTTGGACATCAACTATAAAAGGATGAGGGTTCTTAGGCATTGGATAAGAAGATCCTTCCCTTGGCGTGAGAGAGAGAGTGCCCTTGGCGTGTGTGTTCTCTCTTGGCATGGTGCTTTAAGGTGGGAGATCAGATCTTGTCACCTCCTCCTCTCCCTCCTTTCTGGTGTGACGCTCAAAGAAATCATTCCTCTCTTTCGCATTGCATGGTGTGCATGAGAAGTAGAGAGTTTGCACATTTGGATCTCTAAAAGTAATGTTGCAGAATTTTCAACACCTTGATCATATTTTCGCTGCACATCAAGATATATTTCATAATTGTTATGAAAAATTTTAAAACTCAAATCTATTCTTCTTGATTATGATCTGAATCTAATTTAGATTTGGAAAACTTTTTCCTTTAGTCGATTCAAGAGATGATCCAATGTTCTTCCATCGATTGGCATATGTAGCGTTCATCCAATCCTATCAACATCCATTTCAATCTACATGCCTTTTACTTCAAAAACTATACTTCTAACTCCCACTTTCATGTTACCACAAAATTCTATCACTAAATCAGGGTAAGTGGGCACGTCCAAGTAGCAAAGGAATTCCCAACCCATCCTCATAATTTTCTGACCAATTGAAAAGCCTTCACGTTCTAAAAGCTCAAAATTTATTTTTCTACCCATCATCACAATTTGAGAAGACAAAGGGGTTCTTGATGGGGTTTGCTTTGGAGATTGAAGAGAAGGAGCAGAGGAAACTTGAGAGAGAGTTGGTTGTTCCATGGATGACTATCCATGATCATTTCAAAACTTGGTCCTTCTTTCTTGCATGGGAGAACCACTTGGAGGAGCCCTCAAACTTGGATTTTCTGTATATGCTCTTCTTTTTCTTTGGGTGATTTTTTTTGAGGCACCATTGGAGACCAAGAGCCATGAGAATATGATGGAAATGGAGGGGGAAGGATCAATTTTGGTGGGATAGTTGTTTGAAGAAGGTTATGGCTTGAAAAATTTGAGAATGGGATGATAGAGCTTCGAAACATCTCCGATTAAAAAGGCCATCCCTGACATAGGGGTTGACTACTATTAAACACAAGTTGGCCTTTGAAGAGGGGTCAACTCTAGTAAACCTACGAGTCAACTCCTTATAGAATTATTTTTCTTCTTGAAGACATGAGTCGACTTTCCAAATCAAGAGTCGACTCCTCAATACAAAAAATAGTTCAAGAAATTTTGATCCAAGAAAAATTTGCTCAAATAGGATAGGGATCAAAGGTAATTTAAATTAGTGATCCAAAATGATATTTAAATTAGAACAAATGAAACAATTGTAAAGGATCAAGAATCAATCAATTCAAATTGAATAAATCAAGAGAGAACTAGACAAGATCTTTAATAGTGAGGTTCAAGTAGGGGATCAATGAAGTCCTAAAGATCAAACTAAGAACTATTAAGATGTCATGATTTATTTGAGAGTTGGCTCAAGGTCTTTTAAGAGTTGACTCGAGCACTTCATGGATTGATGCGAACAAGGGTCCCAAAAATGTAGTTCTCTATTTCAACTGAGAGAGTCGACTCAAGCTCCATATGAGTTAACTTGCAGCTTGTGCCACTCAGCTCCAATATACCAGAGTCGACTCTTCATTCTTTGGGATTGACTCCTAAACTTTCTAAAACACATTTTTGTTTTAAATTTCTATCTATGGTTGTTTAAGGATCGGATCCTATATATCTAGAGTGACTCCACTAAGTTAAATACATATAGTTCCATCTTTGATTCGTCTTAACTTGGCTTCTTTGAGAGGATTTCTTCTTTGGATAATTTATTCATTGTAAGCATCTAAGAAACCCTAAATCTATCCTTGAAACACATGATTAGTACTATTTTTATTTGATATTTTATTATCATTAAAATCAATCATTTGAGTCAATAATAGAATTCTATATTATATTTAATAAATAAATATTATACTTTATATTCATAAATTATAAATAATATGATTCAAAATTCAATGATTTAAATACTATATAATCAAGCAATAAATGTAGAAAAAGAGTTGCATCACTTACCTTATATGTACTCTAAAAAATCCATATAATTCTATAATTTTTTTTTAAAATGTTCAATTCATATATCACATTGTAGTATCCCACTACTGGATATCTTCATGTTGAGATGACTATGCCCCTATACAGAATTAAGTCCACAAATTAGAAAGAATATGGATAATTATGAAACATAGGATTGATGAATAGTCATACTCAACGATTTTGATCGATCCAATAATCTAGCTTCATTTGATCAAGATTAGATTAGGATATAGATAGTTCAGCAGAGATTGAGAGTGATCAAATTCGTAGTGTCCAATAAGTGTCAAGATGGAGGCTAATGTGGTTCTCTATAATCAGATGTCGGTTTGATCAAATAACTTTATTTGATCAAAATTAGATTAAGATATAATTGGTTCCATAGGAATCAAATAGATGAAATTTAATAGCCTCTAGATCTAATCAAGATAGGTATCGATATGTTGTCAACAATCATAGATCACGACCCTTCACTAAGCTTGATCAAAATCATTGAAAGAAAGTCCTTTACTCGATCAATCTTAGAGAGATAAATTTTATAGAGAGAGAAATTCATGAAAAGAGACTAACAATCTAAAGAGAGAGTAGAAAGAAAGTAAAACTTTCTAAAGAAAGAAAATAAGGATGCAAGCTCAGAGAAAGAAGAGAGGAAAGAGAGAGAAACTCTCTTATTGTTTCTTTTCTTTTCTTTTCTTTTTCTTTGCTTTTTCTCTTTTCTTTAATGGAATAGGAGAACCCTTCTTCCCCATCTTCCCAAAGCAAGAAGGCTCTCCCCCTCTAACTAGCAATGCTCATGGCCGAGAGACTAGGCCATGACAATGACTAATGACCCAATTCCGATGATTGGTGGTGGCCAGTGGTGTCAGAAAAATCAAGAATAAACATGGAAGAAATAAGGGAACAAGTAGATTTTCTTCAAGAATTTTCAATGGAAATTTGGCTAAAATTCGAGCTTTAGGAAACACAAAAGATTGAGAGGAAGATGACTAGAGAGATTTACTAAGTCTTTGATGAGAATTGTTCCGATTCTTGGCAGTCGAGGTAAGATTAAGCCATCAGTATATCAAGAAGAAAAGAGAGAAAAGGGGCAACAAAGGCATCCATTAATTTTTCGGTGAGGAAAGAAACAAGGGATTGAGGCATTTAAGTAGACCTCTTTAGGGAGAATTTCAAACCGATCTCAATGGGATTTTTGAATGGATTAAGAATTCTTGATCGGAAGAGAACTCCTTCAAGAGTTCTATTTACTTGCCCACAACTCAACATGTGCAGATGTGCAAAGCACGTGCTAGCTTAAAAATTTCTTTCCTCTTTTTTTTTATGCTTTAAGAGCCATGCAATTGCTAGGCTTATGGATTGGGGTATCACAATTTGAGCACCAAAATTTTTTCATGGGATTTTTTGTCCATGAGGATCATCGATCTTTGATCATTTTTACTTTGAGAGCTAGTCTTCTCTTCTGTGGTACTTTTATATGCGAGGATTATTAGCTTTAGCTACCTTCTCTTCAAGCACCAATCTTCTCTTTTGTGGCATTTTTGTCTATAAGAAAAATAATAATTTTCAAGCTCAAGTTAACACCTATAGCACTACTTTAAGTTAAGGGAGAGTGTTAGTATGATTTTAGGAATCGCATATCAACCTATAATAATTTTCTTATTAATCAAATTTCATAGTATTTTTCTTTATTAGTATGCTTCTGTATCACTTTTCTTTGTTAGTATGATTCTATATCAGTTGTTATTATTTTTTCTTTTATGAAGCCTATTGGTCTATAAAATGGTGCTGACACCAGAACTTGCTGGAGCTAAAGAAGATGAGGCCACCGATGAGACCTACAAGATGAATGAAGGAACGAGATCTAGGATTTCACGGGTAGATCTTGAAATTTTTTCAAGATTAGGCAGCAAAAAATATAAATAAATCAAATATTTATTTAGATAAATATGAAAACATCCTAGATCTAAGATTTATTATATGATCAAGGCATAATATTAAATTAAAAATTAAAACATAAAGGAAAGATTAACATGTTGATCTCATCAACATGCTACAATACTACATCTAATGTAGCTATAGAATAATAAATTAGATCTAATACCTGAGCAAGTTAGACATTCTAGCTTGCTGATCCGAACTTGAGAATGAAGTCATGAGCCACATATGCGTCCGGCCTCTAGGAGTCATCCATACGAGCCCACGAACTTGATCTGAGATCCTAATGCAAGAAATTAGCACAGCATGCTAGTACTGTGTTGATCTATCTTCGATGATTGATTTGATGCTTCCTTCTTCAAGAGTTGGACTCTCCAAAATATCAAAAGAAAGAGAAGAGATTTCAGATCTAAGACTCTCTTAAAAAAATCTTAAAATAAGGAGGAGAAGAAAAAATTAAAACAGTCCTAGAAGAAGACCCTCTTCTTCTTCTCTTTTCTCTCACCTAGACACCTAGTTTGGTGTCTATAGAACCCCAATGCCCAAGGACCCTCTCCCTCTAATTTTTGCACATCCCAAAGATCTCCTAAAGATATGTGTTTCAAAAAAAATTTAAGCCAAAATTCATCCAAAATATATAAGAAAAGAAGAGTCATTGTCTAGGTCAAATACTAAATAAGGAAAGGTCAAACAGGACAAGTCAAGGGGTGCCCAACTCTTGGGCGGCCCCTCCAATATTTTTGGTGTGTACCAATAAGGAGGGGCGCACAAAAAAAAGTCTTTCTCACATAGAATAAGAGAGAAAATAATATAGAGGGGGCGGCACCTATTGGAAAGAGTTTAGGTTTGTTAGGATTCTATCTCATAGAATCCAAAATCAAAACAAACTCCTTCTTTAACTTGGTCCTCCACCCAATTACCATATGAAAAAGAGAGAGAGAGGGGGTGTGCGTGAAGACTAGGGAGAAAGGGATTTGTCGCACAAAATAAGAGAAGAATGGGCATGGGGTGTGGGATATAGGTGGCACAAGGATAGGAAGTCCTAGTCACACTAGGACTCCTATTTTGACTTTGGTCAAAAATTGGTTTCTCAAACCAAATTAAACCAGAAGTAAACCAACCCAATTAAATTAGACCTTAACCCAATTAAGAACTTAATTAAATTATATTAAATTAAATTAAATTAAATTTTAATTTTTTAATCAAATTAGAAAATTGGGTTGACCGGAGTCTTAGTTGAACTAGGACTAGTTCTTCCCTACACTTGGCTTATCCAATAAGCCAATTGAACTTGATCCAATCAAGGCCAAACTAAATCTAATTAAATTATATTTAATTAAACATAATCTCATCCCTCTAGCTTAATCAAATTAAGTTAATTAGCAATCAATTGCTAATCGATCCTCCTGCAATGCTTGCACTAGGTTAAACATCAATCGTATTGATTGTTTAATGAAAGGGACACGATACTGTTGTTAAGACACCATGTTTATCAATTTAAATCCAACTTTTTACTTTTTAAATTAACTAAAAATTATGAAGAAAGTGGCGAGTCGGGTCGAATCCACAGAGAGGCAATGATTTATTTCTAAAATCTTTGATTTTTTTTTAATTTTTTTTTAAGAAAAGAAAGCAAGGATTTTTTTTTAAAAAAAAAATTAAAGTTGAAAAATAGATCTATAAATAAAAATAGAATTTAAATTATGCAAAAATAAATTTGATACTAAGATCTACTATTTAGATCTTAGCAACTACTTATAGTAAAATTAAAAAGCAATAAAGAACAAATAATTTAAAGAGCTAGAATTGAAAAGAATAATGAAACTTTCTTTATTAAATTTAAAACTAAGATGCAGAATTTAAATACAAGAAATTAAAGAGAATTTTAATAAAGAAATTAAAGGAAAAAGACTAGATGGAGATCGCAGATCGGCGTAGGCATGAAGATGGCGTAGAAGACCGGCTCTTCTTCTCAGCACCGCAGCTTTGAAGCAACCTTTAATCCAGAGCTTGACTTCCACCCTATACCTTAGCTTTCCTTCCAACCCTCCTCCCTTTCTTAGAGGCTTAGGATCCTTTTTATAGAGCTAGAAGAGGTAGATATTTATTTCTAAAAGCAATATGGGACTAATTTCCTTTGTAATCGTAAAAATCTGAATAAAATTTGAATAAAAACAACTCTGTTATGACTCTGGTAAATCTGGTAAAATCTGGCTATTCGATAGGAATCGAACGGTTCAAAAATCGTCAAAATCGGATGCCTATCAGCCCAGATCAGCTCGAATTAAATTCTGGCCGTCCGATCGCGCTTGATCGAGGAAATCTGGCCGCAAATCGCGCTTCGGGAGTCCTGATCACCGCCGGGAGCATTCTGGACCGTCGGATCGAAGCTGGAATCAGGCGCTGCCGTTTGATGGTGATCCGAGTGAAATTGGCAACCGAAAAAAATGCTGACCGTCCGATCTTAACCGCAATCAACCGCAGCCGTCCGATCGCGCAATTACTGTTCCCATGGACCGCGTAGACCGGCCGCACCGCACACCGCAACCAATCAACGCTTCTGTCACCGAGTGAAATGACCAGATTGCCCTGTGAGCCGCGATAAATTTTTGTAGACCCTTTAAGGGTCTAGGTCCACCACGTGGCAGGCTCTGATTCGCCGGACTTTGCTGAGCTGGCGGTCCACGCCTGGATCGTAGACCGGACTGATGGCTTCAACGACTGAGTCGGCTTTGATGGCTCGGCTTGGCTTGGTGGCTCGGCTTGGCTTGGTGGCTCGGCTTACGGAGCCGGTTGAGCCATTTTCTTTTTTTATTTAATTTTTATTTATTTTATAATTTTTAAAAATTCATATCTTTTCCATTTTAGCTCCGTTTTACTTGAAATTTATTTCGTTGTGATCAAAAAAATGAGCTCTTTCTTTTGATAATAAAATTTTATTTTTTAATTTTTATTTATTTTTTATTATTTTTTAATTAATTTTTTAATTAATAAAAATATGAATTTTTTCAAAAATTATATATAAATTGATTGATAATACTTAAAAATTAATATAAATTAATTAATAAATTAATACTTTTATTGGTGAATTTATGATGCTTATCACACCCCCCAACTTAAGCTTTGCTCGTCCTCGAGTAAAGAAAGAATTTAGTTTAGATCAATTACCATATTTTGTTGAGATCCTCCTTCACACAAATAAATCTAGGATTTAAGATCAAAAGTTTAGACAGTATCACTAACTAAGTATTGAGTTTCAGAAGTAAATTTCATGGCAGATTAATCAGAAACTTTCTTAGAGTTCATCTAAAGATTTTCAGCACTTTGTGTCGTGAATACTAACTTAGCATTTGGGTGTTGATTCAAAGGGCAAATGAATCTTCTTTTTATCACCTATTTTGGTTAGTTTTATATACTCCCAAGTTAAGTGCATGAATTAAGGTAGCTTTCACACTGCTTTTTTTTTTTTTTTTTTTTTTTTTAAATTGTGCTGAGCATCCTGGCCTTCCCTTCACCATTTGATGTGAACTTCTACATTTAAGGTGCAAAGTTCTAGTTTAGGGCAATCCACATATACTCTATTTTTTGCACTTTTTTTTTTTTTTTTTTTTTTTAGAAAGCAGGTAGCTCTTTCCTTAAATTCAAGTTTCTTTAATTGAAGTATATATAAACCATCAATTTTTAGTGATAATTGAATCCTCAATTTAGCCTTATAATCAAACACCTGCTGTGCTTCATTAGTGTGCATGTGCAAGTAGAAGTGCTGTTAGCCTTTAAATGACCTAAGTAGGTTGCTAATGGTCTGACCAAATAATCTGCTTCTTGACTCGCTACCATTATTAGTTAATACTTTCTAACTTTATTACTTATCCTAGTTTATTTTGCTTAAGATTCTCTTTCCCAAAATATGGTTTGTTCAAAATTTTTTTTTTTTTTTTATTTTTTAATAGTTTTATTATTATATATATATTATTTATTTTTATTTATTTATTTATTTTTTTTTAATTTTTTAATATTTTATTTATTATTATTATTATTATTATTAATTTTTATTTTTATTGATTTATTTATTTATATATATATATTTTGTTTTATTTTTTTTTATTTTTATTTTTTTTATTTTTTTTTATTTTTTATTTTTTTACTTTTTACCCCAACTGAATTGACATTGTCCTCAATAAAAGAGTGTAAATTATGTTTATTTATTTAGCATGGGTCTTGAAGCTTATGATCCTTCTCCCGCTTTTTGGTTCTCCAACTTAGCCTAAAAGAGAAAATAAATTAGATTCAAGAAGTATTGGGTTGCCTCCCAATAAGCGCTAAGTTTATTGTCTTCAGCCAGACAAAATGCAGTTTAATTCATTGTGGTTCTATTAATTGCACTTGATCAATATTTCGATTTAATGATATCCCTTCGATATATGGTTTAAGCCTTTGGCCATTTACCTTAAAAAAATTTTTAGTCCTGGGATCATAGAGTTTAATTGCACCATGTGGGAATACATGATTAACTATATAAGGTCCATCCCATCTGGATTTTAGTTTTCCAGGAAATAATCGAAGCCTTGAGTTAAATAACCAGACTTGTTGATTTGGCTCAAAGGTTTTTCTTGAAATATGTTTATCATGGAAGGCTTTCATTTTTTCCTTATAAATTTTTGAATTTTCATAAGCTTCTTGCCTTAATTCTTCTAATTCACTTAATTGTAACATCCGATTGGAACCAGCTTTGTTTAAATTGAAATTTAATTATTTTATTGCCCAATATGCTTTATGTTCAAGTTCTACCGGAAGGTGACATGCTTTTCCATAGATTAATCTATAGGGAGACATTCCAATGGGGGTTTTATAAGCTGTCCTATAGGCCCATAATGCATCATCCAATCGATCTGACCAATCTTTTCGATCAGGCCTAATAGTCTTTTGTAAGATATTCTTGATTTCCCTATTAGAGACTTCTACCTGACCACTTGTTTGCGGATGGTATGGTGTAGCTATCTTATGTGTCACCCCATATTTTCGTAATAAAGTTCGAAATTGATGATTTGTAAAATGGGTACCCCCGTCACTAATGATAGCACGTGGAAATCCGAACCTGGAAAAGATATTCTTCTGAATAAATTTTAGGACTACTTTATGATCATTGGTTCGAGTTGCTATTGCTTCAATCCATTTAGAAACATAATCGACAGCTACCAAAATGTATTCAAATCCATTGGAAGGTGGAAAAGGTCCCATAAAATCAATTCCCCATACATCAAAAATTTCAACCACTAAAATGGGGTTCAAAGGCATCATGTCTTTCTTTGAAATATTCCCTAAGGCTTGACACTTAAAACACTCCTGACTAAAAGTATGGGCATCCTTAAATAATGTTGGCCAATAAAAACCACTTTGTAACACTTTGGCCGCAGTTTTTCGTCCAGAAAAGTGTCCTCCACAAGCAAGAGTATGACAAAATTGTAAGATACTCCATTGTTCAGATTCAGGAACACATCTACGAATGATTTGATCAGCACAAATTCTAAAAAGCTCAGGATCTTCCCAAAAATAATATTTGATTTGAGCAAAGAATCGATCCTTTTCATTCTTAGACCAGCCATCAGGAATTTGTCCTATGACTAAGTAATTGACAATATTTGCAAACCAAGGAGTCTTTGTATGTGAAACTGTTAACAATTGTTCATCTGGAAAAGATTCTCTGATTGATACAGGTTCATTATCTTTCACTAGGATCCTAGACAGATGGTCTGCTACAACATTTTTAGATCCCTTCTTATCTCGAATTTCAATGTCAAATTCTTGTAACAGTAAAATCCATCTAATTAATCATGGTTTAGCATCTTTCTTTGAGAGCAGGTATCTCAAGGCTGAATGATCCGAGTAAATTATGATTTTTGATCCTAATAAATATGATCTAAACTTTTCTAGGGCAAACACAATGGCTAGCAACTCTTTTTCAGTGGTGGTATAATTCATTTGTGCTTCATTCAGAGTTCTACTAGCATAATAGATCACTACAGGACATTTGTTTACCCTTTGGCCTAGGACAGCTCCTATGGCAAAATCTGAGGCATCGCACATAATTTCAAAAGGTAGTGACCAATTAGGAGGTTGTATGATTGGAGCTTTGGTCACAGCTTCTTTTAAAATTTCATAAGCTTTAAGACAATTTTCATCAAAGTTAAAAGAAACATCCTTAGCAAGGAGATTACACAAAGGACGAGAAATTTTAGAGAACTCTTTGATGAAGCGACGATAGAATCCTACATGACCAAGAAAAGATCGAATTTGTTTGACAGAAGTGGGAGGAGGAAGTTTAGAAATTAGTTCAACTTTAGCTTTATCTACCTCAATCCCTTTCTTGGATACTATATGTCCTAAAACGATCCCTTCTTGAACCATGAAGTGGCTCTTTTCCCAGCTTAACACTAGATTAGCCTCAATACATCATTTTAATATTTTCTTCAAATTGTTGAGACAACTCTCAAAAGATTCTCCAAAGACTGAAAAGTCATCCATGAATATTTCTAAGAAATCTCCTATCATGTCTGAAAATATTGACATCATGCACCGTTGAAAAGTTGCAGGTGCATTACATAATCCGAATGGCATTCTACGGAAAGCAAAGGTTCCATAAGGACATGTAAAGGTGGTCTTTTCTTGATCTCCTGGGTAGATTGCTACCTGATTGTATCCCGAGTATCCATCTAAAAAGCAAAAGTATTGTTGGCCTGCTAGTCTTTCTAGGATTTGATCGATAAAGGGTAAGGGAAAGTGATCTTTTCGGGTGGTTGTATTGAGTTTTCTATAATCTATGCAGACACGCCACCCAGTGGAAAGTCGTGTTGGTACTAAGTTTCCATGTTCAGTGCGGACAACCGTAAGTCCAGATTTTTTTGGAACAACTTGTGTAGGACTCACCCAGTGGCTGTCAGAGATAGGATAAATAATTCCAGCATCTAACCATTTAATTACTTCTTTCTTGACTACTTCTTGCATGTTAGGATTAAGCCTTCTTTGCATCTCTCGAGTTGGTTTGGCATTATCTTCTGTATAAATATGGTGCATGCATATTGACGGACTAATTCCTTTTAAATCGGCAACGGTCCACCCTATGGCCTCTTTATATGTTTTTAGAATATTTACCAATTGGTTTTCCTGTTCAGTAGTTAAGTTGGAAGCAATTATTACTGGTAGGGTTTTCTTTGATCCTAAAAATACATACTTAAGTGATTCAGGTAAAGGTTTTAGTTCAAGTTGTGGTGGGGCCTGAATTGAAGGACGTAGTGGTTCAATTTTTCGCTCAGGTAAGGGCTCAATTTTCACTGACCAAGGTAATGAATGTGATGGTTGAGGTAAATTAAGCAGGGTATTTACTTCCTGGGTTTGAGTTTCTTCAGTGGGTTCATCATCTTGTAGTAAATCTAAGGAGGAATTAGATTCAACTATTTCATCTATCTGATTGATTACAAAGCAGTCTTCCTCCTCTTGGGTGTACTTTGGGGTATTAAAAATATTAATTCTTACTTTTTGATTCCCAAAAGAAATATCCATAGCTCCCGTTTTACAGTTGATATTGGCATTCGCGGTTGCTAAGAATGGACGTCCTAAAATTATGGGATTTTGGTTCAGCTCTTGGGATGGTTCCATGTCAAGTATGAGAAAGTCTACAGGAAAATAACATTTATCTACTCTAACTAGAACATCCTCAATTAAACCATGCGGTGTTTTTATAGATCTATCAGCTAATTGCAAAATGACTGACGTGGGTTTTAATTCTCCAATCCCAAATTTTTCATAAACCGAGGTTGGAAGGAGGTTTACACTAGCTCCTAAGTCTAGTAATGCTCGGTCAAAGGTTATACCTCCAATAACACATGAAATTAAGGGTGCACCAGGATCTTTCATCTTTTGAGGTATTGGATTTAACAGGACCGCACTTACATCCTCGGATAGCATAACTCTTTTGGTGGTTCGTGGCTCACGCTTTTGGGTACAGAGTTCTTTAAGAAATTTAGCATAGGCTGGAACATGCTGAATTGCATCGAGGAGGGGTAAATTAATATGAACTTGTTTAAATAGTTCCATTAGCTCCTTGTTGCGTGTTTCTTGCTTTTTGCGAGAAGAGCCTGCTTCTAAGGCCGAAGGGAACGGGGCTTTGGGTTTATATGTCTCAGCTAATTCATCTGTTCTCTTCTTTTCTTTATCCATCTTATCAGTGTCAGTACCAGTCTTAAGCTCAAGTTCTTCTATATGATTATCCTCTTCTTCAAATTTCTCATCTTGGCTAACATCAGTATTGGCCTCTATCACCTGGTCTTGATATGGGTCCTTAAGAATCCTACCACTTCTAAGTTCAGATATTGCTTTGGCATTTTCTAATTGGGGGTTCTTAGGTGGAATGTTAGATGGATGAGTAAATCCAGGTGGTTGATAGACATTGGATGGATTATTTTTAGGATTTGCAATTGGTTGGCTTGGTAATTGACCCGGTTCTCTCCTCATGCTAGACTCAGCTATTTGTCCTATTTGAGCTTCTAGTCTGGCGATTGATTGTTGTTGGCTTAGAATTAATTGTTGAAGTTGATTGAATTTATCGTCGGCTAGATTGGTCTGTTGAGGAGGTGGGTATGAGGGTTGATTATAATGTAGTGGTTGAGAAGACTGACTAGGCTGACCCTTATTATAGGCATAGTTCTGGTATTGGGGCCTATTTTGATAATTCTGAACTGGTGGGATTTGGGTCTGAGCCTGAGTTTGTTGTGGTTTCCAAGAGAAATTAGGATGGTTTCTCCAACCAGGATTATATGAATTTGAATATGGGTCATTAAGTGGTTTTGAGTAACCTTGAGCAGCTTGGACTTGTTCTTGGATAAGAGGTGGTAATTGTGCAACCGTGGGACATTCACTTACATGATGTGTTGGGCTAGCACAAATAGAGCAAATCACTTGATAATTAGAAGCTGGTGTGTATTGTGCAGGGGATTGTTGACCTAAGTTTAGGAATTGATCTAATTTCTGTGCAATAAGGTCGACTTTATCTAATTTTTGTGCTATTATGTTCAAATCTGCCTTAGAATTGAGTTCCTGGAAGTTTTGATCTCATAAATTCCTGCCCGTTTTTGTTGAGAAATTGATCTTTCATAAGAAGATAATGAAGCATGGTTAATAGAGTTTTCACTTAAAGTTTCAAACAAGGTATAAGCTTCATCCTCACTTTTGCTCATGAATGCACCTCCACAGGATGCATCAACCATCTGCTTATATTGATCTCCTAAACCTTCATAGAAAGCTTGTACAATTTGCCACTTAGATAGACCATGGTGTGGGCATTTTCTAAGGAGTTCCTTAAGTCTTTCCCATGATTCATGAATTTGTTCCCCTGGAAGCTGAGCAAATCCCGTGATGGCTCGCCTCATGGTATTGGTTCGTCCTATGGGATAAAATTTCTTAAGAAATTCATGTTGCATCTCTGCCCATGTTTGAATTGTTCTTCCTAATGTGCCAAGCCAGTACTTGGCTTTATCTTTTAATGAGAAAGGGAACAAGGTCAGTCTAAGGGCATCATCAGAAAAATTCTGAATTTTTACCGTAGAGCAGATTTCTAAGAACTCATCCAGATGTTTGTAAGGGTCTTCATTGGCATTCCCATAAAAAGATGGGAGCATCTGGATTGTGGTCGACTTAATCTCATAGTGGACTAGCAGGGATATCAGGTATGTGGATGCAAGTCGATGGGTTGTAGGTGGAAGGAATAAAGTATTCCTTCATCTGCCTAGGTGGTTCTTCACGATTTCCAGCCATTTGATTATCTGGTCTTAAATGAATTAGTCTTTCAATTTCAGGATCTGGTTTAACTAGGTCAGGTAAAAGTGATCTTCTACCGTGCATGTACTAGTGCAATTTGATATATGGTTCAATTTTTTTTTTTTTAAATTATTATTTTTTTTTAATTTATTTATTTTTTTAAGAAAAGAAGAGAGAAAGAAAGAAGAGGAAAAATCCTAAAGAAGTCTTAAATCTGGAGAAGATAGGGAGGAGTTAATTTTGGTTTATGTTAGATATTATTTGGCAAACAAGTTAGGCAATCAATCCTGACTAAGAGTTATCCTAGATCTAGACAGCTCCTAACTGCCAAGATCACCTTCAAGCCCTCCAAATAGAGGATTAAGCCAATCAACTGGCCAGGTAAGTGTAAAGTCGGTGGGAGTCCCTCCGTTGCTTGCCTTAGACACCAATTGTGCTTGGCCAGGTAAGCGAACAGAACCAATTAAGTAACCACCTTCTTTCGGGCCCAATCGTCCCTGAACCACTTTCCTAGACACCAGTCAAATTGATTAATCCTAACTTGGTTCAACTCTTAGGATTTCTTGTCCTATTGAGCTCGAATATCCTTAAAGGTTAATGTCTAATTGATTTTAAGAGTTAAGGTTTGGGTTAATGCAGGATGCTGGTTGGTTGTTTGTGGGCTAAGGAAGGGTGATCAAATCCCCACCTTATCTTGTTTAATGGGTTGTGCCCTTAATTTGGTTTAATATGAAATATGCAAAAGAAAAAAAAAATTCCAATCAAAGAGTTCTATGCAATTTAAACTAATTAATTAAATTATAAAAAGGCTTACCTTGACTCCAGCAATCACCAAAAATAAGAATAAAAACTAATATGATGGATGCTCTAAATAATTAGGGTTTCTAATCTTGTGATGAGATTTTTAATTAGGTTTATGTAGGTAATATTTTTAATTAATTTAAAATAAAGCAAATATTAAAAATAAAGAAAGAGATTTAGGGTTTAGGAATGATCTCACCGAATAGGATTGAGAGTTTTGTTCGTGCCCTAATCTTCCTTGTTCCTTTTTTTTTTTTCTTTTCTGCAAAATAAATAAAAAAAATAATGAGTAGGCAGTAAAAAAAATCAAAGAAATAAAGAAATTTTAATTTTTATGCCTCCCCGGCAACGGCGCCAAAAACTTGATAGGGACACGATGCTGTCGTTAAGACACCGTGTTTATCAATTTAAATCCGACTCTTTACTTTTTAAATTAACTAAAAATTATGAAGAAAGTGGTGAGTCGGGTCGAATCCACAGAGAGGCAATGATTTATTTCTAAAATCTTTGATTTTTTTTTTTTTTTTTTAAGAAAAGAAAGCAAGGATTTTTTTTTTAAAAAAATTAAAGTCAAAAAATAGATCTATAAATAAAAATAGAATTTAAATTATGCAAAAATAAATTTGATACTAAGATCTACTATTTAGATCTTAGCAACTACTTATAGTAAAATTAAAAAGCAATAAAGAACAAATAATTTAAAGAGCTAGAATTGAAAAGAATAATGAAACTTTCTTTATTAAATTTAAAACTAAGATGCAGAATTTAAATACAAGAAATTAAAGAAAATTCAGAATTTTAATACAAGAAATTAAAGGAAAAAAGACTAGATGGAGATCGCAGATCGGCGTAGGCATGAAGATGGCGTAGAAGACCGGCTCTTCTTCTCAGCACCGCAGCTTTGAAGCAACCTTTAATCCAGAGCTTGACTTCCACCCTATACCTTAGCTTCCCTTCCAACCCTCCCCTCTTCTTAGAGGCTTAGGATCCTTTTTATAGAGCTAGAAGAGGTAGATATTTATTTCTAAAAGCAATATGGGACTAATTTCCTTTGTAATCATAAAAATCTGAATAAAATTTGAATAAAAATAACTCTGTTATGACTCTGGTAAATCTGGTAAAATCTGGCTATTCGATAGGAATCGAACGGATTCAAAAATCATCAAAATCGGATGCCTATCAGCCCAGATCAGCTCGAATTAAATTCTGGCCGTCCGATCGCGCTTGATCGAGGAAATCTGGCCGCAAATCGCGCTTCGGGAGTCCTGATCACCTGCCGGGAGCGTTCTGGACCGTCGGATCGAAGCTGGAATCAGGCGCTGCCATTTGATGGTGATCCGAGTGAAATTGGCAATCAGAAAAAAATGCTGACCGTCCGATCTTAACCGCAATCAACCGCAGCCGTCCGATCGCGCAATCACTGTTCCCATGGACCGCGTAGACCGGCCGCACCGCACACCGCAACCAATCAATGCTTCTGTCGCCGAGTGAAATGACCAGATTGCCCTGTGAGCCGCGATAAATTTCTGTAGACCCTTTAAGGGTCTAGGTCCACCACGTGGCAGGCTCTGATTCGCCGGACTTTGCTGAGCTGGCGGTCCACGCCTGGATCGTAGACCGGCTGATGGCTTCAATGACTGAGTCGGCTTTGATGGCTCGGCTTGGCTTGGTGGCTCGGCTTGGCTTGGTGGCTCGGCTTGCGGAGCCGGTTGAGCCATTTTCTTTTTTTATTTAATTTTTATTTATTTTATAATTTTTAAAAATTCATATCTTTTCCATTTTAACTCCGTTTTACTTGAAATTTATTTTGTTGTGATCAGAAAAATGAGCTCTTTCTTTTGATATTAAAATTTTATTTTTTAATTTTTATTTATTTTTATTATTTTTTTAATTAATTTTTTAATTAATAAAAATATGAATTTTTCAAAAATTATATATAAATTGATTGATAATTTTTAAAAATTAATATAAATTAATTAATAAATTAATACTTTTATTGATGAATTTACGATGCTTATCATTTAACCCTAGAAAGATTCTCAATCATTGATCAACCATCTGATTAGATCGTGAGCTCTAATGTATGTGATCTTATAAGTCCAAACCTAATCTGATAGCATAGAAATAGATTTTTATATCAATCGAAGTAACCATCTAGCAACGATACTCGATAGTCAGATAGGTCAAATGTGTAGAACAACATCCTTAGAACCCATGCGGATATAGTTTCCATATAATTCATCCCCTTAACCAAAATAATCATAGGATACCTCAAAGTTTAACTATCAACTCTGATCAAGTTGTCCATATTGTGTTTCAAAATATCAAATTCATCTGATGGATTGCCTTGACCAAGGTTTTGCTATATTGAAATATAATGATACATTATTCTCCAACTCTTGGAGTAGTCAATTCCATCTTGATTACACACCAATTTTGCAAGTATTTAACTATGCCCAAAAGCTTTTCATTACTAAATTAGAAATTCAGTTAGTCCGATACCAAAGCATAGTGAGTTGCTTGTAAGTCACTGAGATGATCTCAGGTCTAAGGGACACATATACCTATATCCCATCAAAGATATTCTCGATAACAGAATGCTTTGGAGTTGGTCACGTTCAATGACGATGTACCCATATATCTCACCTGTGTACCATACTAGTGTCTTCATACTTCTTGGTTAAGAGAATAACCAACCCATATGGCATACAGCAACCTATGCTCGATAGATGCTGTCATCCTAATTAACAGTCTATCATTTGGTTGTGAACAAATTTAAGGACTAATTGATAAATCCTCTCCTTATCGAAGCTAAATAGTCTTAAGAACTTCATCACAATAATGGAGTTCATTAGAAGATGAATACTTTATGATGAAAAATGCCAAAAATATATTTTATTTATTAATAAATCAATTATAGATACAATGCAGCTCAACCATCAATAGGCTGATGATTGGCTTTAGAACACATTTTTCAACAACTTCCACATGTCCTAAAGCCACTCGGCATAGTATCTAATATCCATCTTTGACTTGTGATTGTCGAACTTCTTTATCACTAGGGCTTTAGTGAAAGGCTCGACTAGGTTCTTCTTTTCATCAATCTTCTAAAGGTCTATATTATCTTCTACTTATCCTAAAGCCACTCGACATAGTATCTAATACCCATCTTTGACTTGTGATTGTCGAACTCCTTTATCACCAGGGCTTTAGTGAAAGGCTCAACCAGGTTCTCCTTTCCATCAATCTTCTAAAGGTCTATGTTATCTCAATTCACAATCTTTCAAACCAGATGGAAGCAGTGTAGAATGTACTTTATTCATCGATGTACCTTCGATTCTTTCACCTAAGCAATGGCACCAGTGCTATCACAGTAGAGTAGGACCGAACCATCAAGGAAGGATGCTACTCTAAGCTCGATGATAAACTTCCTCAGTCACATAGCTTTCTTTGTGGCATCTGATGCTGCCATATACTCTACTTCGCAAACAGAGTCTACCACAGTATGCTGCTTAAAAATTTTCTAATAGATAGCTCCACCATTAAGAGTAAAGATATATCCCGATACACTTCTGCTGTCATCATGGTCAGATTGAAAGCTAGAGTCTGTAAATCCTATAAGTTTTAGATCTGACTCCCCATAAACCAACCAATCCTTAATATTTCTTAAATACGTAAGGATGGTTTTAACCATTTTTCAGTGATTTTCTTTAGAATCAGACTGGTATCTATTCACTACTCCTAGTGAGTATGTGAGGATTTGTGGTGCTCCTAAGCCTTGGAAGGCCACAGGAGGAGTCAGGATGTTGGCTCCAGGGATTCTAGGGGCTTGGTTGGTGCTTCGAAGATCTGGAATTCAAGGTGGAGCAAGAAACCAAAATCAAAGAATCAAGACTGTAGAAAGAAGATTTTTTGCAAGTTATCCGGCTCAATCCAAAACTAGGTCGGCTAAGTCTTAGTGCACAAGCAAAATAGAGAGCTACGTGTTCAAGACTGCAAGCATGGCACAGAACTGGGCTGGCTCAATTTCAGACTGAGTCGACCTAGTAGAACTTAGCTGGCTCAGTGCTAAGATTGAGCCGGCTTAGTGCGCGAGCAGAGTTATGCGAGAGTTTATTTTGGGCTAGGGTCTGGGCTGATCCTAAGGGTCTTAAGGGGGCTAACTCATGTATGGGTCGGGTCTAGATCTAGAGGATGAGAGTATGGGAGACATGGGTGTACATGGGCTCGGTGAGCACTTTCATGTATTGGGTTAGCCAGAAAAGTTTTTGGTCGGGCCTAATGGCTATATATAAATACATAGGTTGTATTAGAATTTTCAAGATAGAAATCAATATAGATCTTTTCTTCCTCAACTCTCTTCTTCTCTTCTCTCTAGAATTGCCGCCCTAGGGTTCTTGAAGAAGCCCTAGAGAAGGGGGCATCTCCCTCAATCCTAAGGAGGGAGGCGCCCCATCACAGATCTAGGTGGAGGATCGATGGTTTGCTACCCATAGAGAATGTCACATGTTACTTTAGGTCCGTGCTAAAGATCAAGGACTTTCGTAATATAGTATCGGGGCTTGTAATGCTAAGGATGATTGGCGTTCGAGCGATATCATGGAACATCAATTGGTATCAGGGAGAGGTGATGCTAGTTGGTGCGCTTACATTTGGTATCAAAGCTAGGTGATGCCTGAGATGTTGTGGACGGCATTTGGTATCAAAGCTTGATGGTGCATGGAAGGGAAGGAGAAGTCGTACAAGGTGAAATCAAAAATCTGCACAAGAATTTCATGGTATGTTTCAAATCTATCTTTGTTATTACTGTGGTTTGGCCAACAAGGAGTAGCGGGTTGAAGGTGGAGGTTGAGAAGATTAACGAGAAAGAATTTTCTCAAGGTGGAAGGATTTGGTGCATGATTTATTGATCGATCTTGGTGAAAAGGCCGGGGTGTATGATGGTTATGTGATAGGCAAGGAGTACTGGAGTGCTGCAGTAGCGCTTCCCTAGAGATGTAGGGCTAAGAGAGGCTCGACGATGCAACAACCGAAGGAGGTATCTCAGTAGAGAGCATTAAGGTTCTCTAAAAAGATGGGCAATGTTGGACTGTTGAAGAGAGATTTTTCAATGGGTAATGGTCGAAGGAAGGCTGAAGAAGTGACTATACATCCTTCGATGTCTGAAAGGCAAGAAAGTAGTCGGAGATGTATTCAGTGGTTCAACCAGAGCATGGATTTGCGAAGCCTTGGGAGTGATGGAGATGGATGATCCATGGAGGTCCAGTAGGTTAGGGCTGGATGGCTATAGAGCGGCATAGAGATGAGTCAGGGAGCGCTACCCTAGAGGCACAGGGGCTGAGAGAGGCTCGTGGTGCAGCAGTCGAGAAGTGTATCTCAGTAGAGAGTGTCAGTGGTATCTCAGGAAGATCGAGTGTAGGTCTTAGGAAGAGCTAAGGAATCTCAAGGAGTGCCAGAGGAATCTAGTAGTCAGGAGTATCATGGATCAAGTTTCTTCTGCAGGAGCAATAGGGAGAGTCACGATTCAGGTGGAGGATGATTCTCCAAGCACAATTGAAGCGATGGCTGGTGTAGGGGCAGAAGAGAATGATTAGGATAGAATTTCTTAGGATTTAGTCACTGGATTCAGAAGAGTTCGATGAGCTCTTGGATTTTAGAGGTGCCCATGAGTTATGAAGGTATCCAAGATGGCTTCGAAAAGGGCTGTAGAGTGTGGAGGGTTCGAAGGAACAGCAACGGTGTTTGAGGTGCAGCAGTAGGCTCAGCAGTACAGTGTTGGATAGTTTGCCTTGAGGAAGTTGGTGATAGAGTCAGCTTCTATGGCATCGGGTGGACTTTGGATATAGGTGGAGCTCCAAAGAGGTGGCTTCACAATTGGAGAGGAATTTGATATGAGTTCAAAGCAGAGGGTTGCGAGAGGATCGATATCCTAGCACCAGCACCGGTGACGCACAGTTTTAGATGGAGCGGCATGTGCAGGAGGATAGGCATAGTTCTGAGAAGACCATGTCAGGGTTTGCAGCAAATGCCAGTACAAGAATGTTGTGGGTTCTCCAGGAAAGTCCAAAAAAAGTGATGTAACTGCTAAGCAGAAGGGATCCTACAATTTCAAGATAGTGCAGAGGTACAAGCCAAGGTCTTCAATAGTGGAGGCAGTCATCCCAAAGGCTTCAAGGGTGCATAATAGCTAAAGAGTATTGGCGGAGGCGATGATTGCACAAAAGGCTGTTGAGTGTGCAGGGACAGCATGATCATGTAGGAGGGCATTGTCGAGGGATTTGCCGAGGCTTGGAAGCACCAAGATGGAGATTGTGAGGATTTATGGTGCTCCCAAGCCTTGGAAGGCCACGGGAGGAGTCAAGGTGTTGGCTCCGAAGATTCAGGGGCTTGGTTGATGCTTCGGAGATCTGAGATTCAAGATGGAGCAAGAAACCAAAGCCAGGGAATCAAGACTACAGAAAGAAGATTTTTTGTAGGTTAGCCAGCTCAATCCAAAATTGGGTTAGCTAAGTCTCAGTGCATAGGCAAAATAGAGAGCTGCACGTTCGAGACTATAGGCATGGCACAGGACTGGGCCGGCTTAGTTTCAAACTGAGTCGACCCAGTGGAACTTAGCCGGCTCAGTGCTAAGACTGAGCCAGCTTAGTGCGCAGGCAAAGTTACGCGAGGGTCCATTTTGGGCTAGAGTCTGGGTTGATCCTAGGGGTCTTAAGGCCTAGTTCAAGAGGTCTTAAGGGGCCTAACTCATGTATGGATCGAGTCTAGATCTAGAGGATGAGAGCATGGGAGACATGGGTGTACATGGGCTCGATGAGTGCTTTCATGTATTGGATTAGCTAGGAGAGTTTTTGGTCGGATCTAATGACTATGTATAAATACATAGGTTGTATTAGGATTTTTAAGGTTAGAATCAATACAGACCTTTTCTCCCTCAACTCTCTTCTTCTCTTCTCTCTAGAGTTGCTGCCCTAGGATTCTTGAAGAAGCCCTAGAGAAGGGGGCCATCTCCCTCAAGCCCAAGGAGGGAGGCTTTCCATCATAGATCCAGGTGGAGGATTGGTATTTTGCTGCCTATAAAGAACGTCATAGGTTCCTTCAAGTCCGTGCTAAAGATCAGGGGCTTCCACAACATGGTATCGAAGCTTGTGATGCTAAGGATGATTGGCATTCGAGCAATATCATGGAACATCAATTGGTATTAGGGAGAGGTGATGCCAGTTGGTGCGCTTATAGAGTATGCCACATCTGGTCTCGTATATGTCATGGTGTACATGATAGATCCCACTATCGAAGTATATGGGACTCTACTCATACGCTCTCTCTCTTCTGGAGTTATCGAACAATCCTTCTTAGAGTGAGAAACTTCATGGCCTATCAAGGGATACTCCTTTTTAAAATTTTTTATGCTGAACCTCTTCAGCACAGTATCTATATACGTGGACTGGGATAATCCAAGCATCCTTTTCGATCCATCCCTATAGATCTTCATCCCTAGGATGTAGGATGCTTCGTCCAAGTCCTTCATGGAGAACTGTGATGACAACCAAACTTTTATTTCCTGCAGTACAGGAATGTCATTTTCGATTAAGAGAATATCATTCACATACAAGACAAGAATACTATTACTGACCATTTGCCCATTTGTAAATGCAGGATTATTCTCCATTCTTAATGAAGCCATACATTTTGATCACTTTATCAAAATGCATGTTCTAACTCTGAAATGCCTACTTCAGTCCATAAATGGATCTCTAAAGCCTGCACACCTTGGACTCATCTATGGATGTGAACCCCTCAGGATGTATCATATACACCTCTTCAGTTAACTCTCCATTCAAGAAAGCTATCTTCACATCCATCTGCCAGATCTCATTGTCAGATAGACAACAATCGCAAGCATAATCCAAATGGATTTGAGCATTGCTATAGGAAAAAACGTCTCATCATAGTCAATACCATAATGTTGACGATACCCCTTGGTAACCAGACGGGCTTTATACGTCTCCACCTTTCCATCTGCATTTCTTTTTCTTTTGAAGACCTGTTTACACCCAATGTGTTTAACCCCTTCAGGTGGGTCAACCAATGTCCACACATCATTGACCTTCATAGACTCCATTTCAGATTTCATGGCTTCAAGCCATTTCTCAAAATTAGGTCTCTACATAGCATCCATATAGGTGATCGGATCTTCATCATTCTCATCGACTTCGATGGGATCACCATCTTGGACCAAGAAATCACAGTATCTATCCAGATAATGCGATACTCTATCGGATCACCTTAATGGTATAGGTACACTGGGCTCTAGATCTGATCTAATCAAATCCGACTCAGGTTCAGCTATAGGTGTTGATTTTTCTACCTATTGAAATTCATTAAGTTCAACCTTAGCGGCAATAGTTTCTTCATCAAGAAACTTCTTTTCTAGAAAGATTGCCTTAAAACTGATGAACACCTTTTGTTCTTTAGCATGGTAGAAATAGTAATCCTTACTTTCTTTGGGATACTTTATAAACACATACTTATCAAACTGGGGTCCAAACTTATCTATATCCAAATATTTGACATAGGCCGGACAACCCCAAACCCATAGGTGAGAGAGTATAGGCCTACGCCCAGTCCATATCTCATATGGAGACTTTGTGATAGATTTACTTGGTACATTATTCAATATATAACATACAGTCTCAAGAGCATAACCCCAAAATGAAACAGGCAGACTAGCAAACCCCATCATGGATCAAACCATGTCCAACAATGTTTGATTTTTTTTTTCGATACACCATTATGCTGTGGTGTGCCAGGAGGAGTCCACTGTAAGAGAATCCCATTCTCTCCTAGATATGTCAAGAACTCATTAGATAGATATTCACCTTCTCGATCCAATCGAAGAGTTTTAATACTCTTTTCAATTTATTTTTCTACTTCACTTTGGAATCTTTTGAACATTTTAAATGAATCTGATTTATTTTTCGTCAGATAAATATATCCATACCTGGATAGATCATTTGTGAAAGTGATGAAGTAGAAATATCCACCTCTGGCATCAGTGTTCATTGGTCCACATGCATCAGTATATACTAGACCTAAGAGCTCAGTAGCTCCCTCACCTTTTTTAATAAAAGGTGACTTAGTCATTAGTAAGATTCATAGGTTGGAAGTGATTCATAGTCACTGACTTTGAGAATTTTCTCTTGAGTCAATCTGTTTATCCTATTCTTATTTATGTGACTTAGCCTATAGTGCCATAGGTAGATATCAGAGACATTATCTAATCTAGGATGTAATTTAGAAGTATACATTATACTCATAGGCTATGATAAAATATAAATATCATTTCTCCAATGTCCTTACATTATTATAATGTTATTCATAATAATATCATAATAATATTCTTTTATTGATAAATAATAACCATCTTTGGTCAAAAGGTCAACAAAAATTATATTCATCAGAAAGAAAGGACAATAATGACATTCATTTAAAGAAATGCTATTAGTATTGAAAATGAGTTGAACTATTTTCATAGCTAGAATTGGAACAGACCTTTCATCTCCAATATTTAGGAATCGCTCATTATTTTCAAATTTTTTACTAACTTGAAGTCCTTGCAACGTATTGCAAATATAGATTGGACTTCCGATATCCAATATATTGCCTTCACAGGTTGGACGTGATTCATGGTCATTGACTTTGAGAATTTTCTCTTGAGTCAATCTGTTTATCCTATTCTTATTTATGTGACTTAGCCTACAGTGCCATAGGTAGATATCAGAGACATTATCTAATCTAGGATGTAATTTAGAAGTATATATTATACTCATAGGTTGTGATAAAATATAAATATCATTTCTCCAATGTCCTTGCATTATTATAACATTATTCATAATAATATCACAATAATTTCCTTTTATTGATAAATAATAACCATCTTTGGTCAAAAGGTCAACAAAAATTATATTCATCAAAAAGAAAGGACAATAATGATATTTATTTAAAAAAATGATATTAGTATTGAAAATGAGTTGAACTATTTTCATAGCTAGAACTGGAACAGACCTTCCATCTCCAACATTTAGAAATCACTCATTATTTTCAAATTTTCTACCAACTTGAAGTCCTTGCAATGTATTGCAAATATGGATTGGACTTCCCGTATCCAATATATTGCCTTCATAGGTTGGAAGTGATTTGTAGTCACTGACTTTGAGAATTTTCTCTTGAGTCAATCTGTTTATCCTATTCTTATTTATGTGACTTAGCCTACAGTGCTATAGGTAGATATCAGAGACATTATCTAATCTAGGATGTAATTTAGAAGTATACATTATACTCATAGGCTGTGATAAAATATAAATATCATTTCTCCAATATCCTTGCATTATTATAACGTTATTCATAATAATATCACAATAATCTCCTTTTATTGATAAATAATAACCATCTTTGGTCAAAAGGTCAAAAGAAATTATATTCATCAAAAAGAAAGGACAATAATGACATTCATTTAAAGAAATGATATTAGTATTGAAAATGAGTTGAACTATTTTCATAGCTAGAACTGGAACAGACCTTCCATCTCCAACATTTAGGAATCGCTCATTATTTTCAAATTTTCTACTAACTTGAAGTCCTTGCAACGTATTGCAAATATGGATTGGACTTCCGATATCCAATATCCAAGTAGAAATATCATAAATAGAAAAATTATAAGGTGTTATCATATAACATCCTTGATCAGCAACTACTTGCTTATCTCTGTTATTCAGTCTGTTGGAATTATGGAAATCATGATACTAAGGACAATTCCTCTTCCAATGCCCCTACTTCTTACAGTGGAAGTATTCTGCCTGATCTAGGTTATTCTTGGACCTTATGTTTAAATTGGGCATAGAGGCCCCAGCAAGAATCGCTTCGTGCTACTGAACAATATTCAACGTCTGATACTTATTATCGAAGTTGGATCCCATAAGTTAATCATTGTCTAACAGTGAATGGAGCAACTATGGTTTGGGTTTAACTGCATAAAGAAAAACCAAAAGTTTAATTAGTAATTGATTCATTAAACCTAAAGATTTGAACTTTAATCAAAAGATTTCTCCCACTATTTTGTTCGAATTGATAGCCTCTACCTCCAATTCGAGGAATTATCCTAATTTCTTAGTAGGTACTAGAATCCACATAGATTGCACACAAGTCCAATTATAGTTGGTCAACCCATATACATCTAAGAGTAGGTTCATAACTAATTATTTTTTTAAATAATTTTTAGTAATTTAATTTTACCCCAGGTATCTTTTCAGTAGGCTAGAGCCTCCACTGAAAGTTTCGGTTAGGTCCAACAATTAACATGATCATACTTGATCCATCTAACTAATGAATGATTAAGTCTAACTATTGTTGGTCAACCTAACTATCATTTAAAGAGATGCATCCAAGAAATCATATTATGAATAATAATTTCATTAGCGGATAAGCACCAAGCCTATGGACCTCCAATGATTATCCAACTAATGGACCCATTATCATCCACTTAATGAAAGGCTATGATCTAGTTATCACCACAACTATTTTATTTTATGGACCTAATAATTTTAGAGGATTTAATTTAAAGAAGAGAGTAGGTCAGATGAACCAGCTTATCATGATCTTTCCACTAGCTTCACCAAGTCAGCTTAAGGGAGACCACTAATAGGCTAGTCAAGGAGCACCTAAATTAGTCATATTGATTTACCTAGCTGACATGGGTCAGCTCAGATAGTCAAATGATCCGATCAAGATATAATTTCACCAAGAAGCTAGGTAAGTTCGATCGGTAGGAGGGTCTGTCAAAGCTTGTGTTAGACACCATCAGAAATGGTCAGGTAAGCGGACCGCCAATTAAAGACCATTGATTTAATTTACCTTAGACATCAACTAATTTAATTAGTTTCAATTAGATCAACCTAACGGTTCATGCTTGACCGCATAGCCAAGAATCAAGTCCATCTTGGGTCTCATTAAGGACATGGACTTGACCAACTACAACTATTATAATTGATCTAGAGAATCCTTGACCTAATCTAAGATAATAATTGATTAGATTTAGTCAATTCTCTAATTAAGTCCATTCTTTAATCTAACCCTAAGTCTAATCCAATTAATTGACCTAATCCCCACTAACCCATTTAACCTAATGTGTTATGATTCATGTCTTATTATCTTCAATTTATAATCCAAGATCCTAATCAAATAACTTCTTAATTCTTAATTAAGTTTTGGGCTGAGGATTGGGATTCAACTTTTTGAAAATAACTTTCATGTTTGTAAAATATTTTTACAACATAGTTCTATCAACCAAGTTGCATGTTTGATTCATAATCAAAATGCAAGTAACATAAACATGAATCAACTTTAGATCTAATCTAAATATGTTTATGTAATTGAAATAGTTTTAATACCAATCAATCATAAATCTTTCTAGATCAAATCTAACATATTTATAATGATTAAAATTAGATTAAAATAATTTTAATTAGATCATAAAATTTTTTAGATCTAATCTAAAATTTTATGATTAATATTTTAGATTAGCACTTACTAGGACAACCTTTCCACTATAAGGGATAAACCTTACAGCAGGACAACCTTATAGCAATCCGTGCAATCTAAAATCTTTATTTTTAGATTTAAAACTATTTTAAATTAATTAAATTATAAATAAAATTAGATCAAATATAATAAATTTATGATTAGGAGTAGATCATCATGAACTAAGATAATCTTTTCACTGTTAGGGGTAAACCTTACAGTAAGACAACCTTATGGCAGTTCGTGAGATATAAATTTTTAATTTTAAATTTAATAATTATATTATAAATTAGATCTAATTTAATAA
The DNA here is from genome assembly GCA_006176705.1 of Cocos nucifera. NCBI lineage: Eukaryota > Viridiplantae > Streptophyta > Magnoliopsida > Arecales > Arecaceae > Cocos > Cocos nucifera. The sequence continues at coordinate 184,782 of QRFJ01000273.1, read as the reverse complement.
ATAATCTAAATATGCTCAAGAAAATCATGTAATAAGAACCTGACTCTTATACCAATTGAAGGAGCCAGTTCTAGGGTTTCACGGATAGATCTTGAAACTTTTTCAAAATCAGATAATAAAAAATATAAATAAATTAGATATTTATTTAAATAAATATAAAAATATTCTAAATCTAAGATTTATTATATGATCAAGATATGATATTAAATTAAAAATTTAAAATATAAATAAAAGATTAACATGTTGATCTCATCAACATGCTACAATACTACATCTAATGTAGCTATAGAATAATAGATTAAATCTGATACCTGAGCAAGTTAGATATTTTAACTTACTGATCTAGGCTTGAGGATGAAGTCATAAGCCGCACATGCATCTAACCTCTAGGAGTCGTCCACATGAGCCCACGAACACGATCTGAGATCCTAATGCAGGAAATCAGTATAGCATGCTAGTACTATATTGATCTCTCTTCGACGGTCGATTCGATGCTTTTTTTTTCAAGACTTGGACTCTCCAAAATATCAAAAGAAATAGAAAAGATTTTAGATATGATATTCTCTCAAAAAAATCTCAAGAGGAGGAGAAGAAAAAATCAAAACAGCCCTAGAAGAAGACCCTCTTCTTCTTCTCTTTTCTCTCACCTAGACACCTAGTTTGGTGTCTATGAAACCCCAATAACCAAAAACTCTCTCCATTTGAATTTTGCATGCCCCAAATATCTCCTAAAGGTTTATGTTCCATAAAAATTTTAAGCCAAAATTCATCCAAAATATATAGAAAAAGAAGAGTCCTTGTCTAGGTCAAATACTAGACAAGGAAAGGTCAAACAGGGCAAGTCAAATACTAGAAGAGTTGGGCGCCCCCTCCAATATTTTTTGTGTGTACCAACAAGGAGGGGTGCACAAAAAAGGGTCTTTCTCACGTGGAATAAGTGAGAAAATAATAGAGACAGGGGTGAAGAGGAAACCTATTTTCCCGGCATAGGATCGTTCAGATCTAATTAGATCTGAAGGAATATTTCAAAAACTTTTTTCTAAAATTCTAATTAGATCTAAGACTTCTCAGATCTGATCATATAGATCTAATATTAAAAGTTAAAAATAAAATTAAATCAAATTTAATTTTAAGTACCTGATTTGGTAATCTAATTATCCTATAATGATCCTATTGATTCCTGAGGTTCTGGAAGGAGCCATCCATGCACCTGGCCTCTATCGATATCCACTTGGGCAAGATTTGAACATCTTCTCCTCATGAATCTATCCTCCAAAAATTAGATCTAGATCTGATTTGAAAAGCCTTCAAAATAACTTCTGAGGGTAGCCTGTTCATCTCACGAACACCATCGCATAGATGCTGAATCTTGTGCAAAAAATCTTGGACCTTCAACTCAAATTTATGCCTAAATTTTTAGGCATGTAGAAGAGAGCAAGAGAGAGGATAGAGGGGTTGTGGATATCAGAGGAAAGGCTCCTTTGGGTATGAAAAAAATAAATTACCTTGAGGCAATTTCATGAGAAGAGTTCTTATACTAGACATAGCGCCATAAATAGTCCCTTTTTGATCAAAAACCTTATTAATTCGGCCATTGGGACTCTTGGACTTGATCTTCATGAAAAACCATAGATCTCATCTAGTTTTGATGCCAAAAATCTATTTGGAAGGTGGCGGCATGAAAGGATAAGGAAGAGTTCATGTGCTTCTAAGACTTTTCCCTTAAGAGTTTGATCCAAATCAAACTCTATCAAAACCTAGCCTAGGTACCTCCAAAAATCATAACATTTTGTACACCCAAAGAATAACTCGTGTCCTATAACATATCCAAAAATTAAAGCAAAATAATTTCTATAGAAATTTCTAAAATTCTTTGATCATGTGACCCTCAATTCTCTTAATTGGGTCAATATTGACCCTAGTCCAATTACACTAGGAATGAATTTAATTTTCATAACTAATCTGACCTGAACTTGTTTAAGTCAGATGAAAATAAACTCATTCAAGATATAAGAATCAGTCAAATCAAATTTGACTTGGTTGTGATAAATCAAAAAGATTACAGAAGGAGAATGTCAGGCTCAATCATGTGCTAGCACGATTATCTTGAACCTGATTAGATCTAATCCAAATCAATCGAACTAGGTTAGCTTAATTGATGACATCCAGACCCAAACTCTTATTTGTGTGACCCAGTTAGGTTCAATTCTATATGATAATGAGACATGTCATGATCTCCATCATCAACATCATCAAAATACCTTTCGATGAACCAAAACTTTTCTTATTCATACAATTAGAATGATCGATCATCAAAATCATTCTAATTGCCTCCAAAATCTACCATTGACACCTAGCAGTATATAGTGGCAACCCATCAGTACTGAAAGTGAACCTCTTACTGTAGCTATCTGTATGATTTGGTTCTTCTATCTTGAGCTCCAACAAGATTAGGGTTAAGATAAACTCGTCAAACCCAATATCCATCATATGAATTAATCATTCGATTTGAGTCCTATGTGAAATCCTTTATAGAAACTCTTTCTATTATCTTCACTCTACCATGGCCATGGGCTTATGGACTTGATTCTCATGATCATCATAGGACTACTCCTCATTTATCGAGGTAGATAGATCCCTTATTGGTGCAATCCAATTTCTACAATGAACGTACTATAGCCAACATATACCTTAGGATTCCGAATAGCTAAGAGATTGAGCTATGGTATAGTCAAACTACAACGCCCTCATGCTGAATTATCGATGTACCTCAGGTCAGAAAATCAGACACACTACTGCAACATCGAGCCAATCATCGACAAGAAGATAGACTTCCTTATGAATGCTCGAGGTGGTCATGCTCAGTGCCCTCATTCTTTAACGAGTACCTATACTCTCGCTCTAGTGTCTCCACACCATAGGCTCAAGACTCATCTACTCAAAGGAAGCAATCGTACACCAACCTTTCGGATCAATCACCATCCTCATGATGATCCTACAGTCGGGAGCAGTTTATAAGTTAATTATGAAAATTCATATCTTAAATTTTCAACTCTTTGAAAATATGAATTGTCATAACCATTAACTCAAAGGATGTATCACATACACTTTAAATACACACTATAATAAAAAATAATCTTTTTATTAATTTATAATCAAAATTATAAATTGCCCTTAGAAGTGTATTACAAGTGTTAGCCAATCTGACTTCTAGGGAACACATCTAACAAACTCCCACTTGACCTAAAGCCAATTGGCTATAAATCTAAGTTCCATCTTCTCAAGGTGGGCTTCGATCTTCTACTAGCCTAAAGGCTTCATCAGTGGATCTACCGCATTATCTACAGAGTCAACTCTCTTGATCTCAACGTAATCCTTCTCAAGGTAATCGTGGATTAGATGGAATCACTGCTCGATGTGCTTGAATTTCTGATGAGACCTCGACTCCTTAGCTAGGGCTATGGCACCATTATCATCGCACTATAGAGGGATGGCATCTGATGGCATCACTTTGAGTTCTGCAATGAACTTCTTATACCAGAATGCCTCCTTTACAGCTTTCGATGCAACGATGTACTCTATTTCTATGGTGGAATCTGCTATCACAGTCTACTTGGAACTCTTCCAGCTGACAACACCACCATTACACACAAATAGACTACCAGATGTCAACTTTCGATCATCTATATTGGACATAAAATCCGAGTCTGTATAATCCTAGACCTGGAGTTCTCCATTACCAAAAATCAAGAACATATCCTTAGTCCTTCTCAAGTACTTAAGGATACATTTTACAGAAGTCTAGTGCTCTTCACCTGGATTCGACTGATATCTGCTCGTGACACTCACAGCATGGGTGATATTAGGTCATGTACATAACATGGCGTACATGAGGCTCCTTATTGCCGAAGCATAAGCAATCTTGCTCATGCATTCAAAATCCTCAGGTGTGTTGGGACACATCTTCTTGGAGAGATGAATGCCATGTCTGAAGGGCACCAATCCCCTCTTGGAGTTTTCCATGCTAAATCTCTTTAGTACCTCCTCTATGTAAATCTTCTGTGAGAGACACAGCATCTTATTTGGTCAATCCCTATAGACCTTAATTCCTAGAATAAAGGATGCCACTCCTAGGTCTTTCATAGAGAACTCTTTTGATAACCATATTTTAATCATGATCAACATGAAAATATCATTTTCAATAAGGAGAATGTCATCCACGTACAGTATGAGGAAGACAACAGCACTCCCACTGATCTTTTTGAATACACACAATTCCTCCTCATTCTTGATGAATCCAACAATTTGATCACATCATTGAAATGAGCATTCCAGCTCTGAGATGCTTGCTTAAGTCCATAAATGGACCTTTATAGCTTGCAGACCTTATGATCAGCATCACTAGATATGAAATCTAGCAGCTGTTCCATATAGATATCTTACTCAAGATATCCATTTAAGAAGGTCGTTTTCACGTCCATCTGCCATATTTCATAATCAAAATAGGCTGCAATAGCAAGCAATATGTGCATGAATTTTAGCATAGCTACTGGCGAGAAGGTATCCTGATAGTCAATGCCTTCGCGCTGACTATACCGTTTCACCACTAACCTAGCCTTGAATATCTCCACATTTTCATCTGCACGTATCTTTCTCTTATAAATCTATTTACACTCAATAGGTACTATACCTTCAAGTGGATCTACCAAGGTTTAGACTTGGTTTGAGCGCGTTGAGCCAATATCTGACTTCATTACCTCTAACCATTTCTCGAAGTTGATATCTAATATCGCCTCATCATAGATTTTGGGATCATCACCATGAACCCCATTTCCCATGAGGAATATTTTCTTTACATCCTCTGAAATTGTACCTAAGTACCTTTCAGAAGGATGGAAAATTCATTCTGATCTATGAAGTGAAGGAGGTAGTGATTGGACTGGCTCAATCTGATTGGGTTTCATAGGATCCTTAGCTCGTTGCTCTTGGGAGACTTTCTTCTCAAGCCTAATTTGCCTTCCGATGCCACCATCTTGAATAAACTATTTTTCAAGAAAGATGGCACGTCGACTCATAATTACATTATGGTTTTTTAGAATGTAGAAATAATATCCTAATGACTCTTCAGGATATCCTATGAATCGAGCTCTAAAGGACCTATACTCTAACTTGTCCATCTGTTATCTCTTGATATGAGCCAGAAACCCTAAATTCTGAGGTGACTTAGACTTGATTTCTTACCATGCCATATCTCATATGGTGTGGTAGTAATGATTTTAGAGGAAACTATATTCAGTAAATATATAGCGATCATTAGACTATGTCCCTAAAGAAACTCAGGGAGGTTCATGAGGCTCATCATAGATCGGACCATGCCTAATAAGGTCTAATTTCTCCATTCTGAAATCTCATTAAGTTGAGGTATTCCAGGTGGAGTCCATTGAGAGACTATATCATTTTGCTTAAGATAGTTTAGAAATTCTCGACTAAGGTATTCACCTCCTCGATCTGATCGAAGAATCTTAATGAGTTTTTCAGTTTATTTTCTACTTCATGTCTGAATTCTTTGAACTTTTCAAAAGCTTCAGATTTATGTCGCATCAAATACACATACCCGTACCGAGATAAATCATCGATAAAGATGATGAAGTAGACATAGTTGCCTCTAGCCAACACATCAAATGGGTCGCACGCATTAGTATGTACTAGGGCAAGTAAGTTTGTGGCCCTTCCCCATGTCCTACAAAAGAAAGCTTGGTCATTTTGCCATGAAGGCATGATTCACAAATTGGATATGACTCGAAAGTCAACGGACTCAATAGCCCAAATTTCTCTAATTTGTTAATTCTGTCTTTCGCTATATGACCTAACCTAAGGTGCCACAGATACCTATCATTTAAACTATCCCTAGGTCATTTTGATCCTATGGCATTCATATTTTGCACAATATTGAAAATAAAAACATCAATACGTAACTGATAGAGACCATTTATATGGTAACCACTTGCAATTTTATTTCTTTCATAAAGAATATTACAATGGTACTTAAGAAAATTAATTACATAGCCTTTCTATGCTAAACATGAAACAGAAATCAAATTGCTGCTTGCTGCAGGCACATAAAAATAGTCTCTAAGAACTAAATCTAATCCTATTGATAATCATAGAGGATAGATTTTTATGATCACTGCAGTAACTCTTGCTCCATTTTCGATGCATAGGATCATCTCACCAACCCTTAGCCTCCTACTATCCTCAAGATCCTGCATTGAAGTGCATAAGTGAGCACTAGAACCAGAGTCAAGCACCCAACTGGATGTAGAAGAAATCATAAGGTTAGATTCTATAACAAGCATACCTCTAGAAGGATCTACCTCCTTGTTCTTCAGGCTGGCCGGTATAAGGGGCAGTTTCGCTTCCAATGATCGTCTGTGTTGTAATGAAAATATTTTTCTTTGTCAGTGGCCTTCTTCGGCTCTACCTTCTTCTTTCCACCATCTACCTTCTACTTCTTTACGGACTTCTTCTTTTCAAAAGACTTTCTCTTGAAAGTAGTCCGCTCCATAGCAAGTACTGAGCCTTTAGAATCTTTCATAGAAAGCTCAGCAATAACTAGCATATTCATAAGTTCTTCTAGAGTATTCTATAGTTTATGCATATAGTAGTTCATGATGAACTGCCCATATGCATCAATCAAGGATTGCAGAATTATATCAATCTATAAATCCTTGTCCAACTTGACACCGAGATTCTCAAGCTCTTCTAAGTCCTTGATCATCATCAGACAATGATCTTGGACCGACTGTCCATCATGCATTTAAGCCTTAAAAAGCCTTCTAGTGACTTGATATTTGGCTGCGCAACTTTATTCACCAAACAACTCTTGCAAGTGAGCCAATATTTGGTGGCTAGTCTTAATGTCTTCATGTTGGCACTGGAGCTCATCAGACATCGAGCCTAACATGTAATACCTGACTTTATTATCATCATCCATCCACTTCTCTAGAGATGCTCTCTGGTCAGTAGATGGACAGACTGGTAGAGTGGAAGGATCTTGTTCTAACACATGAGTCAACTTCTTAGAATCCAAAATAATTTTGAAGTTTCGGAGCTAATCCTTGAAGTTAGGTTCGGTCAGTCTATGGGTGTCCAGAATACGAGCTAATGGATTGAACGCAGACATTTTTCTATAGAGAGTCAAAGTTTCTAGTTAGATTTTATAATTATACTTAATCAATTTATTTAAAAATTTTATTTTTAAATAAATTAGACTTTCACTATTTTCACATATCCCTACACTCTCTGAGTAGAGATGCAAAAATCTTCACGATCAATTAATTTCTAGTGGGTGGTGCAGTCCCACTGATTGGCTCATCATCTCACCTAACAGTTATTGATGATGGGTCAATCGATGAGTGGATAACTTTTATCCAATGATTCTCTAATCATGGTGCACCTAATCCTAATCTCTAATTCATGAATTTCACCATGTTCGAAATATTGATCCACTCCTTAGTTAAGTTAAACCCACCATTTGTATGAATTAGATTACTAATTAGGTTCCTTACCATATCCAAAATATTGAGCCTAACCCATCCTCCAACCCATAGCATCCAATGTCTAATAGATGTGGTTGCCTCTTTTTGGTGCAATTGAGCCACTATAACCAACCGAGAACAATCAACCCCGAAAAGAGCTCGCACATCTATAATGATGGAAGACCAATTGACTTAATCTTTTCTTAGGAATATTCAATTTAGGTCTCTTAGACTTGACTCAATCATAACAGTTATGACAAGCCTAGTGGCATGGGTTAGCTCAAACTGTTAGCCACCTCAAATCAGAACTGAGTTGACACAAATGGCCAAGTAAGTGAGACTGGTGGAAGGGATGTGCTATTAACTCGACAAAAATGCATTCAAATCAAGTAGCTCTCAATTAAAAATCAATCGATCGTATCCACCAAACTTACCTTAGATATCAAATTATCGAACCAGAACTAATCGGATTAGCCTACAATCCAGGCTCGAACCATAGAGCCAAATTAGGTCTTAATTGGATCGATCATATGTGGCTGTGAGTCGACCTTGACCTAGACTTACAACTGTTGGACCGATCAATTCTAAGCACTCTTGATCTTACCTAACCAACTCTTGATTCGGTTTGATTAACCGCTAAACCTAATTGAGCTACCCAAGCCCGAACCTAATTTTATGAAAATGTCTTAGTTTTGAAAATTCTCAATTTTAGATCTAATTAGTTTTATAATCTTAATTCTTAATTAATTTTGGGTTCATAAACAAAAAACATATATTAAAATCCTAGAATTTTAGGATCTAGGGTTTTGCAGAAAATAAGTTCTGATTTTTCATTAAAGACGAACGCGCAGCATCCCTACACATCATAAGAACACCTCATCAAATGGAAGAAGAGGGTCTTTAAATCCTACTTTGTTCTTATAACTAGATGGCCAAGGGGAATGTCCTAATCAGAAATATAATTGAAACTACAAAACTAGTTAGATCTAGATCATATATCACATATATAATTAATGATCTAACTAATATATGCTTTGCATACATCTCATGTATCATCACTAAATTAAACATGCATATTTTTTAGATCTAAAATATTATATATATAATATCTAAAAAATAGATTTAAATTTGATCATATCAAAATAAAACTATTCTAGATAATTTGTAGAATTATTCTACAACTAGTCTAAACATGCATCTTCTCATATCACATATGAATAAATTAAAAATTAAAAACTTTATTTTATATTTTTTATATCAGATTAAAATAATTATAATATTAAAAAAATAAAAATTAAATTGATCTAAAATTATATTTAATCAAATTAACAACATGATTATACTAGACTACACATAGAACTATTCTATTCCTAGTCTAGTCATGCATCTCATACATATTAGATCTAAATGATTTAATTTTAATTTTTTGATTTTGGATCAAATCATATATGATGTGACATTTAAAATTTTTTAATATTAGATAAAAAATAAAAATAAAATTAAATTTAAAATAGATCCGAAGAACTGCAACATGGCTCGGATACTAGTTGATGGAAAAACCTATTTTCTCGGCACAAGATCGTTCGGATCTGAAGGAATATTTTAAAATTTTTTTCTTAAAATCCTAATTAGATCTAAGAATTTTCAAATTTGATCATAGAGATCTGATATTAAAAGTTAAAAATAAAATTAAATTAGATTTAATTTTAAGTACCTAATTTGGTGATCTAATTATCCTGTGATGATCCTGTTGATTCCTGAGGTTCTAGAAGGAGCCATGCACATGCCTGGCCTCTACCGATATCCACTTGGCTAGGATCTAAGTGTTTTCTCCTCATGAATCTTTTCTCCATAAATCAGATCTAGATCTAACTTGAAAAGCCTTCAAAATGACTTCTAAGGGTAGCCTGTTCGTCTCACGAACACCGTCGCATAGATGCTGAATCTTGTGCCAAAAATCTTAGACCTTCAATTCAGATTTATGCCTAACTTTTTAAATATGTAGAAGAGAGAGAGAGACAGGATAGAGAGGGTGTGGATATTGGAGAGAAGGCTACTTTGGGTATGGAAAAAATAAATTACCTTGAGGCAATTTTATGAGAAGAGTTCTTATACTAGGCACATCACCATAAAGAGTCCCTTTTTGACCAAAAATCTTATTAATTCAACTATTAGGACTCTTGGACCTAATCTTTATGAAATACCTCAGATCCCATCTAGTTTTGATGACAAAAATACATCTGGAAGGTGCCAGCATGAAAGGATAAGGAATAGTTCATGTGCGTCTAGGACTCTTCTCTCAAGAGTTTGATCCAAATCAAACTCTATCAAAACCTAGTCTAGGCACCTCAAAAAATCACAAAATGTTGTACACCCAAAGTATAACTCATTCCATATAACATACTTAAAAATTAAAGCAAAATAATTTCTATAAAAATTTCTAAAATCTTTTTATCACATGATCCTCAATTCTCTCAATTGGGTCAACTATTGACCCTTGTCCAATTACACTAGAAATGAATTTAATTTTCATAATTAATCAAATCTAGATTTATTCTAGTTAGATGAAAATAAACTCATTCAAGATAGAAGAATGAGTCAAATCAAATGTAACTCGGTTGTGATGAATCAAAAAGATTACAGAAGGAGAAAGTCAGGCTCAATCATGTGCTAGCACGATTATCTTGAACCTGATTGGATCTAATCCAAATCAATCAAATTAGGTTAGCTCAATTGATGACATCTAGACCCAAACCATTATTTGTGTGACCCAGTTAGGTTTAATTTTGTATGGTAATGAGATATGTCACGATCTCTATCATCGACATCATTGAAATACCTTTCGATAGATTAGAACTTTTCTGATTCATATAATTAGAATGATCGATCATCAAAATCATTCTAATTGCCCTCAAAATCCACCAGTGACACCTAGCAGTATATGGTGGCAACCCATCAAAACTGAAAGTGAACCTCTCGATGCAGCTATCTGTGTGATTTGGTTCTTCTATCTTGAGCTCCGATAGGATTAGGGTTAAGGTGAACTTATCAAACCCAATATCCGTCATATAAATTAATCATTCAATTTGAGTTCTATGTGAAACCCTTTATAGAAACTCTTTCTATCATCTTCACTCTGCCATGGCTATGGGCTTATGGACTTGATTCTCATGATCATCATAGTGCTACTCCTCATCTACCGAGGTAGATATATCCCTTATTGGTGCAATCCAATTTCTACAATGAACGTACTATGGCCAACATACACCTCAGGGTTTTGAATGGCTAGGAGATCGAGTTATGGTGTAGTCAAACTTCAACATCCTCAAGGTGAATTATCGATGCACCATAGGTCAAAAAACCTGACACACTACTGCAACATCGAGCCAGTCATCGATGAGAAGGTAGACTTCCTTATGAATGCTCAAGGTGATCACGCTCAGTGCCCTCGTTCTCTAACGAGTACCTATACTCTCACTCCAATGTCTCTACACTATAGACTCAAGACTCATTTACTCAAAGGAAGCAATTGTATACCAAACTTTTGGATCAATCACCATCCTCGTGATGATCCTACGGTCGAAAGCAGTTTATAAATTAATTATGAAAATTCATGTCTTAAATTTTTAACTCTTTGAAAATATGAATTGTCATAACCATGAACTCAAAGAATGTATCACATATACTTTAAATACACATTATGATAGAAAATAATTTTTTTATTAATTTACAGTCAAAAATATAAAATTGCCCTTAGAAGTGTATTACAAGTGTTAGCCAATCTGGCTTCGAGGGCACACATCTAACAAGGCTGCGGCATCTATTGGGAGGAGTTTAGGTTTGTTAGGATTCTATCTCATAGAATCCAAAACCAAAACAAACTTCTTCTTTGACTTGGTCCTCCATCCAATTACCATATGAGAAAGAGAGAGAGGGGGGGCGTGTGTGAAGACTAGGGAGAAAGGGATTTGTCACACAAAATAAGAGAAGAATGGGCATGGGGCGTGGGATACAGGTGGTGCAAGGATAGGGAGTCCTAGTTGAAGGAACCAAATCTAGGATTTCATGGGTAGATCTTGAAACTTTTTCAAGATCATGCAGCAGAAGACTTAAATAAATTAAATATTTATTTAAATAAATATATAAATACCTAGATCTCATATCTATTACATGATCAAAGCATGATATTAAATCAAAAATTAAAATCAAATAAGAAAGAAAAGATTGATCAAATCAACCTAGATCTACACTACATCAAATGCAGGTATGAAGTTAATAGATCAGATCTATTACCTGAGCAAGTTAGATGTTCTAACTTGCTGATCTAAGCTTGAGGATGAAGTTATGAGCCGCATATGCATCTGGCCTCTAGGTCATCCACACGAGCTCATGAACACGATCAGAGATCCTAATGCAGGAAATCAGCACAGTATGCTAGCACTTGCTGATCTCTCTTCGATGGTTGATCTGATGCTTTCTTCTTCGAAACTTGGATACTCCAAAATATTGAAAGAAAAGAGAAATATTTGTGATGTTGTGACACCTCTCAAAAGCTAACAAAAAGAGAGGAAGAGATCTAGAACAAAAGCCCTAGAAGAAGACCCTCATCTTCTTCTTTGTTCTTTTCTAGACACCCTAATTTGTGTTTTTAATATCTCCATAAACTAGATGAATTTTTCTCTGATATTTCTACACCAAAGAGGGATCTTAAATATATACAATTCATAAAAATTTTAACCAAATTTTTTTTTAAAATAAAGAGATATGCAGAGTCCAAGTTAGGTCAAAAACTTAGACTAAGAAGGACCAAATAAGGGAAGTTGTTAGGGCGCCCAACTCTTAGGCGCCCCCACCTTTTTTTCTGCCATGGACCAAAAAGTGGGGTGCACAAAAAATGTCCTCTTTTATCATAAAAATCAAAAAGAATAAGGAAGGATGGGTCGGCACACTTATGGGAAGAGTTTTGGTTGACAAGGATGCTATCTCATAGAATCCTTAAGCAAAACTAATTCTCCTTTTGACTTGGTCTTCCAACAGACTTCCATATGAGAAAAAGAAAGAGAGAAGGAAGGCATGAGAAACCTTGGGTGTGGAGATTATTCATGTAAAAACATAAATAGAAAAGGATGGGGCATGAGGATTAGGTGGCATAAGGAATAGGGAGTCTTAGTCACACTATGACTCCTTTTTGACTTGGTCAAACAAGGTCTTTTAACCAAATAAAAATAAGAGTAAACCAATCCAATTAAATAAGACCATAATTCATTTAAGAACTTAATTAAATTATATTAAATTTAATTTAATTTTAATTTAATTTTTTAATCAAATTAGAAAACTGGGTTGATCCGAGTCCTAGTTAGACTAGGACTAGTTCTTCCTTGCACTTGACTTATCCAATAAACTAATTAAACTTGATCCAATCAAGTTCAAACCAAATCAAATTAAATTATATTTAATTAGACTTAATCTCAATCTTTTGACTTAATCAAATTAAGTCAATTAGCAATCGAATTGCTAATCGATCCTCCTGCAACACTTGCACTAGGTTAAACACAATCGTATTGATTGTTTAACCCTAAAATAATTCTAAATCGCTGATCAACCATCCGATCAGAATATGAACTCTAATGTGTGTAACCTCATAGGTCTGAACCTAAGTCGATAGTATAGAAATAAGTTTTTATACTAATCGAAGTGACCATCTAGCAATGATATCCGACGGTCGAATAGATCGAAAGGTGTAGAACATCATCCTTAGAACCCATGCAAATATAGTTTTTATATAATTCATCCCCTTGACCATAATGCTCATTGGATACCTAAAAGTTCAACTATCAACTCTGATTAGGTTGTTCATATTGTATTTCAAAATATCAAATCTATGATGGATTATCCTGGCCAAGGTTTTGCTATATTGAAATACAGTGATGCATTCTTCAACTCTTGGAGTGGTCAATTTCATCTTGATCACACTCCGACTTTGCAAGTACTTGAATGTACCCAAAAGCCTTCCATTGCTGAATTAGAAATTTAGTTAGTCTAGTACCAAAGCATAGTGAGTTGCTTGCAAGTCACTGAGGTGATCTTAGGTCTAAGGGATACTTATACCTATATCCCATTAGAGACATTTTTGATAGCAGAATGCTCTAGAGTTGGTCACGTTCAATGATAATGTACCCATACATCTCACCTGTATGCCATACTAGTGTCTCCATACTTCTTGGTTAAGAGGATAATCAATCTATATGGCATATAACAACCTATACTCGATAGATGATGTCGTCCTAATTAATAGCCTATCATTTGGTCGTGAACAAATTTAAGAACTAATCGATAAATTCTTTCTTTATCGAAACTAAATAGTCCTAAGGACTTCATCACAACAATGGAGTTCATTTAGAAGATGTAAATTTATGATGAAAAAAGATGCCAAAATATTTTTTTATTAATTAATAAATTAATTATAATATCTTAATCATTAATAGGCTGACGATTGGCTTTAGAACATAATTTTCAATACTAGTCACACTAGAACTCCTATTTTGACTTAGTCAAAAATTTATTTCTCAAACCAAATTAAACCAGAAGTAAACCAACCAAATTAAATTAGGCCCTAACCCAATTAAAAATTTAATTAAATTAGATTTAATTTTAATTTAATTTTTTAATCAAATTAAAAAATTGGGTTGATCGGAGTCCTAGTTGAACTTGGACTAGTTCTTTCCTATACTTGGCTTATCCAATAAGCCAATTAGACTTGATCTAATTAAGCCCAAACTAAATTTAATTAAATTATATTTAATTAAACTTAATCTCAACCCTCTGGCATAATCAAATTAAGTCAATTAGTAATTTAATTGCTAATCGATCCTCCTGCAATGCTTGTACTAGTTAAACATCAATCGTATTGATTGTTTAATCCTAGAATAATTCTCAATCGTTGATCAACCATCCGATCAGATCGTGAGCTCTAATGTGTGTGACCTCATAGATCTGAACCTAAGCTAGTAGCATAGGAATAGATTCCTATACCAATCGAAGTAACCATGTAGCAATGGTACCCAACGATCGGATAGGTCGAATGTGTAGAACAACATCCTTAGAACCCATGCAGATATAGTTTCCATATAATTCATCCCCTTGACCAAAATGCTCATAGGACACCTCAGATTTCAATTATCAACTTTGATCAGATTATCCACATTGTATTACAAAATATCAAATCCATCTGATGGATTATCCTGGCTAAGGTTTTGCTATGTTAAAATATAGTGATACGTTCTTTCCAACTCTTGGAGTGGTCAATTCCATCTTAATCACACACCGACTTTGCAAGTACTTGACTATGCCCAAAAGCCTTTCATTATTGAATTAGACATTCAGTTAGTCCGATACCAAAGCAGAGTGAGTTGCTTGCAAGTCACTAAGATGATCTCAGGTCTAAGGGACACTTATACCTATATCCCATCAGAGATATTTTCGATAGTAGAATGCTCTGGAGTTGATCACGTTCAATGATGATGTACCCATATATCTCATCTGTATGCCATACCAGTGTCTCCACACTCCTTGATTAAAAGGAAACCAACCCATATAGCATACAACGACCTATGCCCGATAGATGCTGTCGTCCTAATTAACAGCCTATCATTTGGTCGTGAATAAATTTAAGGACTAATTGATAAATCCTCTATTTATCAAAGCTAAATAGTCCTAAGAAATTCATCACAATAATGAAGTTCATTAGAAGATGAATACTTTATGATGAAAAATATCAAAAATATATTTTATTTATTAATGAATCAATTACAAATACAATATAGCTCAACCATCAACAGACTGACGATTGGCTTTGGAACACAGTTTCCAATAATGAAGTCCAGACTAGAGATGGATAGCTCTGACAGAACCCTCCGACGGTCAAGTTAGTTTTCTGGTCAACAAGAATAGAGTACTCAGAAGAATGTAAGCAAAGATAAGACTTAGAGAAAAAAACGTATCTAGAGGGTCCCTTATATAGGCGAAGCCTGTAACAGAATGAAAATAATAGCCATAATAGAATATTAGTAGGCCATTCGAGCCACGTGAAGTTTGTTATGGAGAGTAGGTTATCATTTGTTGCAACTTGTAGGCCATTGAGTTCCATTTGATAGAGTTTGGATGGGAGGTTGGAGACTTCTATGTCTGTTAGTGAGCTATTCGTGCTAAGATGGAGAACTTGAAGTTGAGCCGACCGAACTTAGAGATCGACTTTTAAATAATGGATGGTGAACCTACAATCGATTAAATTATGTCAGGGCTACTTTTGATAGTTTTGAGGGATTTGGCCAGGGCAATAGGGATCTAAGATGGGTGAGTACTAAGATTTAGAGCTTTCTTGATGGTGTTGTCTTAATTATTTTCTAAAGTTCGATCGATACCCAAGGCTAGCACAAAAGAGTACTAGGGTTCACTACATACAGGGTAGCTGTTGCTTGCTCTGGATTAGGGATCGGACTGGCCAAACTAAGAAGTTGGCTTCCAAGTAGCGGAAGACTGACCTATAGTTGGTTGGATTCTGCAAATGCTGCCTTTGATAGCTTTGAGAAGCTCGGCCATCTTTAAGGTTGGCCAAGAGTAGATATGAACATTCAGGCTAGAGATCAGAATAGGAGGGTAGTAGGATCTTCACTGAGGATTATGACCAGGGTTTCTTGGAGGAGTTTGGCTGGAAGTTGAGATAGGTGACTGCCAAGACTCGTGGCTATTTGCTGGTGCTATTCTAGCTACTCTTGGAAGTTTAGTTGCTTTCAAGGTTAGCTGCCATTCATAAGATGGAGTAGAGAAATTTGGTTGGAGAAGAATTTGGCTTAATGGAGTTCGACCAAAAAGAAATTTGGCTGGCTGGAGTTCTTGATATAAAATTGGTGAGATATATTGTCATCCACAGCAAGAAAATTCGGCCACCTTTAAGGTCGGCCGGCAAACAAAGTCAGACTGTGCTAAAATTTGATACTCGATGGAGATCTGCCAATACAAGGACCGAAGTCAGTTGGTTAATAATTTCTTTCATTATTCAAGTTTGTCTGGACAAAGTTCATCGTGCCTTTGGAGCATTCTACAGTCATTAAAAGAGAGCTGACAGTTGCAATTAAAAACGTCATCTAGCACACATGGGCTGAAGGTCAGCCTCCTCAAATTAGATTGGAGTAGGAGAATAGCTTGGTTAGAGTTCAGCCATAGTCATCAATACTCTAGGCAAAGTCTGAAGGAAAAAAACTAGCTTTCCATCATGGGATCGATATGATTTGATCAGATCTATAAGAAAATTTTAAAAATTTTCTACAAGCTTTTGATCAAATCTGAGAGTTCTTGAATTTGGTCCTAATGATTTAATATTAAAAATTAAAATTAAAATAAATTAGCAACAACAATATTTACCTAGTCAGGGTAAATAATTACCCTAATGATGATCTACAAAAGCCTAAGGTTCCGAAGCTAGCAACGCACATGCCTGGCCTCTACCAAAGTCCACTCAGGCCAAATCTGGATGCGCTCTCCTTCTAGATCTGATCTCTAAAAATCAAATCCAGAGTCTTCTAGTTGATCCTTCAAATCAGTCTCTAAAGGTCATGCGTTCGTCTCACGAGCAACTTGTCTGATTGCCCAATCTATGCGCCAAAAGCCTTGGATCTTTTGCTGAAACTTGTGCCCAACTCTTGGGCATAGAGAAGAGAGAGAGGACCAAAGGGAGGGCGGTGTGGAGAGGGGATGGTGCAGTAGTCTTATGGCATGGAAAGTGGGCATAAGAAAATCCTAAGTGCGGGAGGGATTTAAATAGACCCCTATGCGCCACGCAGTGCCATGCAGCATCAATGAATCATATTCATTGATTTAATCAAATGATAATCTAATTAGCCATGCCTACTCATCTAATCTAATTAGATGAGAGTCCCAAAAATCCCCACAAAAGTGGTTCCAAGATTGGATAAACACAAGAGATTGCCACCAAGGTCTTTGATCCTATTGGGGATAAACCCCGCTCCCGCCGAAGTCCAGTCCAATGCTTAGCCTAATGTAACTAATAGTTATGGAAGAGCTTCGATTGAGAATTCTTCCTCCAGTGGTCGAACTCTTTCCAAACTCCTCCAGCAGTCGAACCCCTTTCGGACTCCTGCAGCAGTCGAACTCCTCCAACGGTCGAACCTTTTTTGGATTCTTCAGGAGCCGAACTCCTTCCAGACTTCTCCTTCAGTCAGATTCCTTCAGGAGCCAAACTCCTTTCAGACTTCTCCTTCAATTGGATTCCTCCAAGAGTCAAACTTCTTTCGAACTTCTCCTTCGATCAAACTTCTCCACCAATCGAACTCCTTTTGGACTTCTCCATCAATCGAACTCCATCCGGATTTTTCTAGTAGATTACTTTCAGATTTTAACTAGCATTCCTCCTGGATGATCCTCTATAGCCGTATTCTCTTTAGGAGTCTAAACTCCTCTAAAATTGATATATGTCTTAGCTCTTCACCAATCAATGCCTGCTTCCTCCGAACTTCAACTATTAAATCTCCACGAACAGGCGACCCCACTATCAGACGATTATGACTGTCATTATCAGTCTGCTATGAGCAGCCCACTATCGAACGATTATGGCTATCATTATCAGTCTGCTATGGACGACACCTCTCTCTATAATAAATTTCACGTGGCTTCGAGCGGCCCACTATCAAATAGTTATGGCTGTGAGTCTATTATAGATTTTGTCTATAAAAAGGGATCCTCCAGATACATTTTCTCTAAGCTCTCTTCTTTTTCTCAAAATTCTGCTAAATTCTTACCTAAGCACTCCATTTCTATTGACTAGAAGAGCTGACTTGATCGTCAGAGGGTCCTACCAGAGCCATCACCACCAACTCCAGATGGGACTTTATTTTGTAGATCACCAACGGCAACCTCTTCTTTCTCAACTCCAGCTCGATCTGACATCGATCAGATTCTGCACCAATAGGATTGGCGCTAGAGGAAGGGCCCTCTATTCCTAAGATACCCTTGTTCTTAAAGGAGTGCTCAATCGACCCTATGAATCTTCTTCTTCAAGGTTCATCTCCATCCTCTCCCTCAATCCCAAGAAATATCTCCAAAGAAAGTGACTATCCAGAGATCTACCACTTCTACCATCAGATCTAAGCTAGATCCATCCATCCCTGCTCTATCATCGGTGCTTCCACCTCCTCCTCCACCAGTGGTCATGGTAGATGCAGAGTAGTTTAACCTACTGATGTAGCAGATTTCGAGCCTCACCGAAATGGTGCAGGCCATGTGGCAAACCCCGATAGTGGTTCCATCAGAAAATCCACCATCGGGATATTAGAAACCAGTCCGAAGGAGAAGCATTTAGGCTAGCATACCCGTTGCCCCTGAAAAGGAGAAATAGAGAGTAGAGGATCCTTGTTCGGATCATAATTCTTCTTTGAAAGAGATCTTCCCCATCTATAGCCGAAAGTCTTCCAAGATCTGTGATCGAGATGACGTCCTTGATAAAAAACTATAGGAGATGGACTAATAGATTGAGAAACTCTACCACGTTGTTCCAGCTCACCATGATGATGTCCACACCAATCCTCCTTTCTCTCTCCAAATTATGCAAGAGTCCATTCCACCGAACTTTAAGTTTTCCCAATTTAAAAGCTACGATGGAACCTTTGATCCAGTCGATCATCTAGAGGCCTTCCAGACCATGATGCTGCTCCATGGTGCACCAGATGCCATCTTATACCGAGCTTTCTCATCTACCTTAGAGGGAACAGTAAGAAACTAGTACTCGACGTTGAAGTTAGGTATGATCTTCTCCTTTGACCAGATGAGCCATCAGTTTGTGGCTTATTTTGTTCGCAATCGGTGTCCCCATCGAGGTTCAAATTTTCTGATGAATATCAAGTAGGAGAGAAAATCTATCCAGGCTTATGTCATCTGATTTAATATTGCTACATTGGAGGTCCAAAATCTGAACTAGTCTATTGCAATGGCCGCACTCAAGGGCGACATTTAGAAGAATGATTTGTTGTTCTTTCTAGAGAAGAAGTACCCCAGAGACTTTGCTGATCTACTAGCTCGGGCTGAAGGATATGCTCGAGTAGAAGAAGCCTTCAGGTTGAAGGATGAGGAAGCCGTAGGAGAGCGGTGGATGGACGAGTCTAATAGACCCACCGCTGATGGAGGGCCAAATGAAGTTTGACCGTGCTCATGGACTCTCTCCAAGTGCAAGCGAGCCCAAACTCCTCCTCGAGCTCATCATCAAAGAAGCCTTGACAGAAGGGCGTAAAGTTCTCCCCTCATAAGGTTCCACAACTATGTCCCCCTTAATGCTTCTAAATTTCAAGTTCTAATGGAAATTAAGAATCAGCTACCAAGACCAGAAGAATTACGATCTCTCCCAAACAAGCGTAATTAAAGCAAGTACTATTTGTATTATCATGATCATGACCACGATACTGAAGAATGCATTCAGCTACAAGATGAGATCGAGAAGCTCATTAGGAGAGGTCAGCTGGGTCGATTCCTTAAATGCTAATCTGAAGCAAAAAAAGATCGGCCAGGGGTGGTACCGCAGCTAGAACCACCAATGAGGGAGGAACAACAAAAAGATCGGCCATCTCTCGGCATCATCAACACTATCGACGAGCCACCATCTCTCAACCTCGAAGCTAAGAGAAGCTTGCCCCAAATTGGAAAGGCCCATATGAAATAAAAGAGGTCGCCCGGCCCAAAACTTATCGCCTGAAGGAGCTCGAAGGAACAACGCTCCTATGATCTTGAAACTCAAAAAGTCTGAGAATGTACTGCCAGTAATTTTTCTTCAATAAAGCTCTCCCATTTCAACATTATTATTTTTTGGTGCAAAAACTATATGACAACAGAAAAGAAGCAATCAAAAGTGACCATGTTAGGAATAGGAGGAGAACCTCATCCTAACATGAGCACAGTCGAAGGCCTCGTTCATTTTAAATAAGATAATAAGAGAGGCTCTGACAACGGACCTAATGTGCCCCTATGGCTTATTAGGAACAAGAGAAGAATCTCATCCTAACGTGAGCAAAGTCGAAGGCCTCATTCATTTTAGATAAGGTGATAAGGGAGGCCTCAACAATGGCCCTAATGTGCCCCTATAGCCCATTAGGAATAAGAGGAGAACCTCATCCTAACGTGAGCAAAGTCAAAGACCATATCGATATAAGACAAGATGGAGGGAGAGGCCCTACCGACGATCCTAACATACCCCCGTAAGCCATGTTAAGAATAGAAGGAAAGCCCCATCCTAACATAAGCAAAAGTTGGAACCTTGTAGACCAAAGACGTGAAGAAGGAAGAAGCTCGTTTGAGAATTCCTACACATGCTTTCCCACGACAACCTAACTATGTCAAATGCGAAAGGCAGAACCTTATTCTGGTTGCAAGAGAGGTCCTAGTTCGACATCCACAATAGGCTCGGCATCCACAATGAGCTCGGCATCCACAACGAGCAACAAGCGTGAGAACTCGGGATCGAACTTCGGTCGTTGCCTTTTTTACTCTCTTCCTTCAAAATTCAAATCCGAGATCAAAATTCTTCAAACTTGACTGGAGATAAGATCTCTCCTGAGCTCTAACATCAACAGAAGATAAGATCTCCTTCAACCTCGGCTGGAGATAAGATCTTCTCTAAGCTCCAACATCAATAGGAGATAAGATCTCCTTTGACCTCGGCTGGAGATAAGATCTCCATCGAGCTCCAACTTTAACAGGAGATAAGATATCCTTCAACCTTGGTTGGAGATAAGAGCTCTTTCGAGCTTCAACTTCAATAAAAGTTAAGATCTCCCCCGAGCTTCAATCTCAATGAGTGTAGAGTTCAGAAAAAAACTTCAGCAGTCATCTTTTTTGTACTTCCTTCTTTCAAATTTCGAACTTGAGAGTAGGGAGACTATTATTGAGGATAAACCCCACTCCCGTTGAAGTCCAATCTAATGCTTAGCCTAATATAACTAATAGTCATGGAAGTGCTTCGATCGAGAATTCTTCCTTCAGCGGCCGAACTCCTTCCGAACTCCTCCAACGATCGAACCCCTTCCGAACTCCTTCAGTAGCCGAACTCCTCTAGTGGTCGAAACCCTTTTGAATTCCTTCAGTAGCTGAACTCCTTCCAAACTTCTTCTTCAGTCAGATTTCTCAAGGAGCCAAACTCCATCTAGACTTCTCCTTCAGTCGGATTCCTTTCGAAGCTAAAATCCTTTTGGACTTCTCCTTCAGTCAGATTCCTCTAGGAGCCAAACTTCTTTCAAACTTCTTCTTTAGTTGGATTCCTTCAACAGCTAAACTCCTCTAGTGGTCGAACCCCTTTCGAATTCCTCTAGCAGCCAAACTTCTTCAATTGGATTCCTTTAGGAGCCGAACTCCTTCCAGACTTCTCCTTCAATCGAATTCCTTCAGATGCCGAACTCCTTTTAGACTTCTTCTTCGATCAAACTTCTCCACTAATCAAACTTCTTCTAGACTTCTCCATCAGTCAAACTCCTTCTGAATTCCTCTAGTAGATTACTTCAGATTTTAACTAGCATTCCTCTCGAATGATCCCCTCTAACCATATTTCCTTTAGAAGTCCGAACTCCTCTAGAATTGACATATGTCTTAGCTCTTCATCAACCAATGCCTACTTCCTCCGAACTTTGACTATTAAATTTTCACGAACAGACGACCCCACTACTAGATGGTTATGGCTATCATTACCAGTCTGCTACGAGCGGCCCACTACCAAATAGTTACGACTATCATTATTAATCTGCTACGGGCGACGCCTCTCATCGTAATAAATTTTACGTAGCCCCGAGCAGTCCACTACCGAACAGTCATGGCTGTCAATCTGTTATAGGCTCCGTCTATGAAAAGGGACCCTCCAGATATATTTTCTCTAAGCTCTCTTCTTCTTCTCAAAACTCTACTAAATTCTTGCTTGAGCACTCCATTTCTATCAGCTAGAAGAGCTAACTTGATCGTCGGAGGATCCTACCGAAGCCACCACCACCGACTCTGGATGAAACTTTATTTTGTAGGTCACCGATGGTGACCTCTTCTTCCTTAACTCTAGCTCGATACGACATCAATCAAATTCTGCATCGATAAATCTCATCAAAAAACCCTAAAGTCCCACGATCTTGGGACTCTTCCTATATGCGCACGCCATAGGGGCCTATTGAGAAATGTGTCCTAAAGCCAATCATCTAAGTGGTAGATGATTGAAATTAGTATATGAATTATCTAATAATAGTAGTTATTCGGCTGATTCATCATAAAAGTTCTATCTTCCTTAAATAAACTCCTAAATTATGATGAAGTCCTTAGAACCACAATCAATCGATAAAGAAGGATTTATCGGATGGTTCTTAAATTATTCACGATCAAATGATAAGTTATTAACAAGGATGATAACTTATCGAGTGTAGATCGCTGTATATACCATATATGTTGGTTGTCCTCATAACCAAGTGGTGTGGAGACTCTGGTATGGCATTCAGATGAGATGTAGGAGTACATCTACACTGAACATGATCAATGTAGCACTCTACTATCAAGAGTAGCTAGTTAAGGCCAATGGATATAAGTGTCCCTTCGACCTAAGATCACCATAGTAACTTACAAGCAGCTCACTGTACTTTGGTATCAGACTACCTGTATTTTTAATATAGGTTCAAAAGATTTCTGGGTATAGTCATGTACTTCTAAAGTCAGTGTGCGAGTGAAGATGGAATTGACCACTCTTGATTAACTTCAGAAAGAGAATGACTCACTGTATTTTAATTTAGCAAAATCTGAGCCTAGATAATCCTTATGAGGTATCATGGGATTTACAAAATTTTGAGACACAATAGAGATGACTTTTATGAATGTTTGATAGTATACTCGAAGTTGTCTTAAGCATTATTGGTCATAGGAATGAATTATATGATAACCATGGGCCAGGATTCTAAGAATGTTGCTTTGCATACATTCAACCTATCCGGACATCGAGAACCATTGCTAGATGGTAACTTTGATTGGTACAAAAATTGATTTCTATGCTACCGACTTAGGTTCGAACCTATGGGATCACACACATTAGAGCTTGTAACTTGATCAGATGGTTAATCGATGATTGAGAATTATTTCAAGGTCAACATTCAATGCGATTGACATTTGACCTAATGCAAGTATTACAGGAGGATTGATTAGCAATTAGATTGCTAATTGGCTTAATTTGATTAAGCAATCAGATTGAGATCAAATCTAATTGAATTAGATTCAATTAGAATTAGTTTGGATTTAATTAAATTAAGTCTAGTTGGTTTATTGGATAAGCCAATTGCAAGAAAGAACAATTTCTTGTTTGACTAGAACTTGGGTGCACCTAATTGACTTAGCATTTAAATCAGATTTAAATCTTGATTTAATCTAATTTAATTAGGCTTCTAGTTAGACTAGGATCACCTTTAATTAGGTTGCATTTGATCTGATTTAAATAGGATTTAAATTGGGTTCAAAACTTTTTTGACCTAGTCAAATAAGAGGAGTCCTAGTTGGATTGGAACTCTCTCTCTTTCTCTTGTACCTAAGACCTCACGCCCACCTTAATTAATTCTTGATTTTTCTACATGTATTCCCATGCCCAAGAAGGCCTTCCACACCTCATAATTCATATTTTTGGGAATTCGTTATGACTTGGTCAAAACTTGGAAAAAGTTGGGATTTGTTTCCTACTTGGAAGAGTCCCCTTTGACCAAAACTTCTTCCCCTCTTGTGCACCCACTTAACCCATGCCATATTTAACTTCTCCACCCTTCTCCCAAGTTTTTGGGATGTGGATTTGATGGTTCTCACAAAAAAAATTAAGAGAGGGGCATGCAAGAGTTGGACACCCCATAGAAGTCCTTCTTTAACTAGGTTTTGACCTAGTCAAACCTAGTCATGCAATAAAAGGTGGATGCCTCTTTTAAGATGGCTAGAGGAGGTAAAAAATCCTAGAAAAATTATGAAAAATTAAAGGAAAAGGAGGAGAAGGCATGGAGGATTTGTGGCACCAAGATTCATGGAGAAGAAATTTCAATTAAGACATCAAAGGTTGATATCTTGAAGAGACAAGGTAAGAGAAGATTATCTTCTCTTATATTTTTTCTTTTATGTCTCTCTCTTTCTATTTTATTTATAAATTTTATATGATAAAAATTTGAGAGAGAGAAAGAATTTGGGTATGGAGATGAGTGCTCCAAGTTGTTGGGGCATGGTGTTATTTTTTGGACATGATCTAATCATGTCCTGATAAGAGAAGGAGAAGAGAAGAAAGGTCTTCCCTTAGG
>QRFJ01000273.1:52430-159014 GCA_006176705.1 Cocos nucifera | reverse complement strand
CATGTCCTGATAAGAGAAGGAGAAGAGAAGAAAGGTCTTCCCTTAGGATTTCTTAAAGAACCTTTCCTCTCCAATTTTTGTGAAAATTTTATAAGAATAAAATCAAAAATATTAGATCTGAAAACTTAGAAAAAATCCTAAAGGAGAAGGTCTCCTTTTGTCCTAGTATAGAGATGTTTTCAAGACATCAATCTTTGATGTCCTAAAGGAGAAGATTTATCTTCTCTTAGGATTTATTTTTTCTTGATTTTATTTTTTGATTTATGGGAGATCCAAGGGTTGGATTCCTCCCTAATTCCTCCTTATGTTTTTCATCTCTTGAAGTATCCAAGAGATTCAAAGAACATGTATTTGATTAACCATCAAGAAGGATCCGCGAGAAGTTAGCTCTTCAAGCAGATCTTC
The DNA here is from genome assembly GCA_006176705.1 of Cocos nucifera. Classification (NCBI taxonomy): domain Eukaryota; kingdom Viridiplantae; phylum Streptophyta; class Magnoliopsida; order Arecales; family Arecaceae; genus Cocos; species Cocos nucifera. The sequence goes on along the minus strand of QRFJ01000273.1, from coordinate 158,609 downwards.
GTTTGATGAACCTTCGATCTGTGTTGCAGGTTCATGTGGATTATATGTAGAGGCTTTATACTTGTGTGGCTTCAAAGGCAATAATCGATTCAACCACAGAGTTCTTGACCCGCGCAAAGCTAAGAGATCTGATCTCTTGGTGACCTAGATGCAATCTGGGATTAGATTAATTCTAAATCTAGGTATTGATATGATCAATACCACTTATGATTAATTTAATTTTAGATTTATATTTACATCATAACATGTTATAGATCCTTGTTGTAGGATTTTGTAATTTGATTACATGCATGTTGTAGATTAAATAGTTTAATCTATGTCTTTTGCTGCTCTATATTTCAAAAAAAATTTGAAATCTATGTAAACCCTGCATGTTTCTCAATAGTGGTATCAGAGCATCTAGGTTTTTTTATAACATGATCATGTTTATATTAGATTAAATCTAAAAATTAAAATTAATTAAAGATTGCACATACTGCCATAAGGTTGTCCTGTTGTAAGGTTAACCCCTTATAAGGAAAAGGTTGTCATAATATATGCTGATCTAAATCTGAATCTTAAATAATTTAGATTAGATCTAAAAAAATTTATGATTTAATTTTTTAATTTAAATCTAAAATTAAATAAAAATTTGATCTATTTTAGATTATTTAGATTAGATCTAAATAATATCAGGATTGCACATACTGTCATACGGTTGTCCTGCTGTAAGGTTTATCCCTTACAGTGGAAAGGTTGTCCTAGTATGTGCTGATCTAAGAAAGCTAAATCATAAATATATTAGATGAGATCTAAAATAATTTATGATTTATTTTTAGATTTTAAATCTAATTTTAAATAGTTTATGATCTAATCCACATAATGTATTTTATGTTTAGACCTAGATCCTCTTATTGCATATGTTGATATATAATTTTTGTTTTGAATCTAGAATGTATATGTATGACATATTTATTTTATAAAATTTAAATTGAGAACTTATTTTCTACAAAATCCTAGATTCAAAATTTAGGACATAATCTAAACAAAGAAACAAATCAGATCTAAAATCATGTATTGAATATGATTCAATGTAAATTATTTATAATTTAAAAATATTTTAAATAATAAAATCAAAAACTAGTTCTGAGGTTCCATAAATCCAAACTTTGAACTTAATTGAGAATTAAGTGATTGTTTAGGATCTAGGTTTGTGATTTGAAGATCCTAAGATAATTTCATAAAACTTGGGTTAAAGGTTAAATGGGTTAGTTTTGATTAGGTCATTAACTGGGTTAGACCTAGGGTTAGATTAAATATGAACTTAGTTAAAAAATTGATCAAACCTAATTAATTGTTAATCAAGATTAGGTCATTTTTTTTCTATAGATCAATTCAATAGTTGTAGTTGATCAAAATCTATATATCTAACAAATGGATCTGATCGTGGCTCAGTGGTCGAGCCCAAGTCTTTAGGCAAACCAAATCAAAACTGACAAATCAATTGGTGTCTAAGATAAGTCTAGCATTTCAAACTGATGATTTTTAATTGGCAGCCTGCTTACCTGACCATTTTTTATAGTATCTATGGCAAGCCTTGGCAACCCTCCCACCGATCTCACTTATCTGGCCAATGTGGTTAATCAAATTTTGATTAGGGTGCTTATTGATTCGAGCTAACCCATGTCACATAGAAAATCAATGAGACTGATTTAGATGTCCATGGACCAAAATTGATCCTAATCCTCATCGGTGACTTATGAAGTTGGTGGGAGGACTTGACCTGGTGAAGTCAGTAGGAACAAATTGGTCCATGTCCTTTCTATCCTTAAATCACTAATAATTTAAATCCTATAAAATTATTAGATTCTTAAAATGATGAAGTTATAGAGATAACCAAGTCATAGCCTCCCATTAAGGTATTTGATAATGAGTCTATTAACTCAATAATCATTAGAGGCCTATAGGCCTAGCGCTTGTTGACTAATGCAATTATCATTCATCATATGACGATTTAGATGTGTCTTCCTAATGGTGGTTAGGTTGACTAACCATAGTTGGACTTAATCATTCGTTAGTTAGATGCACCAAGTATGCTCATGTTAATGGTTGGACCTAATCGGATCCTTACAGTGGAGGCTCTAGCCTACTGATTAGGTTTTTGGGATAAAATTAAATTACTAGTTATTTGGAGAAATAATTAGTTATGAACCTACCCTTAGATATACAAGGATTGACCAACCATAGTTGGGCTTATGTGCAGCCTATGTGAATTCTAGTACCTACTAGAGAATTAAAATAATTCTTCGAATTGGAGGTAGAAGCTACCAATTCGAATAAAATAGTAGGAGAACCTTTAGACTAAAGTCCAAGTCTTTAGGCTTAATATAATTCACATACTTATGTCATTATTCTCTATTCTCATATTAAGGCTAAACTCTAATTTCTCCTATCACTATTAGACAGTGATGACTTATGAGACCTAACTTTGATAATTAGTATCGAAAGTTGAATTTGGTTCAGCAGTATGAATGGGTTCGTATTGGGGCTTCAAAGCTCAGTCAAAATAATTAGTCCAAGATTAATCCAAATCAGGCATGGTGCTTCTAATGTTAGAAGCAAGGTCATAAGAAGAAGATTTGTCTTGCTTCCCTTGACCATAACAGACTGAACAAGAGAAAGGAGCAAAAGTTGTTCATTAAAGATGTTATATGATAATACCTTAAAATTTCTCTATAAATAATTCTACTATATGGGTATTAGATATCGGTAGTCTTATGCAATTTATTGTAGAGACTACAAGTAAGTGGGATATTTGAAAATAATGAAAAATACCTGAACGTTGGGGATAGAAGTCTTGTTCCAATCCTATCTTTAAGAATTTTTAAGTTTATTTTCAATAGATGTCATTTTGAGTGATTGTCACTATTGTCCATCATTTATGATAAATGTGATCTCTAATGGCCATTTGATCAGAGATGGTTATCATTTATCAATAAAGAGGATTATTATGATATTATTATGAATAATGTTACAATAATACATGGATAATAAAAAAATAATATTTAACATTTATATAGCCTATTAAGTGTAATGTAAACACCCAAGTTAGATTATGTCATGAATATCTTTGGTATTATAGGCTTAGTCATCTTGACAAAAATAGGATAAACGGATTGGCTTGCGAGGAAAACCTCAACATCAATGATTGTGAGTCATTGATAGCCTGTAAATCTTGTCTTTTTAGGAAGATGATAAAGTCATTTTTGACTGAAAAAGGTGAAGAAGCCAATAAAATTCTAAGTCTCATACATAGTGATGTATGTGTCTCATACAGTGTATCTAAAAGAAGAGGAGGAGAGTACTCTCCTGATCAGATCGAGGAGGAGAGTACTTATCTAGTGAGTTTTTGATATATCTAGGAGAGAATTAGATTTTCTCTCAAGTGGATTTCTTTTTGAAATACAGTGTATCTAAAAGAAGAAATTGATCTTTGTTAAACATAGTTCAATCCACTATAGGGTTCACTTGTCTACTTATTTCAGGGTTGTGCTCTTGTGGCTACTAGTTTTACTCTAAAAAAGGTTCTGAGTAAATCCATCGCATAGATTTCATATGGGATATGGATCGAGCGTAGATCTAGACTCTCTCACTTTCGAATTTGGAGTTGATCAGCCTATGTCATATATTTGCACACAGATAAACTTGGATCCTAGTCTAATAAGTATTTGAGGATTATTAATTCTACTATGTTAAAGAACATAAGATATTCATCAGTAGTAGGACATTCCTTTTAGAAAGGAGTTCCTTAGAGAAGGAACTGATGCTTATCAAGTTGAACTTGAAAAAGTTTGACTGGTAGAAAAGAACCGATGTAATCTAGTAAATCTACAGAATCGAATTTGATCAGATCAAATCTGGAGCCCATTAAAGTATCACCTTTAAGAAGATCCAGTAGAGTACCGCATCACTGGATAGATACTTTAATATCTAGGTTCGGGATGGTGATCCTATTGAGCTCAATGAGAACAACAAGGATTCGATCACCTATAGGGATATAATGCAGTGATCCGACTCTGAGAAGTGCTTGGAGCCAAATGATCCAAATTGAAGTCCATGAAAATCAATAGTGTATGGACACTAAATGATTCACCTAAAGGGATAAAATCCATTGGATATGAATGGATTTTCAAAAGGATCAGAGTAGCGCAGATCGAAAGGTAAAAACCTTAAAGCCCATTTGGCTATTACCTCAAAATTAGAACATATGTTTTGAACGTTTGCCTTTGTTATGAACAAAGATAAATCCTGCATTTATAATTGGGCAAAATATTCTATAGTGTTATTCCTTGCATTATCTGTGGATGAAATTCTCTCAATCAGGAATGACATCCCAACATTGCAAGAAAAAAAAGATTTAGTTGTCATCTTATTTCTCCATGTACGAGACTAAAATGGTATACTCACTAGAGGTAATGAGTAGATACTAGTCTGATCCAAGTAAGAGCCACTTGAAGATTGTATAGACAAACCTTAAGTATTTAGGAAACACTAAGGTCTAGTGACTCAAATATGGAAGTACTAACTTAAAACATGTGGATGTTTTAATTTCAGTCAAAACAAGATGACAATAAGAGAATGTCGGCTCATATCCTAATTGTAGGAGCAATCTGCTGGAAAGGTTTCAAGCAGGATACTTTAGCCTATTCATTTAGTGATGTAGAGACATTATGGCATATGATGCTGCCATGTAAGCTGTATAGTTGCTGAGGTTTATTAGCAGGATGGGAGTGGCACCCTCTATAGATGGTCCAGTCCTATCATAGCACTGGAGCCATAGCTCAGGCTAAAGAATCGAAGGACCAACATATTCTGCATCACTATCACCTTAGATATTAGATCTAGGTGATGTCGACTTTTGAAAGATCGATGAAAAAAGAGAACTTGGTCGATCTATTTGCTAAGGCCTCGGAACTAAGGAGTTCTACAAACTCAAGTGGAAGATAGGATATTTGATATCATTCTGATTGACTTTAGTCCAAGTGGGAGTTGTTGAGAAATGTGTCCTAAAGCCAATCATCTAAGTGGTAGATGATTGAAATTAGTATATGAATTATCTAATAATAATAGTTATTTGGCTGGTTCATCATAAAAATTTTATCTTTCTTAAATGAACTCCTAAATTATGATGAAATCCTTAGAATTATAATCAATCGATAAAGAAGGATTTATCGGATGGTTCTTAAATTATTCACGATCAAATATAAGTTATTAATAAGGACGATAACTTATCGAGTGTAGGTCATCATATGCCATATGCGTTGGTTATCCTCGTAATCAAGTGGTATGCAAACACTGGTATGGCATCCAAGTAAGATGTAGGAGTATATCTGCACTGAACGTGATCAATGTAGAACTCTACTGTTAAGAGTAGCTAGCTAAGGCTAATGGGTATAAGTGTCCCTCCAACCTGAGATCACCATGGTGGCTTGCAAGCAACTCACTATACTTTGATGTCGGACTGCCTGTATTTCTAATATAGGTTCGAAAGATTTTTGGGTACAGTCAAGTACTTGTAAAGTTAGTCTGCGAGTCAAGATGGGATTGACCACTCCTGATTAACTTCAAGAAGAGAATGACTTGCTGTGTTTCAATTTAGCAAAACCTAGGCCTAGATAATCATCGTGAGGTGTCACAAGATTTGCAAAATTTTAAGACATAATAGAGATGATTTGTATGAGTGTTTGACAGTATACTTGAAGTTGTCTTGAGCATTATTGGTCATAGGGATGAATTATATGGTAACCATGGGCTAAGGTTCTAAGAATATTGCTTTGCATACATTCAACCTATCCGGATGTCGAGAACCATTGCTAGATGGTAACTTCGATTGGTACAAGAATTGGTTTCTGTGCTATCGATTTAGGTTTGAACCTATGGGGTCACATACATTAGAGCTTGTAACCTAATTAGATGGTTAATCGATGATTGAGAATCATTTTGAGGTCAAACATTCAATGCGATTGATGTTTGACCTAATGCAAGTATTGTAGGAGGATTGAATAGCAATTGGATCGCTAATTGGCCCAATTTGATTGAGCAATCAGATTGAGATCAAGTCTAATTAAATAAGATTCAATTAAAATTAGTTTAGATTTAATTATATTTAAGTCTAATTGGTTTATTGGATAAGCCAATTGCAAGAAAGAATAATTCCTTGTTTGACTAGGACTTGGGTGCACCTAATTGACTTAGCATTTAAATTAGATTTAAATCTTGATTTAATCTGATTTAATTAGGTTTCTAGTTAGACTGAGATCACCCTTAATTAGGTTGCATTTGATCTGATTTAAATAAGATTTAAATTGGGTTCAAAACTATTTTGACCTAGTCAAACAAGAGGAGTCCCAGTTGGATTGGGACTCTCTCTCTCTTTATCTTATGCCTAAGACCTCATGCCCATCTTAATTAATTCCTGATTTTTCTACATGTATTTCCATGCCCAAAATGGCCTTCCATGCCCCATAATTCATATTTTTGGGAATTTGTTATGACTTGGTCAAAACATGGAAAAAGTTGGGACTTGTTTCTTACTTGGAAGAGTCCCCTCTGACCAAAACTTCTTCCCCTCTTGTGCGCCCACTTAACCCATGCCATATTTAACTTCTCTACCCTTCTCCCAGGTTTTTGGAATGTGGATTTAATGGTTCTTATGAAAAAAATCAAGAGAGGGGCATCCAAGAGTTTGACACCCCATAGAAGTCCTCCTTTGACTAGGTTTTGACCTAGTCATGCAATAAAAGGTGGATGCCTCTTTTGAGATGGCTAGAGGATGTAAAAAAATCTTAGAAAAATCATGAAAAATTAGAGAAAAAGAAGGAGAAGGTGTGAAGGATTTGTGGTGCAAAGATTCATGGAGAAGAGCCTTCAATTAAGACATCAAAGGTTGATATCTTGAAGAGACAAGGTAAGAGAAGATTATCTTCTCTTATATTTTTTCTTTTATGTTTCTCTCTTTCTATTTTATTTATGAGTTTTATATGATAAAAATTTGAGAGAGAGAGAGAGAGAGAAAGTGAAAGAATTTGGGTATGGGGATGAGTTCTCCAAGTTGTTGGGGCATGGTGTTATTTTTTGGACATGATCCGATCATGTCTTGATGAGAGAAGGAGAAGAGAAGAAAGGTCTTCTCTTAGGGTTTCTTGGAGAACTTTTCCTCTCTAATTTTTATGGAAATTTTATTTGAATAAAATAAAAAATATTAGATCTGAAAATTTAGAAAAAAATTTAAAGGAGAAGGTCTCCTTTTGTCCTAGCATAGAGATGTTTTCAAGACATCAAATGTTGATGTCCTGAAGGAGAGGATTTGTCTTCTCTTAGGATTTTTTTTTTCTTGATTTTATTTTTTATTTTATGGGAGATCCAAGGGTTGGATTCCTTCCTTTTTTTTTCTCATATTCTTCATCTCTTAGAGTGTCTAAGAGATCCAAAGAATATGTATTTGATTAACCATCTGGAGGGATCCACGAGAAGCTAGCACTTCGAGAGGATCTTCATTCGACAAACCTCGGATCTATGTTGCAGGTTCGTGTGGATCACCTATAGAGGCCAGATGCTTATGTAGCTCCAAAGGCAATAACGGATTCAACCATGGAGTTCTCAATCCGTGTAAAGATAAGAGATCTAATCTCTTTGTGACCTAGATGTGATCTAGGGTTAGATCTAGAATTATTCTAGATCTAGGTATTGATATGATCAATACCATTTATGATTAATTTAATTTTAAATTTATATTTACATCATAACATGTTATAGATTCTTGATGTAGGGTTTTGTAATTTGATTACATGCATGTTATAGATTAAATAGTTTAATCTATGTCTTCCGCTACTCTATATTTCGAAAAAGTTTTAAAATGAAACCTTGCATGTTTCTCAATAATTTGATCAGAACTTTTTTAATTCACACAATTAGAATGATCGATCATCAAGATCATTCTAATTGCTCCCAAAATCCACCAATGACACCTAGCAATATATGGTGGCAACCCATTAGAACTAAATGCAAATCTCTTGGTGCAGCTACCTGTATGATTGGGTTCTTCTATCATGAGCCCCAATAGGATTAGAGTTAAGGTGAACTCGTCAAACCCAACACCCCATCATACGATTGAATCATTCGATTTGAGTCTGATGTGAAACCCTTATAGAAAACTCATTTTTATTATATCACATTACCATGGCCATGGGCTTAAGGACTCAATCTTATAATCATCATAAGACTACTTCTCATCTACCAAGGTAGATAGATCTTCTATTGGTGCAATCCAATTTCTGTAATGAACATGATATAGCTAACGTACACCTCATATTTTCGAATGACTAGGAGATCGAGTTATGGTGTAGTCAAACTATAACACACTCAAGATGAATTATTGATGCACCTCAAATTAAAGAATCAGATACACCACTATAGCATCGAGCTAGTCTTCGATGAGAAGGTAGACTCCCTTATGACTGCTTGACATGGTAACGCTCAGTGCCCTCATTATCAATAAGTATCTATAGTCTCACTCCAGTGTCTCCATACTGTAGACTCAGGACATATCTATCCTAGAAAAGCAATCATATACCGATCTTCCAGATTGATTACTATTCTTGTGATGATCCTACGATCATCAGTAGTTTATGAGTTAATTATGACAACACAGATCTTAAATTTTTAACTCTTGAAAATATACATTTATGATACCCATTAACCCAGAGGATGTATCACAAGCACTTTGAATATACAATGTGATAGAAAATAACTCTTTTATTAATTTATAATCAAAATTATAAAAATGCCCCCAGAACATGTATTATAACTATCAGCCAATCTGGCTTCTAGGACACATATCTAACAAACTTTCACTTGACCTAAAGCCAATTAGATACAACTCTAAGTCCCATCTTCTCAAGGTAGGCTTCGATCTTCTATTGGCCTAAAGGCTGCATCAGTGGATCTACCATATTATCCATGGAGTCGACTCTCTTAACCTCGACGTATCTCTTCTCGAGGTAATCTGAGGTGGAATTGCCACTCGATGTGCTTGAATTTCTAATGAGACCTTGGCTCCTTAGCTAGAGCTATGGTGCCATTATTATCGTAGTATAGATTGACGATATCTGATGGCATCACTCCAAGCTTTATGGCAAACTTTTTGTACTAGAATGCCTCCTTCATAACTTTCGATGCAGCGATATATTTTACTTCCATAATGGAATCTACTATCATGGTCTGCTTGAAACTCTTCAAACTTACAGCACCATAATTCACACAAATAGACTTCTAGATGTCAACTTTCGATCATCTATATCAGACATAAAATTTGAGTCTATATACCCTTGGATCTGGAGTTCTTCATTACCAAAGATCAGAAACATATTCTTAGTTCTTCTCAAGTACTTAAGGATACATTTCACATAAGTCTAGTGCTCTTCACCTAGATTTGACTAATATTTGCTCATGACACTCACAGCATGGGCAATATCAGATCGTGTACATAGCATGGCATACATGAGGCTCCTTATTACCAAAACATAAGTGATCTTGCTCATGCATTCAATCTCCTAAGATATATTGGGACACATCTTCTTGGAGAGATGAATGCCATATCTGAAGGGCACCAATCCCCTCTTGGAGTTTTTCATACTGAACCTTTTTAGTACCTCCTTTATGTACGTCTTCTATGAGAGACCCAGCATCCTATTCGGTCTATCCCTATAGACCTTAATTCCTAATATAAAGGATGCCTCTCCTAGGTCTTTCATAGAAAACTCTTTCGACAATCATATTTTGATGGATGTCAATATAAAAATATCATTTCCAATCAGAAGGATGTCATCCACATACAATATGGGGAAGACAACTATGCTCCCTCTGATCTTTTTGAAAATATAGTGCTCCTTATTTTTGATGAAACCAAATAATTTGATCACATCATTAAAATGAGCATTCCAGCTTTGAGATGCTTGCTTAAATTCATAGATGGATCTTTGCAATTTGCAGAGCTTGTGATCATCATCACTGGTTGTGAAACCATGAGGCTATTCCATATTGATATCTTCCTCAAGATATCCATTTAAGAATATCATTTTCACATCCATCTGCTATATTTCATAATTAAAATAGGCTGCAATAGCAAGCAATGTGCAGATGGATTTTATCGTGGCTACGGTCGAAAAGATATCCTGATAGTCAATGCCTTCACATTGACTATACCCTTTCACTACTTGCCTAGCCTTGAATATCTCCACATTCCCATCAGCACCTATCTTTCTCTTAAAGATCTATTTACACGCAATAGGTATGATACCTTTTGGTGGATCTACCAAGGTCCAAACTTGGTTTGAGCGCATTGAGTCAATCTCTAACTTCATTGCCTCTAACCATTTTTTGAAGTTGATATCTGATATCGCCTCATTATAGATCTTAGGATCATCACCATGAACCCCATTTTCTATAAGAAATATTTCTTTTACATCCTCTGAAATAGTACCTTTCAAGAGGATGAAAAATCTTATTTCATCTATGAGAAAGAGAAGGTAGTGTTTGGATTGGCTTTGACTAAGTGGGTTCCTCAGATTCTTTGGCTCGTTGCTCTTTAGAAATTTTCTCCTCGAGCCTAATCTATCTCCCAATGCCACCATCTTGAATAAACTATTTTTCAAAAAAAATGACGTATCAACTCATAATCACAATCACATTATAGTCTTTTGACATGAGTCGAACAACCCCAAATTTTGAGATAACTCAGACTTGGTTTCTTACCATGTCATATCTCATATGGTATGGTAGGAATGGTTTTAAAAAAAATCCTATTCAGCAAGTATATTACAGATATTAGACTATATCCCCAAAGAAATTCAGGAAGGTTCGTGAAGCTCATCATGGATCGGACCATATCCAATAAGATCTGACTTTTTTGTTCTAAAATTTTATTGAGTTGAGACATTTTAGGTGGAGTCCACTGTGAGACTATACCATTTTTCTTAAGATAGTCTAAAAATTTTTGATTAAGGTATTCATCTCTTCGATCTAATTGAAGAATCTTAATAGACTTTCTGATTTACTTTTCTACTTCGTGTTTGAATTTCTTGAACTTTTCAAAGGATTCAGACTTGTGTCTCATTAAGTACACATATCCATACCAAGATAGATTATCTATAAAAAAAAATGAAGTAGACATAGTTGCCTCTAGTCGGCACATCAAATAGGTCGCACACATCAGTATGTACTAAGGCAACTATGTCTATGACCCTTTCCTCATATCCTACAAAAGGAAGCTTGATCATTTTTCTTGAAGGCATGATTCACAAATTAGATATGACTCGAAAGCCAATGGATCCATTAGTCTGGATTTCTCTAATTTGTTAATCCTATCTTCAGATAGATATCCTAGCCTAAGATGCCATAGATACCTTTCGTTTAGACTATCCCTAGGTCATTTTGTTTCTATGGCATTCATGTTTTGCTCGATATTTAACATAGATATATTAACATGCAATTGATAGAGACCATTAATTAAGAAATCACTTGTAATTTTATTTTTTTCAAAAAGAATAGTACAGTAGTTCTTAAGAAAGCTAATTACATAACCTTCCTATGCTAAATAAGAAATAGAAATCAAATTCCTCCTTACTGCAAGTGCAAAATAATAGTTTCTAAGTACTAAATCTACACCAGATGGTAGTCGAAGAGGGTAGATTTCCATGACCACAGTAGCAACTCTTGCTCTATTTTTGACATGCAGGATCTGTTAGATATGTGTGCCCTAGAAGCTAGATTGGCTGACACTTATAATACACTTCTAAGAGCAAAATTATAATTTTAATTATAAATAATAAAATAAATTATTTTCTATCATAGTACGTATTTGAAAGTGTCTGTGATACATCCCTTGAGTTAATGATAGTTCATGTTGGTACAGAATCTGGTTGATACCGGAGCAAGCTGGAGTCGAGGAAGACGAGATCACCGTCGGTGATCTGCAAAATAAAGTTCCACCCGAAGTCAGTGCTGGTGGCTCCGATAGGACCCTCGAATGATCAAGTCAGCTTTTCTAGCCAATAGAAATGGAGTGCTCAGGCAAGAATTCAGCAAAATTTTGGAAAGAAGAAGAGAGCTTAGAGAAAATGTATCTGAAAGATTTCTTTTTATAGATGGAGCTTATCGTAACCGTTCGATAGTGGATCGCTTGGAGCCATGTGGAGTTTGTTATGGAGAGAGATATCCATTATTGTGATGTGGCCATTCGGTAGTGATCGCTCGAGGCCACATGAAGTTTGTTATGGAGAGTGGTGTCCATTGCCATGAAGTGGCCATTCAGTAGTGGATTGCTTGGGGCTATATGGAGTTTTAATAGTTGAAGTTCGAAGGAAACAGGTGTTACTTGGTGAAGAGCTTTGACATACATCAATTATAGGAGAGTTCAAACTCCTAAAGGGAACACGGCTAGAGGAGATCATCTAGAAGGAATGCTAGTTGAAATCTAAAAGTAATCTACTAGAGGAATTTGGATGGAGTTCGACTGATGGAGAAATCCAGAAGGAGTCTGACTGGTGGAGAAGTTCGATCGAAGGAGAAGATCAGAAGAAGTTTGGCTCCTGGAGGGATTCAAAAAAAATTGGCTCCTAGAGGAATACAATTGAAGGAGAAGTTCGGAAGGAGTTTGGCTCTTGGAGGAATTCAAAAGAAGTTTGGCTCCTGGAGGTATCTGATCGAAGGAGAGATCTAGAAGGAGTTCGGCTCCTAGAGAAATCTAAAAGGAGTTTGGCTCCTAAAGGTATCCGACTGAAGGAGAGATCTAGAAGGAGTTCGGCTCTTGGAGGAACTTGATTAAAGGAGAGATCTGAAAGAAGTTTGGCTCCTATAGAAATCTGACTGAAGGAGCAGTCCGAAAGGAGTTTGGCTCCTGGAGGAACTTGACTGAAGGAGAGATCCGAAAGGAGTTCGACTTCTGTAGAAATCTGACTGAAGGAGGAGTTCAGAATAAATTTGGCTCCTAAAAGAATCTGACTGAAGGAGAAATCTGAAAGAAGTTTGGCTCCTAGAGGTATCCGATTGAAGAAGAGATCCGAAAGAAGTTTGTCTCCTAGAAGAACTTGATTGAAGAAAAAATTCAGGAGTTCAGCTCTTAAAGAAATTCGACTGAAAAAGAAGCCCAGAAGGAGCTTAGCTCTTAGAGGAACTCGACTGAAGGAGAAATCTAAAAGAAGTTTGACTCCTAGAGGAATTCTAGTGAAGAAGAAGCCTAGAAGGAGCTTAGCTCCTAGAGGAACTCAACTAAAGGAGAAATTTGGAAGGAGTTCAACTCTTGGAGGAATCCGACTGAAGGAGAAGCTGGAAGGAGCTCAGATCCTAGAGGAACTTGATTGAAGGAGAGATCCAAAAGGAGTTTGGCTCCTATAGAAATCCGACTGAAGGAGGAGTCTGGAATGAATTCGGCTCCTAAAAAAATCTAACTGAAGGAGAAATTCAGAAGGAGTTCGGCTCCTAGAAAAATTTGACTGAAGGAGAAATTCGAAAGAAGTTCGACTTTTGAAGAAATCCGACTGAAGGAGAAGCTCAGAAGGAGCTTGGCTCCTGGAGGAACTCGACTGAAGGAGAAATTCGAAAGGAGTTTAGCTCCTGAAGAAATCCAACTGAAGAAGAAGCCCAAAAGGAGCTCGGCTGCTGGAGGAACTTAACTGAAGGAGAAATTCATAAGGAGTTTAGCTCCTGGAGGAACTTGATTGAAGGAGAAGTTTGTAAGAAATTCGGCTGGGGTTCAGCCGCTAGGTGGAGAATTCCTGATTGAAGCTCTTTCATGATTATTGACTGTATTAGGCTAAGCATCAAACTGAACTTCGGTGGTAGCGGGGTTTATCCCCAATAATAGTCCTCCCACTCTCGAGTTCGAAATTCGAAGGAAGAGAGTACAAAAAAGATAACTACCAAAGTTCTTTTTCGGGCTCTACATCCATTGGGGTTGAAGCTCAGGGGAGACCTTATCTCCAATCAAGGTTGACATTGAAGTTAAGGCTCGAGGGAGATCTTGTCTCCAGCCAAGGTTGAAGTTGAAGTTGAAGCTCGGGGGAGATTTTATCTTCAGCCAAGATTGAGGTTGAAGTTGAAGTTGAAGCTCAGGGGAGATCTTATCTCTAGCCGAGATTGAAGTTGAAGTTGAAGCTTGGGGGAGATCTTGTCTCCAGCCGAGATTTGAAGTTGAAGTTGAAGTTTGGGAAAGTTCTTATCTCCAACCGAGGTTGAAGTTGAAGTTGAAGCTCGAGGGAGATCATATCTCCAACCGAGGTTGAAGGAGATCTTATCTCCTATTAATGTAGGGGCTCGGAGGAGATCTTATCTCCAACCGAGGTTGAAGTCAAAGCTGAAGCTGAAGCTCGAGGGAGATCTTATCTCCAATTGAGATTGAGGGAGATCTTATCTCCCATTGATGCAGATGTTGGAGCTCGGAGGAGATCTTATCTTCAGTCGAGGTAAAAGAAGATCTTATCTCCTATTGATGTAGAGGCTCGGAGGAGATCTTATCTCCAACCGAGGTTGAAGTCAAAGTTGAAGCTGAAGCTTGGAAGAGATTTTATCTCCAGCCGAGGTTGAGGGAGATCTTATCTCCTGTTGATGCAGATGTTGGAGCTTGGGAGAAATCTTATCTTCAGTCGAAATTAAAGTTGGAGTTAAAGCTCGGGAAAGATCTTATCTCCAGCCGAGGTTGAAGGAGATCTTATCTTCTATTATCATCGATGTTGAAGCTTGGGAGAGATCTTATCTTTAGCTGAGTTGAAGAAGATCTTATCTCCTGTTGACGTAGATGTTGGAGCTCGGGGGAGATCTTATCTCCAACTGAGTTGAAGAAGATCTTATCTCCTGTTGATGTAGACATTGAGCTCAGAGAGATCTTATCTCCAACTAAGGTTGAAGTTGAAGTTGAAGCTCGAAGAAATCTTATCTCCAGCCGAGGTTGAAGGAGATCTTATCTCTTATTGATGCAGACATTGGAGCTCGAAGAAGATCTTATCTCCAGCCGATGTGAAGTCGAGCTGAAGCTAAAGCTTGGAGGAGATCTTATCTCCAACGAGGTTGAGGAGATCTTATCTCCTATTGATGCAGACATGGAGCTCGGGAGAGATCTTATCTCTACCGAGATTGAAGAAGATCTTATCTCCAGTCGAGGTTGAAGGAGATGTTGGAGCTCGGGGGAGATCTTGTCTCCAGCCGAGGTTGAAATTGAAGTTGAAGCTCGGGGGGGATCTTATCTCCAGCCGAGGTTGAAGGAGATCTTATTCCTATTGATCAAACATTGGATCTCGGGGAGATCTTATCTCCAGCCGAGGTTGAAAGAGATCTTATCTCTATTGATGTAAACATTGGAGCACGGAGGAGAATTATCTTCTGTTGATGTAGATGTTTGGAGCTCAGAGGAGATCTTATCTCTAATCGAGATTGAAGGAGATTTTATCTCCTATTGATGTAGACGTTGAGCTCGGGGGAGATCTTATCCAGCGAGGTTAAAAGTTGAAGTTGAAGTTGAAGCTCGGGGGAGATTTATCTCCAACTAGGTTGAGTTGAAGTTGAAGCTTGGGAGAGATCTTATCAGCCGAGGTTGAAGGAGATCTTATCTCCTGTTGTCATCGATGTTGAAGCTCGAAGGAGATCTTATCTCCAGTTGAGTTTGAAGGAGATCTTATCTCTTATTGATGTAGACATTGGAGCTCGGAAGAGATCTTATCTCCAGTCGAGGTTGAAGTTGAAATTAAAGCTCGGAGGAGATTTTATCTCCAGTCGAGGTTGAAGTCGAAGCTAAAGCTGAAGCTCGGAGGAGATCTTATCTCCAGCTAAGGTTGAAGGAGATCTTATCTTTAGTTGATGCAGACATTGGAGCTTGGAAGAGATCTTATCTCCAACCGAGGTTGAAGGTCTTCGACTTGCTCATGTTAGGACGAGGTTCTCCTCCTATTCCTAGCATGACCACTATTGATTATTTCTTTCCTATCATCACATAGATTTTGCACTAAGAAATAATAATATTGAAATAGAGGAGTTTTATTGAAGAAAAATTACTGATAGTACATCCTCAGATTTTTTGAATTCAAAGATTGTGGGAGTATTGTTCCTCCAAGCTCCTTCAGGAGATATGCTCCATACCAGACAATCTCCTCTATTTCATACTAGCCTTTTCGATTTGGGGCAAGCTTCTCCTAGCTTTGAGATTAAGAGATGGCGGCTCGCTGAAGCACTAAGTCTCTAAGAGATAGGATTGATGATGCCAAAAGATGGTCGATCTCCTTGTTGTTCCTTCCTTATTGGTGGTTCTGGCTACGGCAATGCCCTTGGCCGATCTTCTCTTGCTTCAGGCCGGCATCTAAAAAATCGACCCAGTGGGCCTCTCTTGAAGAGCTTCTCGATTTTGTCTTGAAGTTGAATGCATTCTTCAGTATCATGGCCATGGTCATGATGGTAGAGATAGTACTTGCTTCGATCGTACTTATTTGGGGGAGATCGTAATTCTTCTAGTCTTAGTAGCTGATTCTTAATTTTCATTAGAACTTGAGTTTTAGGAGCATTAAGGGAGGCATAGTTGTGGAACCTTCTAGGGGTAGGACTTCTTCGCGCCCTTCTGTTAGGGCTTCTTTGATGACGAGCTCGAGGAAGAGTTCGGACTCACCTACGCTCGGAGGGAGTCCATGAGCGTGGCCGAACTTCATTCGGCCCTCCATCAGCCGCGTGCTTACTAAACTCGCCTGCCTGTCACTCTCCAGCAGCTCTCTCATCTCTCAATTTGAAGGCTTCTTCTACTCGGTCATATCCTTCAGCCCGAGCTAACAGATCGATAAAGTCCCTAGGGTACTTCTTCTCTAGGGAGAATAGCAAATCATTTTTCTGAAGGCCACCCTTGAGTGCAACCATTGCAACAGACTGATCCAGATTTTGGACCTTCAATGCAGCAGCATTAAACTAGGTGACATAAGCTCGGATGAATTTTCTCTCCTTCTGCTTGACATTCATCAAGAAATTCGAACTTCGGTGCGGACGTCGGCTGCTGACGAAGAGAGCCACAAACTGATGACTCATCCGGTCAAAAGAAAAGATCGTACCTAGATTCAATATCGAGTACCAATTTTTTGCTGCTTCCTTTAAGGTAGATGAAAAAGCTCAGCATAATATGGCATCTAGTATGTCATGGAGCAGCATCATGCTCTGGAAGGCCTCCAAGTGATCGACCGAATCAGAGGTTCCATCATAGCTTTCAAGTTGAGGAAGCTTGAAGTTCAGCAGAACGAGCTCTTGCATAATTCAAGAAGAGAGAACGATCGATGCAGACATCATCATGGGGAGCTGGGGTGATGTGGTAGAGTTCTTCAATCCATCGGTCTATCTCTCGTAGTTTTCGATCGAGGACATCATCTTGATCGCAGATCTTGGATGGCTTTCGACTGTAGGTGGGAAAGATTTCTTTCGAAGAAGAATCATGATCCGAACAAGAATCCTCTACTCTCTATTTTTTCTTTCCATGGGCGATGGGTATGCTATCCCAAGTGCCCTTTCTTGGGATTGATTTCTGACATCTTGATGGCGGATTTCTTGATAGAATCGCCGTTGGAGGCTGTCGCATGGCCTGCACCATCTCGGCGTTGTCCTAAATCCACTATATCAGCAGGATAAACTACTTTAGATCTACTATAGCTGTCGGTAGAGGAGGAGGTTGAAGTGCCGGCACTGGAGTCGAAATGAGAGGATGTGACTCAAATTTGATGGCAGAAGCGGTAGATCTTTTGGTAGTCACCTTCTTTGGAAGCATTTCTTAGGATTGAGGGAGAGGATGGAGATGGACCTTGAAGAAGAAGATCCAAAGGATCTGCTGAACACTCCTTTAAGAACAAGGATACCTCAGAAATAGAGGTTCCTTCCTCTAGTGCCAATTCTATTGGTGCAGAATCTGGTTGACGTCAAAGCGAGCTGGAGCCGAAGAAGATGAGGTCACCGTCGGTGACCTACAAAATAAAGTCTCGTCTGGAGTCGGTGGTAGTGGCTCCGACAGGATCCTTCGATGATCAAGTTAGCTCTTCTAGCCAATAGAAATGGAGTGCTCAGGCAAGAATTCAGTAGGATTTTAGGAAGGAGAAGAGAGCTTAGAGAAAATATATCTAAAGGATTCCTTTTTATAGATGGAGCTTATCGTAACCGTCTGGTAGTGGGTCACTCGGGGCCACGTGGAGTTTGTTATAGAGAAAAGTGTCCATTATTATGATGTGGCCATTCGGTAGTGGGCCACTCGGAGCCACATGGAGTTTGTTATGGAGAGTGGTGTCCATTGCCATGAAGTGGCCATTTGGTAGTGGACCGCTCGAGGCCACATGGAGTTTTAATAGTTGAAGTTCGAAGGAAGCAGGCATTGGTTGGTGAAGAGCTTTGACATACATCAATTCTAGGAGAGTTCGAACTCCTAAAGAAAACACGGCTAAAGGGGATCATCCAGGAGGAATGCTAGTTGAAATCTCAAAGAAATCCACTAGAGGAATCTAGATGGAGTTTGATTGATGGAGAAGTTTAGGAGGAGTCCGACTGGTGGAGAAGTTTGATCGAAGGAGAAATCTGGAAGGAGTTCGACTCCTAGAGGAATTCGAAAGAAGTTTGGCTCCTAGAGGAATCCGACTGAAGGAGAAGTTCAGAAGTAGTTCGACTCCTAGAGGTATCCGACTAAAGGAGAGATCCGGAAGGAGTTCGGCTCCTGAGGAATCTAGAAGGAGTTGGCTTAGAGGTATCCACTAAAGGAGAATTCAGAAGAGTTTGGCTCTTAGAGAAACTTGATTGAAGGAGAAATTTGGAAGAGTTTGGCTCCTATAGAAATCCAACTGAAGGAGGAGTCCGAAAGAAGTTCGACTCCTGAAAAAACTTGACTGAAGGAGAGATCCGAAAGTAGTTCGGCTTCTGTAGAAATCCAATTAAAGAAGGAGTTCGAAATGAATTCGGCTCCTAGAGGAATCCGACTGAAAGAAAAAATCCAAAAGGAGTTCGGTCCTAGAGGTATCACTGAAGGAGAGATCCGAAAGAAGTTTGGCTCCTAAAGGAACTTGACTGAAGGAGAAATCCAAAAGAAGTTTGGCTTCCGAAGGAATCCGACTAAAGGAGAAGCCCAGAAGGAGCTCGGCTCCTGAAGGAACTCGACTAAAGAAAAAATTCAGAAGGAGGTCGGCTCCTAGAGGAATTCGATTGAAGAGAAACCTAGAAGAGCTCGGCTCCTGGAGAACTCGACTGAAGGAGAAATCTGAAAGGAGTCGGCTCCTAGAGAAATCCAACTGAAGAAGAAGCCTGAAGGAGCTCGACTCTTGAAGGAACTTGACTGAAGAAAAGATCCAGAAGGAGTTTGGCTCCTATAGAAATCCGATTAAAGGAGGATTTGAAATAAATTTGGCTCCTGGAGATCTGACTGAAGAGAAATCTGAAAAAGAGTTGGCTCCTAGAGTATTCATTTGAAGAGATATTCGAAAGAGTTTGACTCCTAGAGGAACTTGACTGAAGGAAAAATCTGAAAGGAGTTCAGCTCCTGGAGGAATTTGACTGAAGGAGAAGCCCAAAAGGAGCTCGGCTCTTGGAGGAACTCGATTGAAGGAGAAATCCAAAAGAAGTTTGGCTCCTAGAGGAATCTGACTAAAGGAGAAGCCCAAAAGGAGCTCGGCTCCTAGAGGAATTTAACTGAAGAAGATATCTGGAAGAAGTTCGACTCTTGAAGGAATCCAACTGAAGGAGAAGCTCGGAAGGAGCTCGGCTCCTGGAGGAACTCGACTGAAGAAGAAATCCATAAGGAGTTTGACTCCTTGAGGAACTCAACTAAAGGAGAAATCCATAAGGAATTCGGTTGGGGTTCGACCGCTAGGAAGAGAATTTTCGATTGAAGCTCTTCTGTGATTACCTGCTACATTAGGCTAAGCGTCAAACTGAACTTTGATGGGAGCGGGGTTTATCCCCAATAGTTCATATTTTCAAGAGTTTAAAATTTAAGACATGAATTTTCATTATTAACTCATAAAATGCTCCCGACCATAGGATCATCATGAGGATGGATAGATCAGAAAGTTGTGTATGATCGCTTCTTTTGGATAGATGAGTCTTGAGTCTACGGTGTAGAGACATCGGAGTGAGAGTACAGGTACTCATTAGAGAACAAGGGCACTGAGCATGACCACCTTGAGCAGTCATTAGGAAGTTTATCTTCTCGTCAATGACAGGCTCGAAGCTATAGAAGTGTGTCTGGTTCTTTGACCTGAGGTGCATCGGTAGTTCACCTTGAAGGTGTTATAGTTTGACTACACCATAACTCGATTCCTAGCCATTCCAAAACCCTGAGGTATGTTGCTATAGCATGTTATTGTAGGAATTGGATTGCCACCAATAGGGAATCTTCTATCTTGGTAGATGAGAAGCAGCCCTATGATGATCATGAGAATCAAGTCCATAAGCCCATGGCCATAGCAGAGTGAAATAATAGAAAGAATTTCTATTAGGGTTTTCACATTGAATTTGAATCGAATGATTAATTCGTATGACGAAAATTAGGGTTTGACAAGATCACCTTAACCCTAATCCGATCAGGGCTCAAGATAGAGAAACTTAATCACATAGGTAACTACACCGAGAGGTTCACTTTCAGTTCTGATGGGTTGCCACCATATGCTGCTAGGTGTCACTGGTGGATTTTGGGAGCAATTAAAATAATTTGGATGATCAATCATATAAGTTGTCTGAATCAAAAAAGTTCTGATCCATCCAAAGGTGTTTCGATGATGTCGATGATAAAGATCACGACATATCCCATTACCATACAGAACTGAACCTAATTGGATCACACAAACAAGAGTTTGGATCTGGATATCATCAATTGGATTAACCCAGTTTAATTGATTGGAACAAGATTCAATTAGGTTCAAGAAAATCGTGCTAGCACATGATTGAGCCTAATGTTCTCCTTTAACAATCATTAAAGCTTATCTCAACTGAGCCAAATGTGTTTAGCCTCACTTAGGAACCTTTACTTGGTCTGGCTGGAGCTTGTCCAAGTCAAAAAAAGATTGTCTTAATTTATGAGATAAATTTGAGACAACACATACCATTTTTCGTCACCTGCTAAATCTTGTCTTCGGACATTGGTCAAATGTTGACCCTAGATACTTAGACATCTGCCCATGTGTCATGTAACCATAGGAGAGTACCTAGGAACTTGTCCCCCTGCTAAAAGATAGATAGGAAGGGGGCACATGCCTAGGGAGGCGTGCACCCCATGAGGATAAAACATGGAGTCCCATACAGATGGGACTCCAGGTTGCTTCAGGGGATTAAACTATGTGGCACCAAGAAGTCTTGTTTGACCAATCTTGGCGCCACTTAAGGAGAGTTTTGAGGGTCTCTCATTTGATTGAATCAGATGATCTCATCCCACCAATCATATTTAGATCTGAATTCACAAAGAACCATGATTGACCAGGATGATGTGGCACTGCATCGTGCAGTAGGGTCTATATAAATCTTGTCTGCACCTAGAATTCAATGATTATGCCTTTAGCCCATGCCACATAGCCCCTCTCCCTCCTTCCCTATGCCACCCTCTAATCCTCTCTCTCCTCTCCACGCCCAAGGGCTTTTGTGAAGAAAAATCTTGATTTTTCGAACCAGGTTCGTTTAGATCTGATTGGATCAAAAGATATATTTCAAAAAAATTTTTCTTTGATCCAAATCAGATAAAGGATGTTTCAGATCTGATTCTTATTATTTTAAAAAATAAAATCTAGATAAATAAATTAAATCAAATTTAATTTACCTTGATGTAGGGTAATCCTATTACCCGTTGATGATCCTATAAGCAGCGGAAGGTTCTAGATCTAGCCACGTAAGTGTCTGGCCTCTACTGATATCCACTTGGGCTGGATCTTGAGATCCTCTTCTTCTCTATCATGTCTCCAAAAATCAAATCTGAATCTGATTTGGAGGATCTTCAAAACACCTTTCGAAGATCAGCAGTTGTCCTTTGCAGCAGTGCAGCCTTCTAGCTTTCTGTCGCCTTTCTCTCATCTGGATTATACCAACTAAGATCCCAAACTACTTTGGACATGGAGAGGAGAGGAAGAAGATGGGCTTGGCATGGAGGAGGGAGAGAAAAACAGCCTTGGGGCATAGAGAATTCAATTGCCTTTGGAGTTGGGCGCAGGGTCTTATTTATAGACTATGCGTGATCCAACTCCTCTTCTTCCCAACCAATCACAACCCTTTGTGAAATCAGATCTAAATCTGATTGGTGGGAATAGAGTCTCCCTTGGATTCCTCCTTAGATGGTGCCTAAGACCAGTCAAACTTGGTTCTTAGGAGAAGTCTAATTGGAATCCAAAAAGGAGATGGAGTCCCTCGTCCAACAGGGACTCCTGGGCGCCTCCAGCTTGGGCACACGCCAAGGGTGGCGTGCGCCCTCCTCCTTGCTAGGTTCTAGGTAGGGGGACAAGCCCCCACCAGCTCTCCAATAGGTGCATGACACGTGGATAGAAGTCAAAGTGTCAATGGTCAACATTTGACCAGTCAAAGGTCAACTTTTGACCAAAGTCAAAGGACGAGAAATGGCAGGTGACCAAAAATGGCAGATATTGTCTTACAAAATAAGACAACCATTTTCTTGACTTGGACAAGCTCCAGTCAGACCAAGTGAAGGCCTCTGATCGAGCACAAACTCCTTTGGCTCAGTCAGGACAACTATTTATGATAGTAAAAGAAGAACGTTAGGTTCAATCGAGTGCTAGCATGATTTCCTTGAACCTAATTGAATCTCATTCAGATCAATTGAACTGGATCAGTTCAATTGATGATCACCAGATTCAAACCCTTGTTTGTGTGACCCAGTTAGGTTCAGTTCTGTATGGTAATGGGATATGTCATGATCTCTATCATCGACATCATCGAAACTCCTTTCGATGGATCAGAACTCTTCTGATTCGAACAGCTAGAATGATCGATCATCTAAATCATTCTAATTGCTCCCAAAATCCATCAGTGACACCTAGCAGTATATGGTGGCAACCCATCAGAGCTGAATGCGAATCTCTTGGTGCAGCTACCTATGTGATTAAGTTCTTCTATCTTGAGCCCCGATCAGATTAGGATTTAGGTGAACTCGTCAAACCCTAGTTTCTGTCATATGATGTAATCATTCGATTCAAGTCGATGTGAAAATCTAAATAGAAACTCTTTCTATTATTTCACTCTACCATGGCCATGGGCTTCTGGACTTGATTCTCATGATCATCATAGGGCTGCTCCTCTACCACCGAGGTAGATAGATTCCATCTTGATGCAATCCAGTTCCTATAATGAACATGCTATAGCCAACATACACCTTAGGGTTTCGAATGGCTAGGAGATCGAGTTATGGTGTAGTCAAACTATAACACCCTCAAGGTGAACTATCGATGCATCTCAGGTCAAAGAATCAGACACACTACTGCAGCATCGAGTCAGTCATTGATGAGAAAGTAGACTTTCTAATGACTACTCGAGGTGGTCACACTCAGTGCCCTCATTCTCTAATGAGTATCTGTACTCTCGCTCCGGTGTCTCCATACCGTAGACTCAAGACTCATCTACTAAAGAGAAGCGATTGTATACCAACCTTCCGAATCAATCACCATCCTCGTGATGATCCTATGGTCGGAAGCATTTTAGGAGTTAATAATGATTATTCATGTCTTAAATTTTCAACTCTTGAAAATATGAATTATCATTACCATTAACTCAAAGAATGTATCACAAACACTAAATATACATATGTGATAGAAAATAATCCATTGTATTAATTTTAGTCAAAATTATAATTTTGCCACTAGAAGTGTATTACAAGTATCAGCCAATTCTGGCTTCTAGGGCACATATTTCTAACATTTTGGGCATGAATAAGGTGCGATCCAAGCAAGTGAAAGGCATTAGGAAAGGAAGAATGCAGCACTGCTGCAAGAGACAATGGCTGTTCTTCAAAAGCAATTTTGAAGACCTTCAAGATTAGATCTAAATTTAATTTTTGGAGGATTAATTGAAAAGGAAAAGATCTTCAGATCCTATTTGAATGGATACCGATAGAGGTCAAGCACTTGCGTGGCTACATCCAGAACCTCAAGCAAACATCGAGATCATCATAGGATAATTGGATTATCCAAAATAAAGATATAATTAAATTAGATTTAATTTTTATTTTTATTTTTATTATTAAATCAGTAAGATTATATCCAAAAAGTCTCAGATCTAATTAGGATCTTAAATTTTTGAAATATTTCTCCTGATCCAATCAGATCTGAACGAACCTGATCCAAAAAATAGGATTTTTTCTTCAACTGGTATCAGAGCCAGGTTCCCATAATTTGTTAAATCTATTTTTAATTTATTTTTGATCTAATAATTAGATGATTTTAGATGTCATATTAGATATGATTAGATCTAAAATCAAAAAATTAAAAATTAAATAATCTAGATCTAAGATGTGTGAGATGCATGACTAGACTAAGAATAGAATTGTTCTATGTGTAGTCTAGTAGGATTATAATTTTAATTTAATTAATTATAATTTTTAAATTTATTTATTTACTATTTTTTAATATTATAAATATTATAATTAGATCTAAAAAATAAAAAATAAATTTATTTAATTTGTTCATATGAGATATGATAGATGCATGTTTAGACTAGTTGTAGAATTATTCTACAAAATTATCTAGAATAAATTTTAATTTGATATGATCAAATTTAAATCTTATTTTTTAGATATTTATGAGATAATTTAGATCTAAATACATGCATAATATAATACATGAGATGTATGCAAAACATATTTTTAGTTAGATTAATTTTTATATATGTGATATATGATGTAGATCTAACTAGTTTTGTAGATTTGTCATGTTTCTGATTAAAACGTTCCCCTTGGCCATCCGATCATAAGAATGAAGTAGGGATTAAAAGTCCTCTTCTCTCATTCGATGGAGTGTTCTTATGGTGTGTAGGGGTGCTGCACGTTCACCTTAATCAGAAATCAAAAAACTTATTTTCTGCAAACTCCTAGATCCTAAAATCCTAGGATTTTATATATATGTTTTATTTATGAATCCTAAACTTCATTAAAAATTATGATTATGAAATATATGAGGTCTAAAATTAAAAATTTTTAGATCTAAGATATTTTCATAAAATTGGGTTCGGGCTTGGGTAGTTCAATTATGTCTAGCGGTTGATCAAACCGAATCAAGAGTTGATTAGGTGGGATCAAGAGTACTTAAATTGACCAGCCTAATAGAATTAAGTCTGGGTCAAGGTCGAGTCACATGAGTGATCGATCAAGTTAAGACCTAATTAGCTCACGTGGTTAGAGTTTTGGATAATTGTTGCTAATCGATGGAACCTGGAATCAAAACAATTTTGTGTCAAGACATAAGTTTGGCAGATACGACGACAATTTTAATTGGCAAGCTACTCCACTCGAATTGCATTTTCTATCATGAGTTAATGCAATATCCCTCCTTCCATCAGCCTCACTATCTATCCATATTTGTCGGCCCAGTCCTGATTAAGTGGCCTAACAATCAAGCTAAACTCCATGCCACTAGGTATTATCCATATTTATTAAGCTATGTCAAGTCAGAGTATAAAGAACCTAATTCAAATACTGTCCCTAGAAAAGATTACAGCTAAGTGCTTCCACCATTGTGAATGATGTGTTGGTCCTTTCGCCAGGGTTGATTTGTCTCTCAGCTGGTCTATAATGGTCAGTATCTGCTACCTAAAAAAAATGCAACCATCTCTAGGCATTGATGCTATGGGCTGGAGATGGATTAGCCAATATTTAGATATGGAAGAGACCCATTTAGGAATCCAATCTATGCAAATGGTGGATCTGACTTAACTAAGGAGTGGTCATATTTCGGGCATGGTAAGATTTCATGAATTAGAGACCAAGTCTGGGTGCACCATGATTAAAGAATCATTGACAAGAATTGTTCCACTCATTGCTAACCCCAATACAAAACTATAGGTGGGTGATGAGTCTTGGGGACTGCACCATCCACTAGAGAAATCAATAATCATCCATGAAAATTTTTCCATCTCAACAGAGGGAGTGTAGGGATCCAAAAAAAATAGTGGGAGCTAATTTGTTTAAAAATTAAATTTCTAAATAAATTGGTCAAGTCTTAATTACAAAATCTAACTAGAAACTTTGACTCTCTATAGAAAAAAAGAAAATGTCTGTATCCAACCCACTAGCCCATATCCTGGATACCCATAGACTGACCAGACCCAATTACAAGAATTGACTCCAAAACTTCAAAATTATTTTAGATTTCGAGAAGTTGACTCATATATTGAATCAGGATCCTCCCACCTTACCAGCTCATCCGTCCGCTAAACAGAGAGCGTCTCTTGACAAATGGATGGATGAAGATAATAAGGCCAGATACTACATGTTGGGCACGATGTCTGATGAGCTTAAGCACCAACATGAAGATATCAAAACTACCCACCAAATGTTGGCTCACCTGCAAGAGTTATTTGGTGAACAGAGTCGTGCAACCAAATATCAGGTCACTAAACGACTATTTAAGACTAAAATGCATGATGGGCAATCAGTCCAAGATCATTGTCTGATGATGATCAAGAACTTGGAAGAGCTCAAGAAGCTTGGAGTAAAGTTAGATCAGGATCTGCAGAATGATATAATTATGCAATCCTTGATAGATGCGTATGGGCAGTTCATCATGAACTACCATATACATAAACTTCAGAATACTCTGACCGAGCTTATGAATATGCTGGTTACTACTGAGCTTTCTATAAAAGGTTCTAAAGGCTCAGTACTTGCTATAGAATAGACTTCTTTCAAGAGAAAGTCTTTTGGAAAGAAAAGTCTGTGAAAAAGTAGAAGGTATTTTGATGATGTCGATGATAGAGATCATGACATATCCCATTATCATACGGAACTGAACCTAACTGGGTCACACCAATAAGGGTTTGGATCTAGATATCATTAATTGCATTAATCTAATTCAATTGATTTGACTAAGATTCAATTAGGTTCAAGAAAATCGTGCTTGCATACGATTGAGCCTAATGTTCTCCTTTAACAATCATTAAAGTTTGTCTTGACTGAGCCAAATGTGTTTGGGCTCACTCAAAAACCTTTACTTGGTCTGACGAACTTGTCCAGGTCAGAAAAAGGTTGTCTTAAATTATGAGATAAACTTGAGATAGCACCTACTATTTTCCATCACCTGCTAAATCCTGTCTTCGAACATTACTCAAATATTGATCCTGGACACTTAGACACCTGCCCATGTGTCATGCACCCATAGAAAAGTACCTGGGGACTTGTCCTCCTACTAAAAACTAGATAGAAAGGAGGTGTATGCCTAGGGAGGCGTGCACCCCATGATGATAAAACATGGAGTCCCATATAGATGGGACTCCAGTTGCTTCAAGGGATTAAACTATGTGGGGCCAAGAAGTCTTGTTTGACCAGTCTTGGCACCACCTAAGAAGAGTTTTGAGGGTCTCTCATCTAATTGGATCAGATGATGTCATCCCATCAATTAGATTTAGATCTGAATGCACAAAGAGCCATGATTGGTCAGGATGATGTGGCACTGCATGGCGCAGTAGGGTCTATATAAACTTTGTCTGCACCTAGAATTCAATGATTCTACTTTTAGCCTATGCCACATAGCCCCTCTCCCTCCTTCCCCATGCCACCCTCTGATCCTCTCTCTCTCTCCACACCCAAGGCCTTTTGGGCATGAATAAGGTGCGATCCAAGCAAGTGAAAGATGCTAGAAAAGGAAGAAGGCAGCACTGCTACAAGAGACAACGGCTATTCTTCAAAAGTAGTTTTAAAGACCTTCAAGATCAGATCTAAATCTAATTTTTGGAGGATTGATTGAGAAGGAGAAGATCTTCAGATCCTCTCCAAGTGAATATCAGTAGAGGCCAGGCACTTGCATGGCTACATCTAGAACCTCAGGCAAACATCAGGATCATCATAGGATAATTGGATTACCTAAAATAAAGATATAATTAAATTAGATTTAATTTTTATTTTTATTTTTATTATCAAATCAATAAGATTAGATCTGAGGAGTCTCAGATCTGATTAGGATCTTAGAAAAAAAAATTTTGAAATATTTCTCTTGATCCAATCAGATCTGAACGAACCTGATCTGAAAAATAGGTTTTTTCCTTCAGGATCATCTCACCATCCCTCAGCCTCCTGCTCTCCTCAAGACCTTTCATGAAAGTGCACAAGTGAGCACTCAAACTAGAGTCAAGCATCCAACTAGATGCAGAACAAACCATAAGGTTAGATTCAATTACGAGCATACCTCCAGAAGAATCTGCCTCCTTCTTATTCTTCAGGCTGGCTAGGTATAAAAGGCTATTCCACTTCCAATGGCCATCGGTGTTGTAATGAAAATATTTTTCTTTGTCAATGGCCTTCTTCTTCGGTTCTCCCTTCTTATTCTTTTTCTTTCCACCTTCTATCTTTTGCTTCTTCGCAGACTCCTTCTTCTTTCTAAAATACTTTTTTTTGAAGAAAGTCTACTCCACAGCAAGCACTGAGCCCTTTGAACCTTTCAAAAAAAGCTTAGTAGTAATCAGCATGTTCATTAATTTAGCCAAGGTACATTACAGTTTATGCACATGAAAGTTCATCATGAACTGCCCATATACATCAGTCAAGGACTACAAAATCACATCAATTTGCAAGTCCCTATCCAACTTGACACCGAGCTTCTCAAGCTCTTCTAGTTCCTTCATCATCATCAAACAATGATCTTAGATCGACTGTCCATCATGCATTTGAGCCTTAAAAAGTCTTCTTATGACTTGATACTTGGCTGCACGACTCTTCACCAAACAACTCTTATAGGTGAGCCAACATCTGACGAGCAGTCTTAATGTCTATGTTGGCACTAAAGCTCATCAGACATCGAGCCCAACATGTAGTACCTAGCTTTATTATCTTCATCCATCCATTTCTCTAAAGATGCTCTCAGATCAGTGGATAGATGTGCTGGTAAGATGGGGGGTCCTGGTCCAATACATGAGTCAGCTTTTCAAAATTCAAAATAATTTTGAAGTTTTAGAGCCAATCCTTATAATTGGGTCCAATCAGTCTGTCGGTGTCTATGATTCAGACTAGTGGGTTGGACACAGATATTTATCTATAGAGAATCAAAGTTTCTAGTTAAACATTGTAATTAGACGTAACCCATTTATTTAGGAGTTTCATTTTTAAACAAATTTGGCACCCACTATTTTCTCAGATTCCTACACTCCCTTAGAAGAGATACGAAAATCTCTACGATCATTGATTTTTAGTGGATGGTGTGGTCCCACCGATTGGCTCACCACCTTTATCTAATATTAATTAGTAATGGGTCACCCGATGGATGGACACACTCTATCCAATGATTCTCTAATCATGGTACACCTAAACCTGATCTCTAATTCATGAAGCTCACCATGTCCAAAATATTGCTCCACTCCTTAATTAAGTTAGATCCATCATTTGCATAAATTGGATTCCTGATTGAATCCCTTACCATATCCAGAAATTGAGCCCAACCCTCCAATCAATAGCATCCAATGCCTAATAGATATGGTTGCATCTTTCTGGTGCAACTAAGCCATTGTAACCAATCGAGAACAATCAATCCTGAGAAGGGCTCGTAATCTATAATGGTGAAAGATCTGTGATTAGATATTTTTTAGAAGATTTGATTTAGATTTAGACTTGATTTGACTTAATCTATAATTAATAAACACCTAGTGATGGGTAGCTCGGAATTGTTAGCCACCGTCAAATCAAAAAACTAGATGATCCAATCAATCAGGTAAGTGAGATCAGTAGGAGAAATATGCTCATTAACTTGCTATGAACATATTCTGGTCGAGTAGGTTTTAATTAATAAGACCACTACAGTCATTTCTAAGCTACCTTAGATACCGACTTGTCTGACCAGACAGAATACAAGTTACAGCCTACAATCTAGGTTGAACATGGAGCCAATTAGCTTAACTTGACGACACCATATTGGCTGTGATGACCTTGACCCAGACTAATCCTATTGAAGTTGATCAATTTTTACACTCTGATTCTACCTAACAACTCTGATTCGGTTTGGATCAACTGCTACACTAATTGAGCTATCCATACTCAAACCCAAATTTAATGAAGGTGTCTATAGTTTGAAATCATAAATTTTTAATATAATTAAATTCATAAGTCTTAATTCTTATTAATATTTGGGTTCAAAACAAAGCATGTAAGAAAATCATAAGATTTTAGATCTAGGATTTGGTAGAAAAGTAAGTTTTGATTTCTGATTAAGAACAGACATGAATCCCAACTATACAGAGCACACCATCGAATGAAAAGTGAGGGCTTTAAACCTTCTTACTTTTATAACTGAACAGTCAGGAAATTCTTAATCAGAATAATAATATTACTACAGAAATAAGATCTACACATATATCGCACATAAATTATAGATCTAACTACTGCATGCTTTTATCACATCTCATATGTCAAAATTTAATCAAACATATGCATGTTTTTAGATATGATATATCTCCTATAATATCTAAAAAATAAAATTTTAAACAATCATTCATATAAAATTCTAATTCTAGACAATAACATAAATACATTCTATATAAGCTAGTCTAGACATGCATCAAATACATCTCATATATTAATTTAAATTTTAATCTTCTATTTTTCAAATCTGATTATAACTCTTATAACATCTGAGAATAAAAAATCTAATAAAACTCTAACTGATCATATCAAAAAGAAATTTATTCTAGACTACACATAGAATAATTCTACAAACCTGGTCTAGTCATGCATCTCATACATCATCATATATCAACGTATATATGAAATTTTTAATTAATCTATTGATTTCAGATCTGATCACATCTAATGTGACATCTAAAAATATTAACATTAGATCAAAAATATAATAGAAATTAGATCAAAATTTAATCTGAAGAACTGCAACCTGGCTTTGATACCAGTTGAAAGAATCCGCCAAAGGATCGATCTGATTTGATTTGATCTATAAAAAAATTTAAAAAATTTTCTACAAGTTCCTGATTAGATCTGAGGGTTCTTGAATAAAATCTTAATAATCTAATATTAAAAATTAAAATTAAAATAAATTAGCAATAATAGTTGTTACCTGTTCAAGGTAGATAATTACCCTGATGATAATCTATCGAAGCCTGAGGTCCCAAAGCTAGCCATGCATGCGCCTGGCCTCTACCAAAGTCCACTCAGGCTGGATCTAGACGTGCTCTCCTTCTAGATCTAATCTTCAAAAATTAGATCTGGAGTCTTCTAGCTGATCCTTCAAATCAGTCTCTGAAGGTCACGTGTTCTTCTCACGAACAACTTGTCCGATTGCACGATCTATGGCCAAAAGCCTTGGATCTTTTCCTGAAACTTATGCCAATCTCTGGCATGGAGAAGAGAATAGAGACTAAGGAAGGTGGAATGAAGGGAGGCAATAGCCTTGAAATGCATGGAAGTGGTGCAATGAAACCTAGGCATAGAGGGGTAATCAAAAGACCCCTATGCGCTATGCGTCATGCAGCACATCAAGATCAATTCGTCATTTCAAATCAGATCATAATCTAATTGCCTGCACTCAGCATCCAATCAGATGAGAGTCCTAAAAATCCCTACAAAAGTGATGCCAAGATTGGATAAACACAAGAGATTGGCGCCAGGGTCTTTGATCCCATCAAGAAATCCTGAAGTCTCACGGTCATGGGACTCTTCCTATGTGCGCACACCATATGGGCCAACCCCCTTATTTCTCTTCATGAGAATCCTCTTTGGGATGTGTGCCCTAGATGAAAATAGGGAGTGCATGCCTCCTCCCCTCTTTTCTTTCTTGCAAAGACTGGGTCAATGTCCTGATGAAATCAAAAATGTGAGGTTGTGTCAGGAATTGGCAGGTATTGTCTTATTTCCATCTGATGGATTAAGACAACATTTTTCTGACATAGACAAGGTCCAATCAAATAAGAACAAACCCATATAGAATTCTTGGATGAGTCCAAACCAATTTGGCTCAGCCGAGATGAACTAGAAATACTTTAGAAGGAGAATATTATGCTTAATCATGTGCTAGCACGATTTCCTTGAATCTAATTGGATCAAATCCAAATTAATCGAATCGGGTTAGCAATTGATCACATCCAGGCATAAACTTTTATTTGTGTGATCTAGTTAGGTTTGGTTCCATATGGTAATAAGATATGTCATGATTTTTATCATCGACATCATCGAAATACCTTTCGATGGATCGGAATATTTTTTATTGACATAATTAGAAGATTGATCATCAAGATCATTTTAATTGCTTTCAAAATCCATCAATGATACCTAGCAGTATATGATAGCAATCCATCAAAATTGAATGCGAACCTCTTGATGCACCTATCTATGTGATTGGGTTCCTCTATCATGAGCCCCAACAGGATTAGGGTTAAGATGAACTCATCAAACCCAACACCCCATCATATGATTGAATCATTCGATTTAAGTTCGATGTAAAATCTTAATAGAAAACTCTTTTTTATTGTACCACACTGCCATGGCCATGGGCTTAAAGACTCGATCTCATAATCATTATAGGACTACTCATCTACCGAGGTAGATGTTGGAAATATGTCCTAAAATCAATCGTCAGTCTGTTGATGGTTGTGCTACTTATTATACCTATATATGAATTACCAAATAATAAAAATTAGTTTAATATTTTTCATCATAAATTCTATTATCTTCTAATGAACTCCTGTGTTGTGATAAAGTCCTTAGGACTATCTAGATTTGACAAAGAAAGATTTATCATTTAGTCCTTAAATTATTCACGACCAAAAGATATGTTGTTATTTAGGACGACAAAGTTTATGGAGTATAGATCATTGTGTGCCATATAGATTGGTTATCCTCATAACCAAGGAGTGTTGAGACACTGGCATGGCATGCAAGTGAGATATATGGGTACATCTGTATTAAACGTGACCAACTCCGAAGCTTTTCTTCTATCAAGATTAGAGCCGAAGAATATGGGTATAAGTGTCTCTTAGTCCTGAGACCACCATGGTGACTTACAAGCAACTCACTGTACTTAGGTACCGAACAATCTGAATTTTTAATTCAGTGATAGAAGGCTACTAGGTATAGTCAAGTACTTGACTTGTCGGTGTATGAGTTAAGATGGGATTGATCCCTCCAAGTGTTGGAGCAAGTGCATCGTTGTATTTCAATTTAGCAAATCCTCGATCGAGGTAGTCCATATGATGGGCACTAAATTTTGAAATACAATATGGATGAATTATAGGATTGACAATAAACCCTAGATCATCCTTTTGAGCATCATGATCAAGGGGATGAATTATACGGTAACCATATTCCATAGGTTTATCATTATTGCATTACAACTTTTCAACCTATCCGGATGTTGGGTACCATTGCTAGATGGTCACATCGATTGATACAAAAAATTGATTCCTATGCTACCGACTTAGGATTCGAACCTATGGGGTCACACACATAAGAAGTTTCTATCTGATTTGATGGCTGATCATGAGTCTTGATGACCTAGGACACCATGGTCAAGAATTCCACTGGATTGGGACTCTATGACCAAAAGTCCCACTAGACTGAGACTCTAAGTTCTACTCATCTAGGACTCTCTGATCATGAGTCTCACTAGTTTGAGACTCTAAGATCATGAGTTTCATTCATTTGGGACACTGGGTTCAAGAGTCCTACTGAATTGGGACTCTTCAGGAGTTTCATGTTGATGAAACTCTATTGCTCAATAACCCATCCGATTTGGACTCAAATATTTTTGAAGGATTAATTAGTAATTCAATTATTGATTAGCTTAATTTAATTGAGTGATGAGCATTCAATCAAGTTCGATTGAATTTGATTCAATTGGATTTGACCCAATCAGATCATGAGATGACCTAATCGCTATGAAAGTTTTGACCCTAATTTGATCAGGACCTGGACCTAATTAATTTCTAATTTGATTAGAATTTTATTAGATTAGGCTAAGCCTAATTTAGTTAGATTTAATCTGATCTAATTTGGTTTAGATTAATTGATTTGGTTAAAACCAATTAGGACCAAGTCAAATGAAGTTTGAATTCAAACTCTCCCATGCGCCCACCATTTTTGACTTTTCCACACTTATTCCACATCCAAAATATTTTTTGCATGTAACTTTTCTATCATCCAGAAGATTTTTGCACCCCCTCTCTTATCTAGTTTTGACCTGGTCCAAGGGTTGGACCAGTTTAAATTAAGTTGAGTTTTGAATTCAACTCAGTTTGTTGGAGGTTGGAACCAATCCAACCTTATTTGCTTCCCACGACCTTCCTTTTATTTGTTGAATATTTTTGAAGACATAAAAATGTGCACACATAGAAGGAGATTCTTTCTACATGTTAAACACATGGGAGGAGGCATTGGATAAGGATAAGAGGCTCATTTGATTTTTGAAATCAAGTGAGTGGTTAAAACCTTCCAACCACTCGACCCTTATCTTTTTCCACATTCTTTTCCTATAGTATTTATGTCAATAAATTATGAGCATTTTTTTGTATATATAATAAGGGGTTATCATTATGTGATAAAAATTTTAGAATAATTAGGCATTAGTTTGGGACAAAAAAAATCTTGGAGTGAAGGTGAGTAGGGTCCTGCAGCACTTTACTTTTCCCTCATGCCTCTCTTCTCTTCTGATTTTTACCTCTAAGGATACCTAATTTTTAGATATGATCTAAATAGAGTTTATAGATATAAAATTTATCTTTTGATAAAAACTTATTTCATAGAAAAACTCCATACAGAGAGGGCGTGATAGGATTTTTAGTGTGTCAGAGTTTTTGGGCTGAGTGAAACCCTAGTTTTGGAAATCTGGGTTTGGGTGGAGAGATCGAGTGCTGTGAGCATCGGATCATCACCAAATTTGAAACACCTCTTCATCATCCTATAATATTTGTATTTTAATTTTTTAGAGTATTTAAGAAATGAAAAAATATACGATCGATCGGATCGATCATGATCAACCATCGAAGGCTCCGACAAGGAGCTAGCACTCCAATGGAGCTGGTTGGGATCAAGAGCTCTGTGTGGATCATTCGTAGAGGCCAGATGAGTGTGTGGCTATAGCATAAGACCATAACTTCTTTTGGTGGATTTAGATCATGGAGATCAACTACCCACAAAAAGGTATCGAGTTCTAATCTAGTATCGGTCAGCAGATTTGATTTGCTGATCAAATGCATTTTATTTTTCTATCACATATTAGCATATTTAGATCCTAAGTAGGGTTCATTTGATATGATCAATGCATGCATAATATTAATTTTAGATTAATATTTACTTTTGCTACTATTTTATTTGAAAAAGTTTCGAAAATGCATGCTTAAATCCTACGTGATTTTCTTCAAATGGTATCAGAGCAGGTTCACTAAACATGATATGCTTGCATATTTTAGATTGATAATTTAGATTTGATTAAAATATTAATCTAATAATTTAATTAATTAGATCTAAAAATTAAAATCCAGATCACATGAACTACAGGTTGTCCTACTGTAGGGTTTACCCCCCACAGTGAAAAGGTTGTCCTAGTACATTGCTGATCTATATCGTTAATCATAAAATCTTAGATTTGATCTAATATTTTTATGATTTAATTATATTAGGTTTTAATCTAATTTATGATCATGAATGCATAATTAAATAAAGTTTGATTCATGATTTAGTATTATATACTGTACATAGTTTTATATTAAATCCTACAACTAGTATTATTTATGAATTAAGCTGATTCAATTTTAAAGTGAGCCAACTTAATTGGTGAATAATACTAAGTTATAAAAAATCCTTCAAAAATTCAAAAAATATTTTTAAAATGCCAAACCCTAACCCACAGCCCATAAACTTAATTAAATACTAAGTATAATGATTTAGTGTCTAGAATTATGAATTAAGACTCTAAGTTATTAATCATAGAACATGGGTTATTGGGTTAGTTGAATTAGGTCCATAAATTAGGTTAGACCTAAGGTTAGTTAAAGAGTGGACTAAATTAGAGTAATTGATCAAATCTAATTAAATATTAATTTATATTAGGTCAAGGACTCTATAGACTCAATTATAATAGTTGTAGTTGGTCAAGTCCATGCCTTTAATGAGGACCAAATGGACTTGATTCATGGCTATGCGGTCGAACCCAAAATTACTAGATTGATCAAATTAAAACTAATAAACCAAATAGTGTCTAAGGTAAGTTTGGTAGTTTGATCAGTGATTTTTAATTGGGAGCTACTCGCACTGCATATCCCTTTCATTGATCTCACTTACCTGGCCATCTTGGTGAGTTAGGTTTTGATTAGATCACTTGGTAATTCAAGCTCACCTATGTCAATTAGATAAATCAGTTTGACTGATTTAGGTGCTCCTAATGCCAGCTTAGATTAGATCCTTTTTTATCTGACTTAGTGAAGTTAGAGGGAGGATCAAAATTGGCTCACTTTTCCTAGATATGTTAACTAAATTCTCTAAAATTATTAGATCCTTAAAAATAAAATAGTTATATAGATAACTAAATCATAGCCTTCCATTAAGTTGAGTGATAATAGGTTCATTAATTTGATAATCACTGAAGGCCTAAAAGCCTGATACTTATTGACTAATGAAACTATCATTCATAAAATGATGATTTAGTTAAGTCTTTCTGATGGTGGTTAGGTTGGCCGATCAAAGTCAATCTGATCATTTTTTGGTTAGATAAGACCAAATGTAATCATGTTAATGGTTGGATCTAACCAAACTTTTTCAGTAGAGACCAAAGCCTACTAATTAGATCTCCAAGGTAAAATTGATATTACTAAAAATTATTTAGAGAAGCAATTAGTTTTGAACCTACCTATAGGTGCACATGGGTTGACCAACCAAAGTTGGACTCGTGTGTAGTCTATGTGGATTATAGTATCCACTAAGGAATTAAAGTAATTCCTCGAATTGGAGGTAAAGGCTATCAATTCATATAAAATAGTGGGAGAACCTTTAGACTAAAGTCCAAGTCTTTAGGATAATTGATTCATATACTAATTAGATTTGGTTTTTCTTATTATGCAGAAATGGCCACTAACTTATCGCTTCGATCATTGTTAGATAATGATAAATTAATGAGATCTAACTATGATAGCTAGTATTGTAAGTTGAAAATCATTCTGGAGCATGAATGGATCCTTTATGTCGTAACGGATCCTACACCTAAGGAGCTAGCTTCGAACGCTAGAGGAGTAATCCGACACACTTATCAGAAGTGGCTCAATAATCGCACCATCATTCAGTGTATAATGCTGGCAGCAATGAACGACAAGTTCAATCATAGGTTTGAAAATGCTCAGCCACAGGAGATGCTTCAAATATTGAACGACTTCTTTGGCACGCCTGACGACGTTGAAAGGCACAAAATAAATTATGCTTTTTTCAACACTCGGATGAGGGACGAGGCCTTAGTTATCGATCATGTATTATACATGATTGAGATGATTGAGTGCCTTAGCAAGCTGGGCTTTTTCCTGCACGAGCAACTCGGTAAGGATGCGATACTTAATTCCTTGTCTAAGTCCTTCCTCTCCTTCCTAACTCATTTTAGAATGACAAAGCCTATAGTCAACTACCATGGATTATTGAGGTTGCTGTAGAACTTTGAGAATGATCACTAACTCCACAAGGAGATGGTGAATATAGTGAGAGGGTCTTCTTCTGGTCGTTGACTCTTTAAGAAAGGAAAGAAGAACAAGAAGAAGAACAAGAATAGGAAGGTGCAGCCAAACACCAGGACGACTGCACAGGGTTGGACCAAGAAGTGCAAGCCCAACCGAGCCAGACGGAGTGCTTCCTCTACAAGAAGCAGAGGTACTGAAAGAGAAACTGTCCTCTGTACATTGCCTCCTTGGATTCGAACAGGTCGAGAAAGAAGCAAGTGGTTGCTAGGCAAGATAATTATATGATAACACCTTGTAATTTTTCCTTATTTGATTCTACTGCCTGGGTATTAAATACTGGAAGCCCTTATCATATTTGTAATTCTATGCAAGGCTTGTAGGTCAGTAGGAGATTTAATCAAGGTGAGAGGTTCTTGAATGTTAGAGATGGAAGACAAGTTTCAATTCTAGCTTTAGGAATCATGAATCTTGTAATCAATTCAAATAAAGTTATTCTTAATGAATGTAATTATTGTCCAACTTTCTTATTGAATGTCATTTTTGTAGGCCTTTTGGCCATGAATGGTTTTGAAATATCAATAAAAAAAATTATAATGTCATTTTGAATGGTGTTACAATTTTGATTGGATAATTGAATAACGAAATTTATTTACTTTCTATGCCTGTTAACATGATTTAATCCTCCGATAAATGCCCTAGAATTAATGATGTCCTAATGTCTTCCTTTAGCACTGTAGGCTAGGTCATATTAGCAAGAATAGAATTAATAGGTTAGCTCAAGAAAAAATTCTTTAGGTTAGTGATTGTGAATCACTTTCGACCTGTGAGTTCTATCTTCTTGGTAAGATGACCAAGTCACCTTTTACTGAAAAAGGTGAATGAGCCACTGAACTCCTGAGTCTAGTACATTCGGATGTATGTGGACCCATGAGCTCAAGTGCCAGAGGTGGATATTTCTACTTCATAACCTTCACAGACGATCTATCGAGGTATGGGTACATCTATCTAATGAAGCATAAGTCAGAGTCGTTTGAAATGTTCAAACTTTTTTGAAATAAGGTAGAAAAGCAAACTGGAAAGAGTATTAAAACTCTTCAATCTGACCGAGGGGGTGAGTATCTTTTTAATGAATTTTTGACATGTCTTAGGAAGAATGGGATTCTCTCCCAATGGACCCCTCCTGGAACACCATAATATAATAATGTGTCTGAAAAGAGAAATCAGATCCTATTGGATATGGTTCGATCCATGATGGAATTTGCTGGTTTGCCGATCTTCCTATAGGGATATGCACTCGAGTTAGCTTGTTACATTCTAAATAGGATTTTGAGTAAATTTATTAATAAAACACCATATGAGATATGGATAGGGCGTAAGCCAATGCTTTCACACCTTAGGATTTGGGGGTGTTCGGCTTATGTCAAACATTTAATGACAGACAAGCTTGGACCTAGGTCTGATAAATGTAGTTTTATAGATTATCCAAAAAAAATCAAAGGGTACTACTACCTTGCTGATGAGCAAAAAGTGTTTGTCAGCCTTAAGGCAATCTTTTTAGAAAAGAAGTTTCTTGGTAAAGAACTAATGCCTCTAAGGTCAAACTTGATGAAGTACGATAGGTAGAAGAATAAACACAAATTGTTGAACCAGAGCTGGATCTGATTAGATCAGATCCAGAATCCATTGTAGATGCACTCTTAAGACGATCTGGTAGAGTACCACATCAATCGGATAGATACTATGATTTTCTAGTCCGGGATGAGGATCCTATCAACTTGATGAGAACGATCAGGATCCAATCACCTATATCGATGCAATACAGAGATCCAACTTTAAGAAATGGCTTGAGGCCATGAAATTCGAAATGAAATCTATGAAGGTCAATGATGTATGGTCATTGGTTGACCCACCCAAAGGGATATAACCCATAGGATGTAAGTGGATCTTCAAAAAGAAAAGGGACGCAGACGGAAAGGTGGAGATCTATAAGGCCCGTCTGGTTGCTAAGGAATATCATCAATGTTATGATATTGACTATGATGAGATGTTATCTCTTGTGGTAATGCTCAAATCAGTTCGAATTATGCTTGCCATTGCTGTCCATCTAGACTATGAAATCTGGAAAATGGATGTGAAAATGACTTTTCTAAATGGAGAGCTAGATGAAGAGATGTATATGATACAGCCTGAAGGATTCACATCCATAGATGAGTCTAAGGTGTATAAGCTTCAAAGATCCATTTATGGACTTAAGTAGGCATCTTGAAGCTGGAACATACGATTTGATAGAATAATCAAAACGTATGGCTTTGTTAAGAACGAAGAGGAGCCTTGCATATACAAATGGACTAATGGTTTACCAATAGTATTCTTAGTATTGTATGTAGATGACATTCTCTTAATCGAAAATGATGTCCCTGTATTGTAAGGAATAAAGATCTGACTGTCATCACAGTTCTCAATGAAAGATCTGAAAGAAGCTTCCTACATCCTAGGGATGAAGATCTATAAAGATAGATCTAAAAGATTGCATAGATTGTCCCAATCTAGGGTTGATAGTAAATCATAGATCATCCTTTTGAGCATCGTGATCAAGGGGATAAATTATACGATAACCATATTTCATAGATTCTTCATTATTGCGTTGCGACTTTTCGACCTATTCGGACGTCAGGTACCATTGCTAGATGGTCACATCGATTGGTATAGAGAATTGGTTCCTATGCTACTGGCTTAGGATTCGAACCTATGGGGTCATACACATAAGGAGTTCCTACCTGATCTGATGGCTGATCATGAGTTTTGATGACCTAGGACACTATGGTTAAGAGTCCCATTGAACTGAAACTCTATGACCAAGAGTTTCACTGGACTGAGACTCTGAGTCCTACTCATCTAGAACTCTCTGATCAGGAGTCCCACTAGTTTGAGACTCTAAGATTGCGAGTTCCATTCATTTGGGACACTGGGTTAAAGTGTCCACTGGATTGGGACTCTTTAGGAGTTTGATGTTGATGGGACTCTGCAACCCAGTAACCCATCCAATTTGGACTCAAATATTTTTAGAAGATTAATTAGCAATTTAATTTTTGATTAGCTTAATTTGATTGAACGATGAGGATTCGATCAAGTTTGATTGAATTTGATTCAATTGGGTTTGATCCGGTCAGGTCATGAGATGACCTAATTGCTATGAAAGTTTTGATCCTAATTTGATTAGGACCTGGATCTAATTAATTTTTAATTTGATTAGGATTTTATTGAATTAGGTTAAGCCTAATTTGGTTGGGTTTAACCTAGTCTAATTGAGTCTAGATTAATTGGTTTGGTTGAAACCAATTAGGACCAAGTCAAATGAAGTTTGAATTCAAACTCTCCCATGCGCCCACCATTTTTTACTTTTCCACTCTTGTTCCATGCCCAAAATTTTTTTTGTATGTAACTTTTTCCTTGCCAAGAAGATTTTTGTGCCCCCTCTCTTATCTATTTTTGACCTAGTCTAAGGGTTGGACCGGTTCAAAGTAAGTTGAGTTTTGAATTCAACTCAGTTTGTTGGAGGTTGGAACCAACCCAACCTTATCTACTTCCCATGACCTCCCTTTTATTTGTAGAATATTTTTGGAGAAATAAGAATGTACGCACATAGAAGGAGAGTCTTTCTGCATGTTAAACACATGGAAGGAGGCATTGGATAAAGATAAAAGGCTCATTTGATTTTTGAAATCAAGTGAGTGGTTAAAACCTCCCAACCACTCGACCCTTATCTTTTTCCACATGCTTTTCCCATGGTATTCATGTCAATAAATTATGAGAATTTTTATGCATGTATAAGAAATGGTAGCATTATGTGGTAAAAATTTTAGAGTGATTGGACATTAGTTTTGGGCGAAAAAAATCTCAGAGTGAAGGTGAGCAGGGTCCTGCAGCACTTTACTTTTTCCTCATGCCTCTCTTCTCTTCTGATTTTCACTGCTAAGGATACCTAATTTTTAGATATGATCTAAATAGAGTTTATAGATCTAAAAGTGATATTTTTACAAAAACTTGTTTCATGAAAAAACTCCACACAAAGAGGGCATGATAGAATTTTTAGTGTGTCAGGATTTTTAGGCCGAGTGAAACCCTAGTTTTGGAAATCTAGATTCAGGTGGAGAGATCGAGTGCTGTGAGCATCGGATTGCTACCAAATTTAAAACACCTCTTCATCATCCTCCAATATTTATGTTTTGATATTTTATAGTATCTAAAAAATCAAAAAGTATATGATCGATCGTATCGACCATGATCAGCCATCGAAGGCCCCGATGAGGAGCTAGCATTTCGATGGAGCTAGTCGAGACCAGGAGCTCCGTGTGGACCATCCATAGAGGTCAAATGAGTGTGGGATATAGCATAACACCACAGCTTCTTTTAGTGGATTCAGATCATTAAGATCAGCTATCCATAAAAAGGTATCAAGTTCTAAACTCATATCGGTCAGCAGATTCGATTTGCTGATCGAATGCATTTTATTTTTCTATCACACATTAACATGTTTAAATTTTGAGTAGGGTTCATTTGATATGATCAATGCATGCATAGTATTAATTTTAGATTAATATTTACTTTCATTGCTATTTTATTCAAAAAAATTTTGAAAATGCATGCTTAAACCCTACGCGATTTTCTTCAATAGATAGATCTCCTATTGGTGCAATTCAATTTGTACAATGAACATGCTATAGCTAACATACACCTCATATTTTCAAATGGCTAGGAGATCAAGTTATGGTATAGTCAAACTATAACACACTCAAGGTGAATTGTCGATGCACCTCAAATCAAAGAATCAGACACACCACTATAGCATTGAGCCAGTCTTCGATGAGAAGTTGACTCCCATATGACTGCTCGAGGTGGTCACTCTCAGTGCCCTCATTCTTAATGAGTACCTATAGTTTCACTCTGATGTCTTCATACCGTAGACTCAAGATACATCTATCTTAGAAAAGTAATCGTACACTGATCTTTCAGATCGATCACCATCCTCATGATGATCCTACGATCATGAGTAGTTTAGAGTTAATTATGACAACACATGCCTTAAATTTTTAACTCTAAAAAATATATGTTTATTATACCGTTAACTCAAAGGATGTATTACAGATATTTTAAATACATAATATGATAGAAAATAATTTTTTTATTAATTTATAGTCAAAATTATAAAAATATTTTTAGAATGTGTATTACAAGTGTCAGCCAATCCGACTTCTAGGGCACATATCTAACAAAGCCATACCAAGATCAAACATCCACTAGACTTCAGTGGAAGTTATTTTATTTTCAATACTTGTCCATCTACTTCCAAGTTCAAAGTTCAAATGAAGGGAGTATAGAAAACTATGAGCATCGAAGTCCTTTTTCTGGTTTTTCACTTTCAGAAGGTAAAAAGTTTTGACTTTTTTCAATTGGTGCTAAAGCTTCTTAATGGGTAAATGATCTGAAATGAACCCGGCATTCAAAATTCTTCCTAGCATGGACTTTCAAGTACGATGCCATAAATGCCTCATCAGACGTCGGTTGTAAGTATGATGAGCGGGACATGTGGCAGGTGAGGAGTGGGCAGAGGGGATCTACAATTATAATCATTTTTTATCTCCCTTGATTATTTAAGTCTTCTTCTTCCTTCCCTTTCTCCATTCTAGCCCTTCTTCTTTGCTCGCTCCTTTTGCCTTGTGCTTCTTGCGAGTCTGAGAGCCTTGCTCTATCCCCTCTGTGGTACCCTTCTCCATTCATCTCCCATCCTCCTGGTTGTATCTGCATCTTCGACTTCTCTGGTCATCTTAGGTTGGTGCCCAAACCCTCTCTCTGCACTTCTTTTTCTATTCTTTTGTTCTTTGAAAACTTCTTCAAATTTTTTCTATCAATTTTCTCTAATTTTAGAAAGTTTTTCAAGTTTAGTTTGATCCAAATATCTTCTGAAGTATCCTAATCCATCGATTCTAGGAGTCCAGTCCATCCAAGCTCATCAAATCCTAACCCCAAGGAGAGAGCCAAACCTGTAGAAGGACCTCATCCAACTTTTATACCTGAAACCATCCCTTGCTCCTTGCACTCCAAAGATTTTTTTTTGATGAAGATCCAGTATGGGATTCCTTCTATTAGATGTGTGCCCTAGAAGCTAGATTGGCTATCACTTGTAATTCACTTCTAAGGTCAATTTTATAATTTTGACTATAAATTAATAAATGGGTTATCTTCTATCATAATGTATATTTAAAAGTGTCTGTGATACATCCTTTAACTTAATGGTAATGATAATTCATATTTTCAAGAGTTAAAAATTTAAGACATGAATTTTCATAATTAACTCATAAACTGCTCCCGATCGTAGGATCATCACGAGGATGGTGATTGATCCGGAAGGTTAGTGTACAATCACTTTCTTAGGATGGACATGTCTTGACTCTATGGTGTGGAGACACCAAAGCGAGAGTATAGGTATTCGTTAGAGAATGAGGGCACTGAGCATGACCACCTTGAGTAGTCATAAGAAAGTCTACCTTCTCATCAATGACTAACTCGATGCTATAGGGATGTGTCTGGTTCTTTGATTTGAGGTGCATCGACAGTTCACCTTGAGGGTGTTATAGTTTGACTATACCATAACTCGATCTTCTAATCATTCGGAATTCTGAGGTGTATGTTGGCTATAGCATGTTCATTGTAGAAATTAGATTGCACCAATAGGGGATCTATCTACCTCGGTAAATGAGGAGTAGTCCTATGATAATCATGAGATTAGTTCATAAGCCCATGGCCATGACAAAGTGAAGATAATAGAAAGAGTTTCTATTAGGGTTTTATATTGAACTCGAATCGAATGATTAATTCATATGATGGACATTGGGTTTGACGAGGTCACCTTAACACTAA
The DNA here is from genome assembly GCA_006176705.1 of Cocos nucifera. NCBI lineage: Eukaryota > Viridiplantae > Streptophyta > Magnoliopsida > Arecales > Arecaceae > Cocos > Cocos nucifera. The sequence goes on along the minus strand of QRFJ01000273.1, from coordinate 113,822 downwards.
TCCTCTTGGGGCTCAAGATAGAAGAACCCAATCGCACAGGTAACTATACCAAGAGGTTCACTTTCAGTTTTGATGGGTTGCCACTATATACTGCTAGGTGTCACTAGTGGATTTTGGGAGCAATTAGGATGATTTTGATGATCAATCATTCTAATTGTATGAATCAAAAAAGTTTTGGTCCATCGAAAGATATTTCGATGATGTCGATGATGGAGATCGTGACATATCTCATTACCATAGAATTGAACCTAACTAGGTCATACAAATAAGTTTTTGGGTTTGAATGTCATCAATTAAGCTAAGCCAGTTTGATTGATTTAGATTAGATCCAATCAGGTTCAAGGTAATCGTGCTAGCACATGATTGAGCCTGACATTCTCCTTTTAAAATCTTTCTGATTCATCACAACCAAGTCAAATTTGATTTGACTCATTCTTGTATTTTGAATGGATTTATTTTTCATCTGACTGGAATAAGTCCAGGTCAGATTAATTATAGAACTTAAATCCATTCATAGTCAAATTTGACTAGGGTCAAAAGTTGACCTGTTTGAGAGAATTGAAGATCACCTGATTAGATGCTTCTAAAAAATTTTTTAGAAATTATTTTGATCTAATTTTTGGACATGTGATAGAGCACGAATTATGCATTGGGTGTACCAAATTTTGTGATTTTTGAACGTGTCTAGACTATGTTATAATAGAATTTAATTTGGATCAAACTCTTAAGGGAAGAGTCCTAGGTGCAGTGGACTCTTTCTTATCTACTCATGTTGACACCTTTTTGAATTATTTTTGATAAAAAAAATAGATGAGATCTGATGGTTTTTCATAGAGAATAAGTCCTAGAGTCCAAATGATAAAATAAATGAGTTATTTTGGTTAAAAGGGACTCTAAGTAGGCATTGGACATAAAAGCCTTTCTCACGTCAAAGTGCATGCAATGCAAGAAATAATTTTTCATGCCCAAAGTCTACCATCCCTAATATCCCACACCCCCTCTGTCCTCTCTCTTCTTCTCTTCTACAAGCCTAAAAAGTTAGGTACAAATTTGAGAAGGTCCAAGGTTTTTGACACAATATTCAAGATCTACGCGATGGTGTTTGTGTGATGGATGGGCTGCCTTCAGAAATAGTTTTGAAGGTTCTTCGGATCAGATCCAGATTCAATTTTTGAGAGAAAAGGTTCATGAGGAGAAGATGTTCAGATCCTGTCTGAGTGGATATTAGTAGAGGCTAGGTGCATGCGTGGCTCCTTCCAGAACCTCAGGAATCAATAGGATCATTGCAGGGTAATTAGATTACCTAATTAGATACTTTAAATTAAATCTAATTTATTTTTAATTTTTAATTTTTAATATTAGATTACTATGATTAGATCTGAGAATTTTTAGATCTAATCAGATTGTTTAAAATTTTTTTAAAAGAAAACTCCCTCAAATCTGATCAGATCTGCATGATCTTGTGATGGAATACAGTGTTTTTCCTTTAACTGATATCAAAGCCAGGTTAGCAGTTCTTCAGATCTACCTTAAATCTAATTTTATTTTTATTTATAATCTAATATTAAAAAATTTTAGATATCATATTAAATATAATTAGATCTAAAATTAAATTATTAAAAATTAAATAATTTAGATCTAATATATATGAGATGCATGACTAGACTAGGTATAGAATAGTTCTATGTATAGTCTAGTATGATCATGTATTTAATTTGATTAAACTTGATTTTAAATCTATTTAATTTTTATTTTTTTAATGTTATAATTATTATAATTAGATCTAAAAATAAAAAATAAAGTTTTTAATTTTTAATTTATTCATATGAGATATGAAAGATGCATGCTTAGACTAGTCATAGAATAGTTCTATAAGATGTCTAGAATAATTTTAATTTTGACATGATCAAATTTAAAATTTTATTTTTTAAATTTAATATATGATATTTTAGATCTGAAAATATGCATATTGATGATACATGAGATGTATGCAAGACATGTATTAGTTAGATCCTTTTATATATGATATATGATCTAACTAGTTTTGTAGTAAAAATTTATATTTTTGATTAAAAAGTTCCCCATGGCCATCCGATCATAAGAACAAAGTAGGGTTTAAAGGCCCTCTCCTTTCATTCATTGAGATGTTCTTATGGCATGTAGGGGTGCTGTGCATTCGTCCTTAATCAAAAATTAAAATTTATTTTTTTGCAAAATTTTAGATCCTAAAATCCTAGGATTTCTATTACATGTTTTGTTCATGAACCAAAAATTTAATTAAGAATTAAGATTATGAAATTAAGTAGATCTAAAATTATAAATTTTTAGATCTAAGACATATTCATAAAATTGGGTTCGGACTTAGGTAGCTTAATTAGGTCTAGCGGTTGATCAAACCGAATCAAGAGTTGATTAGGTAGGATCAAAGAAAGCTTAAATTTGACCAGCCTAATAGGATTAAGTCTGGATCAAGATCGAAATACATTGAGATGTGACTCGATCAAATCAAGACCTAATTTGGCCCTACGGTTCGAGCCTGGATTGTAGGCTAATTCAATTGGTTCTGATTCGATAATTTGGTGTCTAAGATAAGTTTGGCAGATACGATCAACTAATTTTTAATTAGAAGCTATTCGATCTGAATGCGTTCTTATCGAGTTAATGGCATATCTCTTCCATCAGTCTCACTTACCTGGCCATTTGTGTCAATCCAGTTCTAATTTGAGGTGGCTAACAATTTGAGCCAACCCATGCCACTAGGTTAGTCATAATTGTTATGACTAAGTCAAGTCAAGTTTAAAGAGATCTAAATTAAATTTTTCTAAGAAAATATTAAGTCTAAGATCTTCCACCATTGTAGATGTGTAGGCTCTTTCTGGGGTTGATTGTTCTCAACTGGATATAGTGGTTCAGTTGCACCGAAAAGATGCAATCATGTCTATTAGGCATTGGATGCTATGGATTGGAGGATGGGTTGGGCTCAATATTTTGGATACGATAAGAGACCCAATTAGAAATTCAATCTATGCAAATGATGGGTCTGACTTAACTAAGGAGTGGATCAATATTTCAAACACAATGAGATTTATGAATTAGAAATTAAGTTAGGGTGTACTATGATTAGAGAATCATTGAACAAGAGTTATCCACTCATCGATTGATCCACCATCAATAACTATTAGGTGAGGTAGTGAGCAGTTGGTGGGACCACACCATCCACTAGAAATCTATAATCATAGAGATTTTTGCATCTCTACCATGGAAGTGTAGGGATCCAAGTAAATAGTGGAAGCCTAATTTATTTAAAAATAAAATCTCTAAATAAATTATTTAAATATAATTGTAAAATCTAACTAGAAACTATGACTCTCTATAGAAAAATATCTGCATCCAATCCACTAACTCGTATCCTAGACACCCATAGACTGACTGGACCCAACTACAAGGATTGACTCCGAAACTTTAAAATTATTTTGGATTTCGAGAAGTTGACTCATGTGTTGGAACAGGATCCTCCCATCTTACCAGCCCATCCATCCACTGATCAGAGAGCGTCTCTCGAGAAGTAGATGGATGAAGATAATAAAGTTAGGTATTATGTATTGGGCTCGATGTCTGATGAGCTCCAGCACCAACATGAAGATATTAAGACTAGCCGCCAAATATTGGCTCACCTGCAAGAGTTGTTTTGTGAACAGAGTCGCGCAGCCAAATATCAAGTCACTAAAATATCTTTTAAGACTCAAATGCATGATGGGCAGTCAGTCCAAGATCATTTTCTGATGATGATCAAGGACTTAGAAGAGCTTGAGAAGCTCGATGTCAAGTTAGATTAGGATCTGTAGATAGACATAATTCTGCAGTCCTTGACTGATGCATATGGGCAGTTCATCATGAACTATCATATGCATAAACTTCAGAATACCTTGGCTGAGCTCATTACTTTGCTGGTTACTGCTGAGCTTTCTATGAAAAGTTCTAAAGGCTCAGTACTTGCTATGGAGCGGACTTCTTTCAAGAAAAAGTTTTTTGAAAAGAAGAAAAAGTTCGTGAAGAAGCAGATGGTGAATGGTAGAAAGAAGAAGAAGGTAGAGTCGAAGAAGAAGGCTGCTGATAAAGAAAAATATTTTCATTGCAATACTGACAGCCATTGAAAGTGGAACTACCCTCTTTACCTAGCCAGTCTGAAGAACAAGAAGGAGGCAGGTCCTTCTAGAGGTATGCTCGTTATAGAATCTAATCTTATAATTTCTTCTGCATCCAGTTGGATGCTTGACTCTGATTCTAGTGCTTACTTATGCACTTCTATGCAAGATCTTGAGGATAGCAGGAGGCTAAGGGATGGTGAAATGATCTTATGCATCAGGAATAGAGCAAGAGTTGTTGCTGTGGCCGTGGGAACCTATCCTTTGTGATTACCATCAAGATTAGACTTAATACTTAAGGACTATTTTTATGTGCCAGCAGCAAGTAGAAATTTAATTTTTATTCATGTTTAGCATAGGAAGGCTATGTAATTAGTTTTCTTAAGGACCATTATAATATTCTTTATGAAAGAAATAAAATTGCAAGTGGTTTTCTTATAAATGGTCTCTATCAGTTACATATTGATGTTTCTATTTTTAATATCGAGTAAAATATGAATGCTATAGGATCAAAGCGACCTAGGTATAGTCTAAACAATAGGTATCTTTGGCACCTTAGGCTAGGTCATATAGCTGAAGACAAGGTTAACAAATTAAAGAAATTTGGGCTATTGAATCTGTTGACTTTTGAGTCATATTCGATTTGTGAATCATGCCTTCATGGCAAAATGACCAAGCTTTCTTTTGTGGGACATGGGGAAAGGGCCACAGACCTGCTTGTCCTAGTACATATTGATGTATGCAGCCCATTTGATGTGTCAATCAGGGGCAATTACATCTACTTCATCACTTTTATCGATGATTTATCTCGATATGGGTATGTGCATTTGATGCGATATAAGTCTGAAGCTTTTAAAAAGTTCAAGGAATTCATACTTGAAGTAAAAAAATAAATAAAAAAATCCATTAAGATTCTTCAATCAGATCGAGGAGGTGAATACCTTAGTTGAAAATTTTTAGACTATCTTAAGGACAATGGCATAGTCTCACAATGGACTCCACTTGGAATGCCATAACTTAATAGAAATTCAGAATGAAAAAATCGAATCCTATTAGATATGGTTTGATCCATGATGAGCTTCACAGATCTTCTTGAGTTTCTTTGGGGATATAGTCTGTTAACCACTATATATCTATTGAATAGGGTTCCATCTAAAATCGTTCCTACCATACCGTATGAGATATGGCATGGTAAGAAATCAAGTCTGAGTCATCTCAAAATTTGGGTTTGTCTGGCTCATATCAAGAGACAACAAGCGGACAAATTAGAGTCTAGGTCCTTTAGAACTTGATTTATTGGATATCCTAAAGAGTCATTAGGATATTTTTTTCTATCTTCTAAAAGATCACAATGTGATTGAGTCGACATGCCATCTTTCTTGCAAAATGGTTTATTCAAGATGATGTCATCGAAAGATATATTAGGCTCGAGGAGAAAGTCTCCCAAAAGCCACGATCCAAGGAACCTATGGAATCCAATCAGATTGAGCCAATCCAATCACTACCTCATCCACCTCGTAGATCAGAAAGAATTTTTCATCCCTCTGAAAGATACTTAGGTACTATTTCAAAGAACATAGCGAAAATGTTCCTCATAGGAAAAGAGATTCATGGTGATGATCCTAAAATCTATGATGAAGCAATATCAGATATCGACTCTGAGAAATGGTTAGAGGCAATAAAGTCAGAGATTAGCTCAATGCGCTTGAACCAAGTCTGGACCTTGGTAGATCCACCTGAAGGTATAGTACCAATTGGGTGTAAATGGATCTTCAAGAGAAAGATAGATGCCGATAGAAATGTAAAGACATTCAAAGCAAGGCTCGTAGCAAAAGGATATAGTCAACATAAAGGCATTGACTATCAAGATACTTTTTAGTCAGTAGCCATACTCAAATCCATCTGTATATTACTTGCTGTTGCAGCCTATTTCAATAATAAAATATGATAGATGGACGTAAAAATGACATTCTTAAATAGATATCTGATGGAAGATATCTATATGGAAACAGTCATTGGGTTTCACATCCAGTGATACTGATCATAAGGTCTGCAAGCTGCAAAGATCCATATATGGACTTAAGCAAGCATCTTGGAGCTAGAATGCTCGTTTCAATGATGTGATCAAATCGTTTAGATTCATCAAGAATGAAGAGGAATCCTGTATTTTCAAAAAGATCAGTGGGAGCGCTGTTGTCTTTCTCGTACTGTATGTGGATGATATTCTTCTAACTAAAAATGATATTCCCATGTTGACTACAGTCAAAATATGGTTGTCTAAAGAATTTTCCATGAAAGACCTAGGAGAGGCATCCTTTATTCTAGGAATTAAGATCTATAGAGATAAACCAAATAGGATGCTGGGCCTCTCACAGAAAATGTACATAGAGGAGGTGCTAAAGAGATTTTGCATGGAAAACTCCAAGAGAAGATTGGTGCCCTTCAGACATGGCATTCATCTCTCCAAGAAGATGTATCCCAACACATCTGAGGAGATTGAATGCATGAGCAAGATCCCTTATGCTTCAGCAATAGGAAGCCTCATGTATGCCATGCTATGTACATGACTAGATATTGCCCATACTGTGAGTGTCACGATCAGGTACCAATCAAATCCAGGTGAAGAGTACTGAACTTCTATGAAATGTATCCTTAAGTACTTGAGAAAGACTAAGGATATGTTTCTAGTCTTTGGTAATGAAGAACTCTAGGTCCAGGGATATACAGACTCAGATTTGATGTCCAATATAGATGATCGAAAGTTGACATTTGAAAGTCTATTTATGTGCAATGATGGTGCTGTTAGCTAGAAGAGTTTCAAACAGACTATGATAACAGATTCTACCATGGAAGTAGAGCACATCGCTGCGTCGGAAGCTGCAAAAGAGGCATTTTGGTATAAGAAGTTCGCCGCAAAGCTCAAAGTGATGCCATTAGATGCCATCCCTCTGTACTACGATAATAATGGCACCATAGCCCTAGCTAAGAAGCCAAGGTCTCATCAGAAATCTAAGTACATCGAGCAGCGATACCACCTCATCCGCGATTACCTCGAGAAGGGATACGTCGAGGACAAGAGAGTCGATATTGTAGATAATGCGGCTAACCCACTAACAAAGTCATTGAGCCAGCAAAAGATCGATACCCACCTTGAGAAGATGGAACTTAGATTTGTAGCCAATTGACTTTAGGTCCAGTGAAAGTTTGTTAGATGTGTGCCCTAAAAGCCAGATTAGCTGTCACTTGTAATTTACTTCTAAGAGCAATTTTATAATTTTAACTATAAATTAATAAATGGGTTATCTTCTATCATAGTGTATATTTAAAAGTGTCTGTGATACATCCTTTAAGTTAATGATAATAACAATTCATATTTTCAAGAGTTGAAAATTTAAGACATGAATTTTCATAATTAACTCATAAATTGCTCCCGACTGTAGGATCATCATGAGGATAGTAATTGATTTAAAAGGTTGGTGTACGATCATTTTCATAGGATAGACATGTCTTGAGTCTATGGTATGGAGACACCGAAGTGAGAGTATAGATACTCGTTAGAGAATGAGGGCACTGAGCATGACCACCTCGAGTAGTCATAAGAAAGTCTACCTTCTCATCGATGACTAACTCGATGCTGCAGTAGTGTGTCTGGTTTTTTGTTCTGAGGTGCATCGATAGTTTACCTTGAGGGTATTATAGTTTGACTATACCATAACTTGATCTTCTAGCCATTCAGAATCCTGAGGTGTATGTTGGCTATAACATGTTCATTGTAGGAATTGGATTGCACCAATAGGGGATCTATCTACCTCAGAAGATGAGGAATGGCCCTATGATAATCATGAGATTGAGTTCATAAACCCATGGCCATAGCAAAGTAAAGATGATAGAAAGAGTTTCTATTAGGATTTCATATTAAACTTGAATCGAATGATTAATTCATATGACGGATATTGGGTTTGACGAGTTCACCTTAACCCTAATCCTCTCGAGGCTCAAGATAGAAGAACCCAATCACACAGGTAACTGTACCGAGAGGTTTGCTTTCAGTTCTGATGGATTGCCACCATATACTGCTAGATGCACTAGTGAATTTTGGAAGCAATTAGGATGATTTTGATGATCAATCATTCTAATTATATTAATCAAAAAAGTTCTGGTCCATCGAAAGGGGTTTCGATGATGTTGATGATGGAGATCACGACATGTCTCATTACCATACAGAATTGAACCTAACTAAATCACACAAACAAGGGTTTGGATCTGGATGTCATCAATTTAGCTAAGCCAATTTGATTGATTTGGATTAGATTCATTCAGGTTCAAGGTAATCATGCTAGCACATGATTGAGCCTGACTTCCTCCTTCTGAAATCTTTCTAATTTATCACAGTCGAGTCAAATTTAATTTGACTCATTCTTGTATTTTGAATGAGTTTATTTTTTATCTGACTAGAATAAGTCTAGGTCAGATTAATTATAGAAGTTAAATCCATTCATAGTCAAATTGGACTAGGATCAAAAGTTGACCTATGTGAGAGAATTGAGGATCACCTGATCAGATGCTTTTAGAAAATTCTTTAGAAGCTATTTTGATCTAATTTTTGGTTATTTGATAGAGCACAAGTTATGTATTGGGTGTACCAAATTTTGTGATTTTTGAAGGTGTCTAGACTAAGTTATGATAGAGTTTGATTTGGATCAAACTCTTGAGGAAAGAGTCCTAGGCGCAGTGGACTCTTCCTTATCTACTCATGCTGATACCTTTTTGAATCATTTTTGGCAAAAAAAATAAATGAGATCTGGTGGTTTTTCATGGAGAATAAGTTTTAGAGTCCTAATAATAAAATAAATGAGTTATTTTGGTCAAAAGAGACTCTAAGTAGGCATTGGACGTAAAAGCCTTTCTCATGTCAAAGTGCATGCAACGCAAGAAATAATTTTTCACACCCAAAGTCTACCATCCCTGATATCCCACACCTCCTCTATTCTCTTTCTTCTTCTCTTCTACAAGCCTAAAAAGTTAGACACAAATCTGAGAAGAAGGCCTAAGGTTTTTGGCACAATATTCAGGATCTATGCGATGGTGTTCGTGTGATGGATGGGCTGTCTTCAGAAATAGTTTTGAAGGTTCTTCGGATCAGATCCAGATCTAATTTTTGACAAAAAAGTTTGTGAGGAGAAGACATTCAGATCCTATCTGAGTGGATACCGGTAGAGGCTAGGTACGTGCGTGGCTCCTTCTAGAACCTCAGGAATCAATAGGATTATTATAGGATAATTAGATTACCCAATCAGGTACTTTAAATTAAATTTGATTTATTTTTAATTTTTAATTTTTAATATTAGATTAGTATGATTAGATCTAAGAACTCTTTGATCTGATTAGATTATTTAAAAAAAATTTTAAAAAAAAATTCCTCAGATCTGATCGGATCTGCATGATCCTACGGTGGAAAATAGTGTTTTTTCTTCACATTCATAGTACGAACCGGAGCTTTCCAGGCCAAGTGATCGAGCTTACACTCCTCCCCTGGATCGCTTTTGTTTATACATTGAAGCTCTCCATGCTAGACTCCAACTCCCAATTTCTTCCTTTGTTGTAGCTCTCTTTCAGTTTCTAAACATTTCCTTCACCTCCGTGGTCCCAAACTCATTTAGGTTTATCGTAGAATTTCTTTTCCTTTGCATTTCGATCGAGGTCCATCCAAGCATTTTCTTGTTCTGCAACTATTTCACTTTCAAACATCATCCTACCGTCAAAGATTAGTATTATCTGTCTCCCCAATTTGGTAAGAAGGGATTGTTTAAGGGTGCTCCTTCTTCCATTCATAACTAGAAGAAATATTTTTTTTTTGTTTCCTATCCTTTGTTAGAATGAGAACTTCCTTCTTGGGGGCACCTGAGAGACAGTCCACCAAACTCCTGGATTAGAAAAAGAAGACCTAGACTCATCCAATAAATTAAGGAACTACTGAGCTCCTCCACTATCCCAATTGCTAGATGATTGGATTTTGTTTAACCTCGGTCTTAGCCCCTTTAATCCGGTAGGTATACATCCAAATCCTATTAACTACTTTCATTTTTTGTTCTAACTTTAGTTTTCTATTGTTACAAAGATGAACCTAGAAGAACTAAAATGACGATTCAAAGAACTTCGGGCTCAAAAGAGGAAAGGGAACACGCCTGGAGAATCAACCAAGCAAGCGAAGGTTGATGCTTCAAGCTTAACTGTACCTGGCAAGACTACAGTCACCCCCAAGGTTTTGGTGCCTCCAATAGCTTCAAGTCCATCCATCGACATCCAAGTCTCGACGGCCCCTTCTATCGAGAAGGGAAAGGAGGTAGAAAGGAAGAGAAAGAAGTCGCTTGCCCAGAAGGCTTGGTGCAAACATAACTTCGAGGGATCCAATGGCGACAGTGCTGATTGTTCCTTCGATGATCAGAAGGTTGTTCAATCTTTGATAGACTGATGCATCTTTGCTCGAAGTTATGGATAGGATCATCCACATCGACTTTGAACAACGGACATGGGATTCTCTTGGGACCTTCCTTGAGGTAACTTTTCTGTCCCCCATCTTGAAGTTATCCATGTGTTGTTCCATTGGCACGACTAACTTTATCTTCTATAGATGGATCACCAATTGATCATCAATATCAAAGAGATCAACCTTCAAAGGGATGAGATCTCAGAGGTGATGGGAATTCTTGAAGAGCATAAGGCCGAGATCGACCGTCTATCGAAAAAAAATCTACCGAGGTCAAGCATCTTCAGAAGGCGATCCAAAGTATTGAATAGGCTTTGGTGGAGGGGAAGGAGGAGCTGGCCCTAGAAGTAGAGAGAAGGAAGAAGGTGGAGGCCAAAATTGCTGAGATGGAAAGGCAAATCTCAAAGGCCAAGGTATAAGCTATTTTGGACTTCAAGGCCTCCAAAGAACTAGAAGACATAAAGATTGATTTTACCAAGGTAGATTTCATCAAAGAGTTTGAGCTCTGCCAAAGGAATATGACTAAAAAATTTTTCGAGCTTGATCTCAGTTTCTTGGCGAGAGAACTCTCTGATGATGAAGCAGGATCTTCCACTGCTGGTGCCGACCTCCCATCTGTCGGGCCTCTTGCCATGATTCCTGGACCTACTCAAGAGTCTGGGACTGGTGAAGTCGTGCCAATATCGTCTACTACTCCTCCTCTAGAGGTTGAAAGCTTTTGATAGTTGTATTTTTTCTTTTTCTTTTACCTTTCCTATACTTAATACATTTTAATTAATGAAAGTGAATTTCTTTTCTTTGCCATGTCTCTATGTCATAATATCTTTGTGCATTAAATGCAGTCTCCAATCGACGTAGAACCTCTACCTCAGGGGGTCTTCTTGAAAGCCCTCAATAAAAAGTTAAGGAAGTTCATCAACTTAGTAAAAAACTTAAGAAAACTGAAGATGAGTTCCAAAAATTCAAAAAGAACTACGCTGAGGCTACCGTTGAAATTAACCGCCTCTGCCAATCCTCCAAGTAGTTCTTTAGAGAATACACTATCAAGAAGAACCATCTGAACAAAGAGCTTAAGAGAACCAGGAAGCACGCTAGCAAGAAATCCTAGACCTTGATGGCTAAGATTTATTCTCTTAAGGCCAAACTCCATGAAGCGAAAGAGAAAATTAGTTAATTATAGAAAGGCTTGATGCTGAAAAGGTGCACGAGACCTACTGAATCGAGTGGTGTGGGCAGATTGAAGATTATAAAAAGAAGCTCAAGATGGCAAATACCGAGGTGATAAGGCTTCAAAAGTAGCTAGCTGATAGAGTCCAGGCCGGTCCGAGTGGAGATCTAGAAGAAGTTGCTTCCTTGAAGACGACCCTTGGAGATCTCACCGTAACCTTCGAGAAGATCAAGAATGAACTCCTTCAACTTAAAATCCAGATGACTTATCAAGAGACTATGGTGAAGGATGTTGAGGCCGAATCGACCGTTCTGAGGAAGAGGTTGAAGGAGACTGAAGAAGATACTAGAAGAATTTGGAAACTATTCCACGAGAGCTTGGAACTAAGGAGAGAGCTTAAAGAGAAAGTAAAGAATTTGAAGCACTCTCCCATATTAGCTAGAGCTGGCAATCCAAAGTCTGATTCTAAATAAGACTTCATCTCTTCTCTCTCTCTTTTTTTTTTAATCAATCTTGAGGACCTCTATTTGTAATGACCTTCATTTCAATGAAATAATACTTTTTTGCTCCTTCACTATTTTATCTCGATTAAATATTTGTTGAGCTCTTTATTCTGGTGGTGTTGTTGAAGATAGTGTTGTTTCGCAATGATGTCCTCTGTCTGTTACTTTATAGGTCTGTCCCCCTCTGTTTGTGAACAGTAGCCTTTGAATTTAGTTTGAAAGTTACCTTTCTCTCAATTTAAAAATTGAGGCCTTCATATCCCTCGTGAAGGTGTTTATTCACATCAAGACGAGGTCCTCCTCTTGTTCCTGATGTGATTAGCTTTTGTCCTCATTATAACAAGATTATCCTTCGATTTTAAATAACCAAATGCCTTCTTTTCCTCATAAGGATCTTTATCCATGTTAGGACGAGATCCTCCTTCTATTCCTAATATGGTTGGCTTTTATCCTTGTTAGGATGAGGGCCTCCTATTCCTAACAAGGTTGTCGGAGCACAAAAGGGCCTCTTCTCGTTTTCTTCTATCTTAAATAATCAAAGGTCTTCTTTCCCTCATAAGGATCTTTATCCATGTCAGGATGAAGTTCTTTTTCTATTTCTAATATGGTTGGCTTTTATCCTTGTTAGGATAAGATCCTCCTCCTATTTCTAACAACGTTGCTAGGGCATAAAAGAGCCGTTGAGAGCCCATTTCCTCCTATCTTAAGTAACTGGAGGTCTTCTTTCCCTCATAAGGATCTTTGTCCATGTCAGGATGAGGTACTCCTTCAGTTTTTGACATGGTTGGCTTTTACTCTTAGTAGGATGAGGCTCGTCTCTTATTCCTAACAAAATTACCAAGGCACAAAACGGCCATTAAAAGGGCCTCTCCCCATTTCCTCCTGTCTTAAGTAATCGAAGATCTTCTTTCCCTCGTAAGAGTTTTTATCCATATCAGGATGAGGTCCTACTCCTATTCCTGACATGGTTAGTTTTTATCCTTGTTAGGATAAGGTTCTCTTTCTATTCCTAACAAGATTACCAGAGCAAAAAAGAATTATTGAAAGAACCTCTCTCCATTTCCTCTTGTCTTAAATAATCGAAGATCTTCTTTTCCTCGTAAGGATCTTTATTCATGTAAGGATGAGATCCTTCTATTTTTAATAAGGTTATCGAGGCATGAAAGGACCATTAAAAGGGCCTCTCCTCATTTCTTCTTATCTTAAATAACCGGAGGTCTAATTTTTCTTGTAAAAATCTTTATCTATGTTAGGACGAGGTTCTGCTATTCCTGACATGGTTGACTTTTATCCTTATTAAGATGAGATCCTCCTCCTATTCCTAACAAGATTGTTGGAGCATAAAAAAACCATTGAAATGGCCTCTCCCCATTTTCTTCTATCTTAAATAATTGAAGGTCTTCACCCTCACTTAGATAAGGTTAACCTCCTATCTTAGATAATCGAAGGCCTTCAACCTCGCTTGGATGAGGTTAACCTCCTGCCTTAAATAATCGGAGGTCTTCTATTTCGTTTGAGAACGAAGTTTGGTGGGGTAATTTTCTGCCGTCACATAATTTTGCACCAAGGATAGATGTTAAAGGAAGAGTATTTTACTGAAGTTATTGATAATACATTCATAAATATTTTAAATTCAAAGGGCATGGGAGTGTAGCTCCTTTAAGTTTCTTCAAGTAGTAGGTTCGCGGTCGGACGATTTCCATGACCTCATAAGGGCCTTTCCAGTTTGGGGCGAGCTTTTCTTGATTTTGTGGTTGTGAGATATCCGTCTGAAGCACCAAGTCTCCTACTTTAAAAATTTTATTTTTGACTCTAGAATTATAGTAACAAGCCACCTTCTGCTTATAAGCTGTCATCCAAATCTAGATCTTTTCTCACCTTTTTTCTAATAGATCAAGTTTTGCTCTGAGATCCTGTGAATTATTCTATTCATTGAAGGCTTCAACTTCCACCAAAGAAAGTCTAAGTTAATTAGGATGACTGCTTTTGTTCCAAAAGCCAAAGCAAATGGGGTCTCAAGATGTCCAACCCCCACTGTAGTTTGGTATAGTAGTCCACTGCCATTAGAAGAAATTTTTGCTATCCAGATGCCATGAAAAGTGGCCCAAGATGTCCATCCCCCACTATGCGAATAGCCATGGAGCACTCAAAAGTATAAGCTGAGAAGCTGGCTATCTTTGAATATTAGCATTCTTTTGACATCAATCATATCTTTTCACATAATTAGTGTAGCTAAGCCAATTTGATTGATTTGGATTAGATTCATTCAGGTTCAAGGTAATCATGCTAGCACATGATTGAGCCTGACTTCCTCCTTCTGAAATCTTTTCTAATTTATCACAGTCGAGTCAAATTTAATTTGACTCATTCTTGTATTTTGAATGAGTTTATTTTTTATCTGACTAGAATAAGTCTAGGTCAGATTAATTATAGAAGTTAAATCCATTCATAGTCAAATTGGACTAGGATCAAAAGTTGACCTATGTGAGAGAATTGAGGATCACCTGATCAGATGCTTTTAGAAAATTCTTTAGAAGCTATTTTGATCTAATTTTTGGTTATTTGATAGAGCACAAGTTATGTATTGGGTGTACCAAATTTTGTGATTTTTGAAGGTGTCTAGACTAAGTTATGATAGAGTTTGATTTGGATCAAACTCTTGAGGAAAGAGTCCTAGCGCAGTGGACTCTTCCTTATCTACTCATGCTGATACCTTTTTGAATCATTTTTGGCAAAAAAAATAAATGAGATCTGGTGGTTTTTCATGGAGAATAAGTTTTAGAGTCCTAATAATAAAATAAATGAGTTATTTTGGTCAAAAGAGACTCTAAGTAGGCATTGGACGTAAAAGCCTTTCTCATGTCAAAGTGCATGCAACGCAAGAAATAATTTTTCACACCCAAAGTCTACCATCCCTGATATCCCACACCTCTCTATTCTCTTTCTTCTTCTCTTCTACAAGCCTAAAAAGTTAGGCACAAATCTGAGAAGAAGGCCTAAGGTTTTTGGCACAATATTCAGGATCTATGCGATGGTGTTCGTGTGATGGATGGGCTGTCTTCAGAAATAGTTTTGAAGGTTCTTCGGATCAGATCCAGATCTAATTTTTGACAAAAAAGTTTGTGAGGAGAAGACATTCAGATCCTATCTGAGTGGATACCGGTAGAGGCTAGGTACGTGCGTGGCTCCTTCTAGAACCTCAGGAATCAATAGGATTATTATAGGATATTAGATTACCCAATCAGGTACTTTAAATTAAATTTGATTTATTTTTAATTTTTAATTTTTAATATTAGATTAGTATGATTAGATCTAAGAACTCTTTGATCTGATTAGATTATTTAAAAAAAATTTTAAAAAAAATTCCTCAGATCTGATCGGATCTGCATGATCCTACGGTGGAAAATAGTGTTTTTTCTTCACATTCATAGTACGAACCGGAGCTTTCCAGGCCAAGTGATCGAGCTTACACTCCTCCCCTGGATCGCTTTTGTTATATACATTGAAGCTCTCCATGCTAGACTCCAACTCAATTTCTTCCTTTGTTGTAGCTCTCTTTCAGTTTCTAAACATTTCCTTCACCCCGTGTCCCAAACTCATTTAGGTTTATCGTAGAATTTCTTTTCCTTTGCATTTCGATCGAGGTCCATCCAAGCATTTTCTTGTTCTGCAACTATTTCACTTTCAAACATCATCCTACCGTCAAAGATTAGTATATCTGTCTCCCCAATTTGGTAAGAAGGGATTGTTTAAGGGTGCTCCTTCTTCCATTCATAACTAGAAGAAATATTTTTTTTTTGTTTCCTATCCTTTGTTAGAATGAGAACTTCCTTCTTGGGGGCACCTGAGAGACAGTCCACCAAACTCCTGGATTGAAAAAAGAAGACCTAGACTCATCCAATAAATTAAGGAACTACTGAGCTCCTCCACTATCCCAATTGCTAGATGATTGGATTTTGTTTAACCTCGGTCTTAGCCCTTTAATCCGGTAGGTATACATCCAAATCCTATTAACTACTTTCATTTTTTTGTTCTAACTTTAGTTTTCTATTGTTACAAAGATGAACCTAGAAGAACTAAAATGACGATTCAAAGAACTTCGGCTCAAAAGAGGAAAGGGAACACGCCTGGAGAATCAACCAAGCAAGCGAAGGTTGATGCTTCAGCTTAACTGTACCTGGCAAGACTACAGTCCCCCCCAAGGTTTTGGTGCCTCCAATAGCTTCAAGTCCATCCATCGACATCCAAGTCTCGACGGCCCCTTCTATCGAGAAGGGAAAGGAGGTAGAAAGGAAGAGAAAGAAGTCGCTTGCCCAGAAGGCTTGGTGCAAACATAACTTCGAGGGATCCAATGGCGACAGTGCTGATTGTTCCTTCGATGATCAGAAGGTTGTTCAATCTTTGATAGACTGATGCATCTTTGCTCGAAGTTATGGATAGGATCATCCACATCGACTTTGAACAACGGACATGGGATTCTCTTGGGACCTTCCTTGAGGTAACTTTTCTGTCCCCCATCTTGAAGTTATCCATGTGTTGTTCCATTGGCACGACTAACTTTATCTTCTATAGATGGATCACCAATTGATCATCAATATCAAAGAGATCAACCTTCAAAGGGATGAGATCTCAGAGGTGATGGGAATTCTTGAAGAGCATAAGGCCGAGATCGACCGTCTATCGAAAAAAAATCTACCGAGGTCAAGCATCTTCGAAGGCGATCCAAAGTATTGAATAGGCTTTGGTGGAGGGGAAGGAGGAGCTGGCCCTAGAAGTAGAGAGAAGGAAGAAGGTGGAGGCCAAAAATTGCTGAGATGGAAGGCAAATCTCAAAGGCCAAGGTATAAGCTATTTTGGACTTCAAGGCCTCCAAAGAACTAGAAGACATAAAGATTGATTTTACCAAGGTAGATTTCATCAAAGAGTTTGAGCTCTGCCAAAGGAATATGACTAAAAAATTTTTCGAGCTTGATCCTAGTTTCTTGGCGAGAGAACTCTCTGATGATGAAGCAGGATCTTCCACTGCTGGTGCCGACCTCCCATCTGTCGGGCCTCTTGCCATGATTCCTGGACCTACTCAAGAGTCTGGGACTGGTGAAGTCGTGCCAATATCGTCTACTACTCCTCCTCTAGAGGTTGAAAGCTTTTGATAGTTGTATTTTTTCTTTTTTTTACCTTTCCTATACTTAATACATTTTAATTATGAAAGTGAATTTCTTTTCTTTGCCATGTCTCTATGTCATAATATCTTTGTGCATTAAATGCAGTCTCCAATCGACGTAGAACCTCTACCTCAGGGGGTCTTCTTGAAAGCCCTCAATAAAAAGTTAAGGAAGTTCATCAACTTAGTAAAAAACTTAAGAAAACTGAAGATGAGTTCCAAAAATTCAAAAAGAACTACGCTGAGGCTACGTTGAAATTAACCGCCTCTGCCAATCCTCCAGTAGTTCTTTAGAGAATACACTATCAAGAAGAACCATCTGAACAAAGAGCTTAAGAGAACCAGGAAGCACGCTAGCAAGAAATCCTAGACCTTGATGGCTAAGATTTATTCTCTTAAGGCCAAACTCCATGAAGCGAAAGAGAAAATTAGTTAATTATAGAAAGGCTTGATGCTGAAAAGGTGCACGAGACCTACTGAATCGAGTGGTGTGGGCAGATTGAAGATTATAAAAAGAAGCTCAAGATGGCAAATACCGGGTGATAAGGCTTCAAAAGTAGCTAGCTGATAGAGTCCAGGCCGGTCCGAGTGGAGATCTAGAAGAAGTTGCTTCCTTGAAGACGACCCTTGGAGATCTCACCGTAACCTTCGAGAAGATATTGTCTTCCTCGTATTGTACGTGGATGACATCCTCCTTATTGGGAATGATATTCCCATGATGACAATAGTCAAATTATGGTTGTCCAAGGAATTCTCCATGAAAGACCTAGGCGAAGCATCCTTTATTCTAGGAATTAAGGTCTATAGGGATAGACCGAATAGGATGCTAGGACTTTCACAGAAGATGTACATAGAGAAAGTACTAAAGAGGTTTAGTATGAAAAACTCTAAGAGGGGATTAATACCCTTCAGACATGGTATTCATCTTTCCAAGAAGATGTGCCCCAGCACACCTGAGGAAATAGAACGCATGAGCAAGATCCCTTATGCTTCTGCAATAGGGAGCCTCATGTATGCCATGCTATGTACACGACCTGATATAGCCCATGCTGTGAGTGTCACAAGCAGATATCAGTCAAATCCAGGTGAAGAACACTGGACTTCTGTGAAATGTATCCTTAAGTACTTGAGAAGAACTAAGGATATGATGTTGGTCTTTGGTAACGGAGAACTCCAAGTCCAGGGATACACAGACTCGGATTTCATGTCCGATATAGATGATCGAAAGTCGACATCTGGGAGTCTGTTTATGTGCAATGGTGGTGCTGTCAGCTGGAAGAGTTCCAAGCAAACGGTGATAGCAGATTCCACCATGGAAGCAGAATATATCGCTGCATCAAAGGCTGCGAAGGAAGCATTCTGGTATAAGAAGTTTGCTGCAGAAATTGGAGTAATGCCATCAGATGCCATTCCTCTATACTGCGACAACAATGGCGCCATAGCCCTTGCTAAGGAGCCGAGGTCTCACCAGAAATCCAAGCACATTGAGCGGCGATACCACCTCATCCGCGATTACCTCGAGAAGGGTTACGTCGAGGTCAAGAGAGTCAACTCCATAGATAATGTGGCAGACCCACTTACAAAGTCGTTGGGCCAACAGAGGATCGAAGCCCACCTTGAGAAGATGGGACTTAGACTTGTAGCCAATTGGCTTTAGGACAAGTGGGAGATTGTTAGATATATGTGCCCTAGAAGCCAGAATTGGCTGACACTTGTAATACACTTCTAGGGGCAAAATTATAATTTTGACTATAATCAATAAAATGGGTTATTTTCTATCACATATGTGTATTTAGTGTCTGTGATACATCCTTTGAGTTAATGGTAATGATAATTCATATTTTCAAGAGTTGAAAATTTAAGACATGAATAATCATTATTAACTCATAAAATGCTCCCGACCATAGGATCATCACGAGGATGGTGATTGATCCGAAAGGTTGGTGTACAATCGCTTCTCTTTAGTAGATGAGTCTTGAGTCTACGGTGTGGAGACACCGAGCGAGAGTACAGGTACTCGTTAGAGAACGAGGGCACTGAGCGTGACCACCTCGAGTAGTCATTAGGAAGTCTACCTTCTCGTCAATGACTGACTCGATGCTGCAGTAGTGTGTCTGGTTCTTTGACCTGAGGTGCATCGGTAGTTCACCTTGAGGGTGTTATAGTTTGACTACACCATTACTCGGTCTCCTAGCCATATGGAACCCTGAGGTGTATGTTGGCTATAGCATGTTCATTGTAGGAACTGGATGGCATCAAGATGGAATCTATCTACCTTTGGTGGTAGAGGAGCAGCCCTATGATGATCATGAGAATCAAGTCCAGAAGTCCATGGCCATGGCAGAGTGAAATAATAGAAAGAGTTTCTATTTAGATTTTCACATCGGACTCGAATCGAATGATTACATCATATGACAGAGACTAGGGTTTGACGAGTTCACCTTAACCCTAATCTGATCGGGGCTCAAGATAGAAGAACTTAATCACACAGGTAGCTGCACCAAGAGGTTCGCATTCAGCTCTGATGGGTTGCCACCATATACTGCTAGGTGTCACTGGTGGATTTTGGGAGCAATTAGAATGATTTAGATGATCGATCATTCTAGCTGTTCGAATCAGAAGAGTTCTGATCCATCGAAAGGAGTTTCGATGATGTCGATGATAGAGATCATGACATATCCCATTACCATACAGAACTGAACCTAACTGGGTCACACAAACAAGGGTTTGAATCTGGTGATCATCAATTGAACTGATCTAGTTCAATTGATCTGAATGAGATTCAATTAGGTTCAAGAAAATCGTGCTAGCACTCGATTGAACCTAACGTTCTTCTTTTACTATCATAAATAGTTGTCCTGACTGAGCCAAAGGAGTTTGTGCTCAATCAGAGGCCTTCACTATGGTCTGACTGGAGGTTGTCCAAGTCAGAAAAGGTTGTCTTATTTTGTAAGACATTACCTGCCATTTTTGGTCACCTGCCATTTCTTGTTCTTTGACTTTGGTCAAAAGTCTACCTTTGACTGGTCAAATGTTGACCATTGACACTTTGACTTTTGACCACATGTCATGCACCTATTGGAGAGCTGGTGGGGGCCTGTCCCCCTGCCAGAACCTGGCAAGGAAGAGGGCGCACGCCACCCTTGGCGTGTGCCCAAGTTGGAGGCGCCTAGGAGTCCTTGTTGGACAAGGACTCCATCTCCTTTTTGGATTCCAATTAGAGTTCTCCTAAGAACCAACTTTGACTGGTCTTAGGCTGCCCTCTAAGGAGGAATCCAGGGGACTCTATTCCCACCAATCAGATTTAGATCTGATTTCACAAAGAGTTGTGATTGGTTGGGAAGAAGAGAAGTTGGATCACAGACAGTCTATAAATAAGACCCTGCGCCCAACTCAGATTAAGTTTGAGAAACCCCATGCCCCAAGGCTGCCTCTCCCTTCTTCCTCCATGCCAAACTCACCTTCTCCCTCTCCTCTCCACGTCCAAAAGGAGTTTTGGATTTTTGGTTGGTGCGATTCAGATCAAAGAAAGGCGATTGAAAGCTAGAAGGCTGCACTGCTGCAAAGGACGACTGCTGATCTTCAAAAGGAGTTTTGAAGATCCTCCAGATCAGATCCAGATCTAATTTTTGGAGGTGTGATAGAGAAGAAGAGGATCTTCAGATCTAGCCCGAGTGGATACTGGTAGAGGCCAGGATCTTGCATGGCTAGATCCAGAACCTTTCGCTGCAAATAGGATCATTAACAGGTAATAGGATTACCCAAATCAGGTAAATTAAATTTGATTTAATTTATCCTTATTTTATTTTATTTATTAAAATAATAAGAATTAGATCTGAAACATCCCAGATCTGATACAGATCAAAGAAAAAAATTTTTGAAATATATCTCTTGATCTGATCAGATCTGAACGAACTTGAACCGGAAAATCAGGATTTCCCTTCAGATGGCATTGCATGTTAGCGAAAGTAAAACCATACTCATCAGTCTTCATCCTAGATTGTAATAAGGTGTCAAACCAATCACACTTCATCAATGCGATCCTTCCTTTAGAATAATAGTCCAAGATGACTATCTTCTCCACCATGCCATAATAGTTCAAATCCTCCGTACGAGGCTGTGAATCCTTCGAGCTAGCATAACACCCAGTGGTGGCGCTTAATATGATGCCACTATTTTGTGTTGCCATCTTTACGGACCTGCTGTGAATATTAAATCTATAGTCATTAATGATGAGCTATTTATACTTATGCATAGTACGATTAAGGCCCATTGAAAGAGCATGCACTTCAGGGCTCACATCACTGAGCGACAATCTCCATACCTAATTAAGGAGATAACACCTAATTAGTAAACATGTTCCAATAAGTTATACCAGACAAGAATATATAATCGCTTACATGATTTTTGAACCATTCAGAAAATTCGTTGATATGCATTTTCTCTTTCTCCCACATACTTAGAGCGCCATATTTTACTCTTATGACCTCCTTGTGTTTGCTACATGCACAAAGAATAAATTTAGGTATAATTGAATATTTTTTTCTAATTATTCTGAAATAAACAATGCTGAGTGACTCATCTTATGTACGGCTTAATGACATCATAGTTGAAGAGCATGTAGCAGTGTGCCTTATCCCTTTCCTCAATGCTCAAATTAGTGAGGCAGTATGAAGTAGAAAGTCCACCTGGCTATGGAATGGACTCAAATGCAGGCTCAATTAGCTCGTACTGATCATCCTAATTCCTCATTGGTCGATTATGACATGTCTAGAGCTTGTTTAAGTACATGGTATAAAAATCCATACACTCTTGATCCAAATAACCTTCTGCTATAGATCCCACCGAGCGATTCATATTTCTTACATAAGATTTTAGAGTTTGAATATTTCTCTCAGTAGGATATATCCATCGGTAGAACACTAGGCCTCCAAGTGTAACTTCTCCCACAAGGTTTACGGTGGGATGCATCATAACCGTGAAAAATGATGGTGAAAATATCTTCTCTAGATCACATAATATAGTCACCGCCCTTGCCTTTATTTTCTTCACATCTTTCTTAAGCAACCTCTTTGCACAAATATCTCTGTAAAAGTTGCAAAGATGAATAACCACCATTCTAATATTTTTTGGCAACACATGGCGAATAGCTATGGGGATCAATTTCTGCATCAGTACATGATAATCATGAGTCTTCAATCTCCTAAGTTTGACATCCTTACTATTCACACGCTTTGATATGTTGCTTGAGTATCCATCTGGGACCTTTATGTTCTCCAACACACGAAGAAATATGGACCGTTCAGAGGCATTCATAACATAGCATGAGGAAGCCTCCACTGTTCTCCCCCTACCGGCTCTGGATGGAGTGATCTTCTGATACGCCATTCTTTCAAGTCAAGTAGAAAATTTAAGTCATCCTTGGTCTTATCCTTGATATTCAAGATTATTGGCAAAAGGAGCTCACACACATTCTTTTCAATATGCATTACATCTAAGCAGTGGTGCAATAAGTTTGTCTCCCAATATGGCAAGTCAAAGAAGATGCTCTTTTTCCTCCAATTAAAGTGTGTGTCATCTTTCTTTGATCGATGCTTCCTTTTTTTATCACCAATCAGATCACCTTTTCCAAATTCAACACTAAGACCATCCAACTCTCTAAGTACTTCACTTCCAGACATTCAGTCAGGCACCTTATCTTCTTCAACAATGCCATCGAAGGAGCGTGCATCCCTTCTGTATGAATGGTTTCAATGGAGGAAACGTCAATACCCTATATAGCTAAAGCTCCTCCAATGTGTCAACCTTCTAGACCAGGTGTTTCATCCACAGGCCGTGCATGCTAGCTCACCTTTGGTGCTCCAACCCGACATTAAGGCATAGGCTGGAAAGTCATTTATTATCCATAAAAGCGGTGCGCGCATGAAGAATGACTCATTCAGCAAAGCATCAAATGTTGGAACACCTTGAATGCTCCATAACTATTTCAACTCGGCAATAAGAGGCTGTAAAATAACATCAATGTCATTACCTACCTCCATCGGTCCAGGGATGAGTACTGTCACGAAAGCAAAAGATTTTTTCATACATATCCACGGTGGGAGGTTGTAAACATGAATAAATACTGGCCATACACTATGTACAGTATTCATATGCTTGAACGGATTAAAACCATCGCACGACAAGCCCAACCTCATATTACGTATCTCTTGTGCAAAGTCGGAATGTAATTCATTAAACTTCTACCATGCCTCTCCATCGACTGCAATGCATCATCTTTTATTCAGTCCTCTTCATGCCATCTCATATCCTTCGATGTCTTTATCGACATAAACAACTTTTATAGTCTCGAAATCAAAGAAAAGTGCCACATCAATTTTTAAGGTTCATGAGTCAATGTGCCATCTTTATTCTATTTCCATCTTGATATACTGCATCTCATGCACTCGTTGCGGTTGACATCCCCCTCCCAATAAAGCATGCAATCATTGGGACATGCATGTATCCTAGTATAAGTAAAGTCTAGCTGTTCAATAATCTTCAATGCCTAATAATTATTTTTCGAAATTCATGCATCATCCAGAAGAATGTCCTCCAAAAGCTCTAGTATGCAGTTTACTCCATTATTATTGAATCCATTGGAGTATTTCACATGATACAACTGGATTAAGAACTCAAGCTTCACCATCTTTTTACATTTGAGATATAATGGAACATTAGCATCCTCCATCAACTTTCTTTACATCCTCACTGTTTGTCATTCGACCAATCATAGGATCAGACATGGATGTAGATACACCATCATTATGGCTAACAAATGGAAAAATATCATTAACCATTTGTTTCACTCCTCCTTCAGGTTGATCGCCTCCTTGCAGCCTGCCCTCATCATGTTGGTCCTAATGAATTTTATAACTAGCTTTAAAGCCATAAATAGTGAGGTGATCATTGACATCTTGATGAGGTAGCCATGGCCCATCCATACATTTTTTATAAGGACATTGGATCAGTCCATGGTCCCCAAATTTTTCTATAGTATAATCAAGAAATTTTTGAAGTCCAGCCTTATATTCTGACGAGAGTCTACTAAACTTCATCCATCCTTTATCCATTTTAAAAATGATGATACTGCAAGTAAATCATGTGTGGAACTCAGATTAAATATCATTTTTAGATATACAATAAATGCACCCTATCACCAACTAATGGGTAAAGATAGGTCTTATCCCATTCAGAAATTATATTAATTCTATAAGTTCATTACAGTAATCAAATGATATGCAATAGGGATCGAATAAAATTTTGGCAGCATTTTTTCTTAGTTCTCCCATGTAGGGAGAATAAAAAAAAAATACTATCCAAAATTTCATTCAAAATTCTTAGCATACTATTTGATTACTGTAATTACCTATAGAATTATCTATAATTTTCAAACTATCCATATTGGACAATCAATTGATCATTGTACATAATTCTCTAATCCATATAATTACATATAATTATACGGATGCCGAAGATTATGTACACTAATCAATTAATGGGTCTATCATTTTGCAATGCAATAAACAAAAGCAACAAGATATAAACATCCAGAAAATGTTATGCAATAAATTTTACAACATGAATTAATTCATTAATAATTAATGATGGTGGTGAGGCCGGATCCCTCTCTTCCTCTCTCAAGTACAGATCCATCGGATATTCGGATTCGAATCCAGTACCAGTAATTAAAATTGGATCCGGATCTGAATATCTAGATTATGATCCAAATCCAATCCATTGATAGATCTAGTCTACAGTCGCCGACATGGCACAGCATAAGGCTACCACCACGATACGATCCAAAAACTACGGCATGCAGATAATTATAATATTTATAATAAATATTCATAATATTTATATAAATATTCTATAAATTATTATAAATATATATGATTAATAAATAATACTATAAAATTAAAAAAAATTATACCTACGACTATAGAGAGCGAGTCGCACTGGAAGCTCCGAGGGTCGCCGACGATGATGCTAGAGGAGGACGACGACACTAGAGGTAATCTATGAAACAAAAGCAAAATAGTGAGATAGAGAAGAGAGAAAAAGAGGAAAGAGAGAGCATGGATAGTCGGGGATGGGGGCCAGGGGTGTATAGTGACGAGGAGGCCGAAGGAGGCTTCGCACTCAATCGGGGGAGGGTTAGAATGGTGGGGTTTCTTGGGGGCCGAAGGAGGGTGGAGGGGAGCTCGCCGAAAAGGGAGATTTGGTTTCACAATGGGGTTGGAAGATGATAGAGTGTGTTGGAGGGGTTTCACAGGGGGCCGACGGAGGGTCAAGGGTGGATGGAGGTTCGTCGGAGGAGGGTTTCACAGGGGGCCGAGGAAGGGTCGAATGGGGGTTCACCAGAGGGGAGTTTCACTAGGGCCGAGGGAGGGTCGGATGGAGGGGTGGGGGGTCGGGTGGGGGAGGGATGGCCAGGGATGGGGGGCTGGAGAGGGAGGGGAAGGAGGGCGACGCCGATCGGGGGAAGGAGGGCCGACGCCAGTGAGGGGGTTTTCGTTGGAGATCGAGGGAGGGTCGGATGGAGGGTGGGATGGTCGGGTGGTGGGTGGGCGGATGGCGGGGAGGGGTGGTCGGGGATGGGGGGGTCGGAGAGGGAGGGGGAAGGAGGGGCAATGTCGGTCGGCAGGGAGGAGGGGCGACATCGATCGAGGGGGAGGAGGGGCAACGTCGGTCGGGAAGGGAGAAGCCTCACCGACAATGAAGAGAAGGGGGAGAGAGAGAGAGCGAGAGAGATCGAGCGCGCACGAAAGGGAATAAAAAATTTAGAAATTTTTAATCTAACCTACGGCAGTGGTTATCGAACCGCTGTCATAGATCTACGACAGCGGTTATCCAAAATTACTGCCATAGATCTACGACAGCAGTTCTATAACTGCTGCCATAGATCTATAGCAGCGATTTTTGAAAACCACTACCATAGATGGAAAATAATTTTTTTC
The DNA here is from genome assembly GCA_006176705.1 of Cocos nucifera. Taxonomy (NCBI): domain Eukaryota; kingdom Viridiplantae; phylum Streptophyta; class Magnoliopsida; order Arecales; family Arecaceae; genus Cocos; species Cocos nucifera. Next base: position 87,360 of record QRFJ01000273.1, on the reverse strand, counting down.
TTATTTTTTTTTAAATATTATATAATTTTAAAATTTAATATCCACCTTCACCATTCATTATCTAAATAATTATCATTAGAGTGTCATCGCAAAAGGTCGCTTCGATCCGATGGCCCTAGCTTCAACGATCAAAAAAATTTGATTTCGACGATCATGAATGACGATGCAATGATCTGATAGATGGAGATCTTCGATGGATCCAAAAACCTACAACGATGATCTCAATGATGTTTGTAGCATATTATCAAAGTTTCACATCAATCAGATATTGTTATCATGGTCAATTTAGTATGGAATATTTTTTATCGTTAAATTAGAAACAAGTGATCAAAGGGTTAAACGGTGTTTAATTATGAGATAATTTTTTAGTTAAATAATTTTTATTATAATTTTAAATATTTTATATGAAGATGATAGTAAAATTTAAATTATTTTCGTATAAATTATTCATGTTAAGCATATATTGTAAAAGCACGAGCATAACAACCACTGAAGTTTCAGAATGGTTATCAGGAGATGTATAGTTTTAGATCATTCTTCATCTCATGACTTGAATTTTATAATCACCACCATAAAAAATAATTAAAGTAGTAGCCAAGATCATTTATAAAAAAAATTATCTCATAATCGGACATCATTTGGTCCTTTGATCACTCATTTATCATTTAACGATCGAAACTAATCTATACTAAATTGATTGAGATAACGATATTCGATTGAAGTGAAACTTTGATAGTATGCTACAAATATGACTGAGATCATCGTTACAGGTTTTTAGATCCATCGAAGGTCTCCATCTATCAGATCATCATATCGTCATTCGTGGTCATTGAAATCAAATTTTTTTGATCGATGAAGCTAGGGCCATCGGATCGAGATGATCTTTTGCGAAGACACTCTAATGATAATTATTTAGATAATGAACGATGAAGATAGACATTAAATTTTAAAATTATATAATATTTAAAAAATATATATATATTGCAGCGATTATAATTAACTGCTGTCATAAATCAGATTATAGCAGCGGTTCCTACTAACCACTGCTATAGGTCCGACTTATGACAGCGGTTACAATGAATCGCTGCTATAGATCGACTTACGACAGTAATTTTTTATAACTGCTGCTATAGGTCCGACCTACGGCAGTAATTTTCTCTAACCGCTGCTATATGTCAGACCTATGATAGTGGTTACAAGAACCACTGTCATAGATCTGACCTATGGCAGCGGTTAACGAAAACCACTGCCGTAGGAGCTATGGCAGCAGTTTTGAAAACCACTGCTATAGTAAGCACTGTCATAGGCCATTTTTGTAGTAGTGTACGGGTTGAGGCAACATGGCGGAGTTTTTCAATCTGCTAGCTCATTTTCTAAAGCTTCTGATCAAGGATATCATCTCAATCATGAATCTCAAAGGACGATCGGTTGTAGGGGGCAGATACCTTCCAGGGGTGGAGTCATGATCGAAACAGGAGCTCTCTACTCTCAATTTTTCCTTTCCAGGGGTCACTAGCTGACTTATCCAAGTAGGCCTTCCCTACGCTGGGTTTCGGTACTCTGGCGATGGTCTCTCCGATTGGAGTAGTGCTGGGAGCTTTACATGGTCTGCACTGCTTCTATAAGGCTCCTAACCCGCTGCTCAAGTAGGTTAAACTACTCCAAATCCACCATGGCTGTTCGTGGAGGTTGAGATGCCAGGAATGAGGTCGGAGCAGGCTGATCTGGGTGAGATTTGATGGCAAAGATGGTGGATCACTAGGTTGAAGCTATTTTGGACGACCTTAAAGGCGGATATGAACATTCAGGCTAGAGATCAGAAAGGGAGGGTAGTGGGTTCTTCACTGAGGATCGCAGCCAGGGTTTCTTAGAGGATTTCGGCTGGAAGTTGAGATAGGTGACTGCCAAGACTCGTTACTACTTGCTGGCGCTATTCTGGCCATTCTTGGAAGTTTGGCTACTTTCAAGGTTGGCTACCATTCATAAGATGGAGTAGAGAAATATAGCTCAAGAAAAATTTAGCTGAATAGAGTTCAAATAGAAAGAAATTTAGTTGGCTGGAGTCCTTGATATGAAATTGGTGAGATATACTATAATTTGTACCGAGGAAATTCAGATACCTTCAAGGTCGGCCAGCAAACAAAGTTGGGCTGTGCTGAGATTTGATACTCGAAGGAGTTCTACCAATACTAAGATCAGAGTCAGTTAGTTAATAATTTCTTTTACTATTCAAATTCATCCAGACGAAGTTCATCGTGCCTTTAGAGCATTCTGAGTTGTTGAAAGAGAGCTGACAGTTGCAATTGAAAAGATCGTTCGGCATGCATGGGCTGAAGGTCGGCCTCCTCGAATTTGGTTGAAGTAGAAGAACAGCTTGGTTGGAGTTCAGTCGTAGTCGTCACAACTCTAGTCATACTGAGATCGGACATCCTACTAAACTTCGGTTGGAGCTATTTTATCCCCAACGGAGTTTGTACGCTAATATAAATAACCTTTGAAATATATTAAATGAAATTAAAATAGAGATAATAAATTATTCTTTCTCTCTCTTTTTTTTCTCTTGTTTTTCCTCTTCTTCCATGAATATTTTAACATAATGCTTGTATTTTATTTTCATAGACTGCCGCTGGAGAGGGTTGTATCCTGTACATATTATCCAGACAAAATCATTTGGATGACTAGCGTTGTCTACATCCAGAGAAAACCAAAAATGACAAAGCGATGACATAACCGGCAAATAGCATCTATTTTAATATAGCAAAAACCTTAATTATTGGATTATGATTCCACGGGTCTCGAAGATATATTACAAGAAAATATGCTATTATTTTTTCCTCAAAATGCCATCAATCTCTGTTATATTAATGAGCCAGATGGTTATGAATGGTAATGAAAGCTTTAAGGGAATCACACATATGGTTGTCATTTACAAGGCCGCTTCATTAGAAAAGCATGCCATACTAACAAAGACTAACCATCCTCTTGCTACTACCAATTTCTAATTTTTAAATTATCTAGTGGCTATGTGGAGCGATATGCACCAATGGTTGATTGTCGTGTCATCTTGCTGCTGCATTCCCTGCTTGTTCATGTCAAGATCATGCTCATTACTATATCATTTTTGTTCGATGTACCTACCTCAGAAAATCAACACAGAAATCATGATCACTCCAGCATTATAAGCTATCCAACTTGAATTTTCGAAGATCACATTGAGCTTCCTTTGTTAATGACCCTTTGGAAACTTTGTAGAGATGTTTTCACGCCAAGCACTAGAGACTTAGACTATGCCATGGGTAGCCGGATGGAAGCAGTAATTTTAGATGTGATTCTTGTGTTTGTCATTTTCTTTGCTCTCATCCAACTCTCCAGGCTTGCTAGGAAGAGATTCCAGACCTCCCACCTGCGACTGCCACCAGGCCCAACAAAATGGCCCATCTTTGGCAACCTTCTGCATTTAGGACTTCTTCCCCACAAGGACCTAGCCCAATTCTGTACCACCTATGGACCTCTTGTCTATCTTCGCCTAGGAAATGTTGATGTCATCACCACCGATGACCCCGATGTCATCCGTGAGATACTTCTACGACAGGATGATGTGTTCGCCTCCCGGCCTCGGACATTAGCCGCCACCCATCTCGCCTATGGGTGCGGCGATGTGGCACTAGCTCCATTAGGCCCACATTGGAAGAGGATGAGAAGGATATGCATGGAGCACTTGCTGACCACCAAGCGGCTCGACTCATTCTCAGCTCATCGAGCCCATGAGGCCCAACACCTTGTTCAAGATATTTGGTCCAGGGCCAAGGCTGGGGAGCCTGTGAACCTAAGGCTGGTCTTGGGTGCCTTCTCCATGAACAATGTGACAAGAATGCTACTAGGGAAGCAGTATTTTGGGCCGAAGTCGGCTGGGCGTGACGAGGCGATAGAGTTCATGCGCATTACTCATGAGTTGTTCCGGCTCTTGGGTATGATATATCTTGGTGATTACTTGCCTTTTTGGAGATGGTTTGATCCATTTGGGTGTGAGAGGAAGATAAGGGATGTGGAGAAGAAGGTAGATGAGTTCCACCAAAAGATCATTGATGAGCATAGAAAGGCAGGAGAGGAGAAGGATGTTGGTGGTGTAGATGGCCATAGGGCTGAGATAGACTTTGTTGATGTGTTGCTTTCTCTGCCCGGAGAGGATGGGAAGGAACATATGGATGATGTGGAAATCAAAGCTCTAATGCAGGTAAGCTTAATTAGTATAACGCATGCTGCTAGGTTTAATGGATTTTTTTTTCAATTATTACAAAGCAAAGCTTTTTATTTTGACCAAGTTGCTGATGAGTAAGCTTCTATAAGTTTTTAATTTGCATATCAATAAAGCTCTAGCATTTAATTTTTTCTGATTTGTAGGACATGATTGCTGCAGCTACCGATACTTCATCCGTGACTAACGAATGGGCCATGGCAGAGGTGATCAAGAACCCACGGATCCTTCAAAAGGTCCAAGAGGAGCTCGACTCAATAGTGGGCCATGACCGCATGGTATGTGAATCGGATCTAGCCCATTTGACCTACCTCCGGTGTGTCGTTAGGGAAACCTTCCGGATGCACCCAGCCGGCCCATTTCTCATCCCCCATGAGTCAATTGGACCAACCAAGCTAATGGGCTACGACATTCCAGCCAAGACTCGTGTCTTCATTAACACACATGCTCTTGGAAGGAATACCCGCATTTGGGCTGATGTTGATGAGTTCCGCCCAGAGAGACATTTGCCGGAGGACAATCAGCGAGTGGAGATAAACCATGGGCTTGACTTCAAGATCTTACCATTCAGTGCAGGGAAGCGCAAGTGTCCTGGTGCACCACTTGGAGTTGTGATGGTCTTGATGGCTTTGGCAAGGCTCTTCCATTGCTTTAATTGGTCACCGCCAGATGGGCTTCAGCCCGAGGACATCAACACTGAAGAGGTTTATGGGATGACCATGCCAAAGGCCAAGCCTCTGGTGGCTGTGGCCAGGCCTCGACTAGCCCCTCAACTGTATTGCTGATCTAGTTGCTAGAATGGTGGTAAAGCCCAAGTACCATAAGGGGCTTGATGTGGGTCCAGGGTGTGTTAAATAAAATCCCATGTCATATATTTGATTAAAGCCCCTGATTTAACAACGTCATTTGCTTCCTAACACAAATCTTAAGAAAGTTTGCATGTCACATTTGTTTAGGATCATAGCCCACAAACATGTTGGATTTTTATACAAGGAATCGACACAAGATAGAAGAAGAAAGAGATAGAGAAGAACAAGAAGAGAGGAGAGAAGAGGAGGAGGGTAGGTAGAGCGTAAGATAAGTGCACCAAAGGGAATTAATAGTCTCGCCATGCCTACTCTCAACCTTCCTTCTTGCCATGTGCATCGCCATTTCCCTCCCCATCTTGTTCTGCCTTCCCACCATCCTCATCACCACTCCAGCCTTACTTTACTACAGTTCAACCAACGAAAGTGCCAAGTCCTACAGCAAACCTATCGTACCTTCAAAAACCTTCTCTCATCAACCCTTCTAGGCCCACCACCTTCGACCACTCTATTGTGATGGCCTGGTCCACTTGAACCAGCCCATTGAAAATAGATCCAAGTGTTAGATATATGTGCCCTAGAAACCAGAATTGGCTGACACTTGTAATACACTTCTAGGGGCAAAATTATAATTTTGACTAATATGAATAAAATGGATTATTTTCTATCACATATGTGTATTTAGTGTCTATGATACATCCTTTGAGTTAATGGTAATGATAATTCATATTTTCAAGAGTTGAAAATTTAAGACATGAATAATCATTATTAACTCATAAATTGCTCCCGACCATAGGATCATCACGAGGATGGTGATTGATTCGGAAGGTTGGTGTACAATCGCTTCTCTTTAGTAGATGAGTCTTGAGTCTACGGTGTGGAGACACCAGAGCGAGAGTACAGGTACTCGTTAGAGAACGAGGGCACTGAGCGTGACCACCTCGAGTAGTCATTAGGGAGTCTACCTTCTCGTCAATGACTGACTCGATGCTGCAGTAGTGTGTCTGGTTCTTTGACCTGAGGTGCATCGGCAGTTCACCTTGAGGGTGTTATAGTTTGACTACACCATTACTCGGTCTCCTAGCCATATGGAAACCCTGAGGTGTATGTTGGCTATAGCATGTTCATTGTAGGAACTGGATGGCATCAAGATGGAATCTATCTACTTTGGTGGTAGAGGAGCAGCCCTATGATGATCATGAGAATCAAGTCCAGAAGTCCATGGCCATGGCAGAGTGAAATAATAGAAAGAGTTTCTATTTAGATTTTCACATCGGACTCGAATCGAATGATTACATCATATGACAGAGACTAGGGTTTGACGAGTTCACCTTAACCCTAATCTGATCGGGGCTCAAGATAGAAGAACTTAATCACACAGGTAGCTGCACCAAGAGGTTCGCATTCAGCTCTGATGGGTTGCCACCATATACTGCTAGGTGTCACTGGTGGATTTTGGGAGCAATTAGAATGATTTAGATGATCGATCATTCTAGCTGTTCGAATCAGAAGAGTTCTGATCCATCGAAAGGAGTTTCGATGATGTCGATGATAGAGATCATGACATATCCCATTACCATACAGAACTGAACCTAACTGGGTCACACAAACAAGGGTTTGAATCTGGTGATCATCAATTGAACTGATCCAGTTCAATTGATCTGAATGAGATTCAATTAGGTTCAAGGAAAATCGTGCTAGCACTCGATTGAACCTAACGTTCTTCTTTTACTATCATAAATAAGTTGTCCTGTCTGAGCCAAAGGAGTTTGTGCTCAATTAGAGGCCTTCATATGGTCTGACTGGAGGTTGTCCAAGTCAGAAAAGGTTGTCTTATTTTGTAAGACATTACCTACCATTTTTGGTCACCTGCCATTTCTTATTCTTTGACTTTGGTCAAAAGTCTACCTTTGACTGGTCAAACGTTGACCATTGACACTTTGACTTTTGACCATATGTCACGCACCTATTGGAGAGCTGGTGGGGGCCTGTCCCCCTACCAGAACCTGGCAAGGAGGAGGGTGCATGCCACCCTAGGCGTGTACCCAAGCTGGAGGCGCCTAGGAGTCCTTGTTGGACAAGGACTCCATCTCCTTTTTGGATTCCAATTAGAGTTCTTCTAAGAACCAACTTTGACTGGTCTTAGGCGCCCTCTAAGGAGGAATCCAGGGGACTCTATTCCCACCAATCAGATTTAGATCTGATTTCATAAAGGGTTGTGATTGGTTGGAAAGAAGAGAAGTTGGATCACAGTCAGTCTATAAATAAGACCCTGTGCCCAACTCAAATTACATGAGATGATTGAATAAGAGTTTCCACACACCCAAAGGCCTTTTCTCCTCTCCTCCTCTATGCCAAAGCTTCTTCTCCCTCTCCTCTCCATGTCCAAAATAGTTTTGGAGCTTGGTTGGTGCGATCCAGATCAAAGAAAGGCGATCAAAAGCAAGAAGGCTGCACTGCTGCAAAGGACGACTGCTGATCTTCAAAAGAAGTTTTGAAGATCCTCCAGATCAGATCCAGATCTGATTTTTGGAGATGTGATAGAGAAAAAGAGGATCTCCAGATCCAGCCCAAGTAGATACCGATAGAGGCTAGACGCTTGCATGGCTAGATCCAGAACCTTCCGCTGCATACAGGATCATCAACGGATAATTGGATTACCCAAATCAGGTAAATTAAATTTGATTTAATTTATTCTTATTTTATTTTATTTATTAAAATAATAAGAATCAGATCTAAAATATCCCATATCTAATATAGATCAAAGAGAAAAATTTTGAAATATATCTCTTGATCTGATCAGATCTGAACGAACCTGGACCGAAAAATCAGGATTTTTCCTTCAACTGGTATCAGAGCCATGGTTCTAAAAATATTTAGATCTGATTTTAAATTTATTTTAATTAAAAAATAATTAATTTTAGATGTCACATGAGATGTGATCAGATCTGAAATCAGAAAAAATTAAAATTAAATGATTTGGATCTAAGATTAGAAGATATGCATGACTAGTTCTAGAATAGAATAGTTCTATAGAATAGTCTTGCATGTTTTTGATTTAATCTGATTAAATCATATTTTAGATCCTTTTATTTACTATTTTTTGATATTATAAGTATTATAATAACATCTAAAAAATAGTAAATAAAAATTATTTAATTTTAAACATCATATGAGATATGATTGATGCATGTCTAGACTAGTTGTAGAATAGTTCTACATAATTATCTAGATTAGAATTTATTTTGATTAGATCAATTTAAATCTAATTTTTTAGATTATTATGAGATAATTTAGATCTGAAAATATGCATGATTCGATACATGAGATGTATGCAAAATATGCCATGATTAGATCTAATTTATATATGAGATATATGATATAGATCTAAAACTATTTTGTAGTATTGAATGTTCCTGATTAAGGCATTCCTCTTGGCCGTCCGGTCATAAGAACGAAGAAGGGTTTAAAGGCCCTCTCTTTCCATTCGATGGGGTGTTCTTATGATGTGTAGGGGTGCTGCGTGTTCGTCCTTAATCAGAAATCCAAAACTTACTTTCTGCAAAACCCTAGATCCTGAAACCCTAGGATTTATTGTGCATATTTTGTTTATGAACCCTACTTAATTAAGAATTAAGTTTATGGAAATATTAATTAGGTCTAAAATTGAGAATTTCAGATCTAAGACATATTCATAATACTGGGTTCGGGCTTGGGTAGCTCAATTAGGTCTAAGCGGTTGATCAAACCGAATCAAGAGTTGGTTAGATGGGATCAACAATGCTTAAATTGACCAGCCTAATAGGATTAAGTCTGGGTCAAGATCGAGTCACGATCAAGCAAGACCTAATTAGGCTCAGAGGTTAGAGTCTGGATTGTAGGCTAACCCAATTGGTTCTGACTCAATAATTTGGTGTCTAAGGTAAGTTTGGCACATACGACCGACTGATTTTTAATTGGAAGCTACTCGATCCTGAATGCATTCTTGTACGAGTTAATGGCATATTCCTTCCATCGGTCTCACTTACCTGGCCATATCTGTTGACACAGTTCTGATCTGAGGTGGTCAATAATCCGAGCTAACCCATGCCACTAGGTTAGTCATAATTGTTATGACTAAGCCAAGTCTAGTTTAATGAGACCTGAATCAATTCTCCCTAAGAAAAGATTAAGTCTGAGGTCTTCCACCATTGTAGATGTGCGGGCCCTTTCCGGGGTTGATTGTTCTCAGGCTGGATACAGTGGCTCAGTTGCACCGGAAGATGCAACCATGTCTATTAGGCATTGGATGCTATGGGCTGGAGGATGAGTTGGGCTCAATATTTCAGGATACGGTGAGAGACTCAATTAGGAACCCAGTCTATGCAAATGGTGGGTCTGACTTAACTAAGGAGTGGATCAATATTTCGGATATGGTGAGATTCATGAATTAGAGACCAAGTTTGGGTGCACCATGATTAGAGAATCATTGAACAAGAGTTGTTCACTCATTGGCTAACCCATCACCAATAACTGTTAGGTGAGGTGATGAGTCAGTTGGTGAGACCGCACCACCCACTAGAAATCATTAATCGTGGAGATTTTTGCATCTCTACAGAGGGAGTGTAGGGATCCGAGAAAATAGTGGGAGCTAATTTGTTTAAAAATAAAATTTCTAAACAAATTGGTCAAGTCAAAATTATAGTATCTAACTAGAATCTTTGACTCTCTATAGGAAAATATCTGCGTCCAACCCATTGGCACGTATCCTGGACACACATAGACTGACTGGACCCAATTATAAAGATTGGCTCAGGAACTACAAAATAGTTTTGGGTTCTGAGAAGTTAACCCATGTACTGGATCAGGACCCTCCCACCTTACCAGCCCGTCCATCTATTGAACAGAGAGCGTCTCTGGAGAAAATGGATAGACGAAGATAATAAGGCCAGATATTACATGTTGGGCTCGATGTCTGATGAGCTCCAGCGCCAACATGAAGATATCGGGACTGCTCGCCAAATGTTGGCTCACCTGTAGGAGATGTTTGGTGAACAGAGTCGCACAGCCAAATATCAAGTCACGAAATGACTTTTTAAGGCTAAGATGCATGATGGGCAGTCAGTCCAAGATCACTGTCTGACAATGATCAAGGACATGGAAGAGCTTGAGAAGCTCGGTGTGAAGTTAGACTTAGACCTGCAGAACGATATTATTCTGCAATCCTTGACTGATGCATATGGGCAATTCATCATGAATTACCACATGCATAAACTTCAAAATTCCTTGGCCGAATTAATGAATATGCTGGTTACCGCTGAGCTTTCTATGAAAGGTTCTAAAGGCTCAGTTCTTGCTATGGAACGGACTTCTTCCAAAAGAAAGTCTTATGGAAAGAAAAAGAAGTCTGTGAAAAAGCAAAAGATGGAAGGATCAAAGAAGAAGAAGGCAGAGCCGAAGAAGAAGGCCGATGTCAAAGGAAAGTGTTTCCATTGCAACAGCGACGGCCATTGGAAGCGGAACTGCCCTACTTACCTGGCCACCCTGAAGAACAAGAAGGAAGGTCCTTCTGGAGGTATGCTCGTTATTGAGTCTAACCTTACGGTTTCTTCTACATCCAGTTGGGTGCTTGACTCTGGTTCTAGTGCTCATCTGTGCACTTCCATGCAGGGTCTTGAGGATAGCAGGAGGCTGAGGGATGGAGACATGATCCTACGCATGTTGGTAATGGAGCAAGAGTTGCTGCAGTAGCCATGGGAACATACCCTCTTCGATTACCATCTGGTTTAGACTTAGTTTTGAAAGACTGTTATTATGTGCCTGCAGCTAGCAGGAATTTGATTTCTATTTCATGCTTAGCACTAAGAAGGTTATGTGATTACACCTTCTTTAAGGACCATTGTAACATTCTTTATGAAAGAAATAAAATTGCAAATGGTTTTCTTATTAATGGTCTTTATCAGCTACATATTGATGTACCTATTCTAACTATCGAGCAAAACGTGAATGCCAAACGACCTAGGGATAGTCCAAATGATAGATATCTATGGCACCTGAGATTAGGTCATATAGCAGAAGATAGGATCAACAAATTGGAGAAAAATGGGCTATTGAGTCCATTGACTTCCGAGTCATATCCAACTTGTGAATCTTGTCTTCAAGGCAAAATGACTAAACTCCCTTTTGTTGGACATGGGGAGAGGGCCACAGATCTCCTTGCCCTAGTACATACTGATGTGTGCGGCCCATTTGATGTGCCGGCTAGAGGCAATTTTGTCTACTTCATTATCTTTACCGATGATCTGATCTAGTCTAGGTATGGGTATGTGTATCTTATGAGACACAAGTCTGAAGCTTTTGAAAAGTTCAAAGAATTCAGACATGAAGTAGAAAAATAAACTGAAAAACCCATTAAGGTTCTTCGATCAGATCGAGGAGGTGAATACCTTAGCGGGAAATTCCTAGACTATCTAAAGAAAAATGGCATAGTCTCTCAATGGACTCCACCAGGAACACCTCAACTCAACGGGATTTTCAGAATGGAGAAATCGGACTCTATTGGATATGGTTCGATCCATGATGAGCTTCACAGACCTTCCCTGATTTTCTTTGGGGACACTCATTGTTAACTTCAATTTATCTACTGAATAGGGTTTCCTCTAAAATCGTTCCTACCACACCGTATGAGATATGGCACGGTAAGAAACCAAGTCTGAGTCATCTCAGAATTTGGGGTTGTCCGGCTCATGTCAAAAGACAACAAGCGGACAAGTTAGAGTTTAGGTCCTTTAGAGCTCGATTCATAGGATATCCTAAAGAGTCATTAGGATACTATTTCTACATTCCAGAAGACCACAATGTGATTGTGAGTCGACATGCCATCTTTCTTGAAAAATAGTTTATTCAAGATAGCGGCATTGGAAAAATAGATCAAGCTTGATGAGAAAGTCTCACAAGTACAACGAGCTAAGGACCAATTGGAACCAAATCAGGTTGAGCCAATAAGAACACTACCTCCTCCACCTCGTAGATCGGAAAGAGTTTTCCGTCCCCCTGAGAGATACTTAGGTATTATTTCAGAGGAAGTAGAGAAAATGTTCCTCGTAGGTAATGGTGCTCTCATGGTGATGATCCCAAAACCTACAACGAGGCGATATCAGATATCGACTCCGAGAAATGGCTAGAGGCAATGCAGTCAGAAATTGACTCGATGCACTCAAACCAAGTCTGGACCTTGGTAGATCCACCAGAAGGTATAGTACCTATTGGGTGTAAATGGATCTTCAAGAGAAAGATTGGTGCAGATGGGAATGTGGAGACATTCAAGGCTAGACTAGTGGCAAAAGGTTATAGTCAACGAAAGGCATTGACTATCAGGATACCTTTTCTCCAGTGGCTATGCTAAAATCCATCCGCACATTGCTTGCCGTTGCAGCCTATTTCGATTATGAAATATGGCAAATGGACGTGAAAATGGCATTCTTAAATGGATATCTTGAGGAAGATATCTATATGGAACAGCCGCTAGGTTTCACATCCAGTGATACTGATCACAAGGTTTGCAAGCTGCAAAGGTCCATATATGGACTTAAGCAAGCATCTCGGAGCTGGAACACTCGTTTCAATGATGTGATCAAAAAGTTTGGTTTCATCAAAAAATGAAGAGGAACCATGTGTTTTCAAAAAGGTCAGTGGGAGCGCTGTTGTCTTCCTCGTATTGTACGTGGATGACATCCTCCTTATTGGGAATGATATTCCCATGTTGACGACAGTCAAAATATGGTTGTCCAAGGAATTCTCCATGAAAGACCTAGGTGAAGCATCCTTTATTCTAGGAATTAAGGTCTATAGGGATAGACCGAATAGGATGCTAGGACTTTCACAGAAGATGTACATAGAGAAAGTACTAAAGAGGTTTAGTATGAAAACTCTAAGAGGGGATTAATACCCTTCAGACATGGTATTCATCTTTCCAAGAAGATGTGCCCCAGCACACCTGAGGAAATAGAACGCATGAGCAAGATCCCTTATGCTTCTGCAAATAGGGAGCCTCATGTATGCCATGCATGCTATGTACACGACCTGATATAGCCCATGCTGTGAGTGTCACAAGCAGATATCAGTCAAATCCAGGTGAAGAACACTGGACTTCTGTGAAATGTATCCTTAAGTACTTGAGAAAGAACTAAGGATATGATGTTGGTCTTTGGTAACGGAGAACTCCAAGTCCAGGGATACACAGACTCAGGATTTTATGTCCGATATAGATGATCGAAAGTCGACATCTGGGAGTCTGTTTGTGTGCAATGGTGGTGCTGTCAGCTGAAAGAGTTCCAAGCAAATAGTGATAGCAGATTCCACCATGGAAGCAGAATATATCGCTGCATCAGAGGCTGCGAAGGAAGCATTCTGGTACAAGAAGTTTGCTGCAGAAATTGGAGTAATGCCATCAGATGCCATTCCTCTATACTGCGACAATAATGGCGCCATAGCCCTTGCTAAGGAGCCGAGGTCTCACCAGAAATCCAAGCATATTGAGCGGCGATACCACCTCATCCGTGATTACCTCGAGAAGGGTTACGTCGAGGTCAAGAGAGTCAACTCCGCAGATAATGTGGCAGACCCACTTACAAAGCCGTTGGGCCAGCAGAAGTTCGAAGCCCACCTTGAGAAGATGGGACTTAGACTTGTAGCCAATTGGCTTTAGGACAAGTGGGAGATTGTTAGATATATGTGCCCTAGAAGCCAGAATTGGCTGACACTTGTAATACACTTCTAGGGGCAAAATTATAATTTTGACTAATATCAATAAAATGGATTATTTTCTATCACATATGTGTATTTAGTGTCTGTGATACATCCTTTGAGTTAATGGTAATGATAATTCATATTTTCAAGAGTTGAAAATTTAAGACATGAATAATCATTATTAACTCATAAAATGCTCCCGACCATAGGATCATCACGAGGATGGTGATTGATCCGGAAGGTTGGTGTACAATCGCTTCTCTTTAGTAGATGAGTCTTGAGTCTACGGTGTGGAGACACCAGAGCGAGAGTACAGGTACTCGTTAGAGAACGAGGGCACTGAGCGTGACCACCTCGAGTAGTCATTAGGGAGTCTACCTTCTCGTCAATGACTGACTCGATGCTGCAGTAGTGTGTCTGGTTCTTTGACCTGAGGTGCATCGGTAGTTCACCTTGAGGGTGTTATAGTTTGACTACACCATTACTCGGTCTCCTAGCCATATGGAACCCTGAGGTGTATGTTGGCTATAGCATGTTCATTGTAGGAACTGGATGGCATCAAGATGGAATCTATCTACCTCGGTGGTAGAGGAGCAGCCCTATGATGAATCATGAGAATCAAGTCCAAAAGTCCATGGCCATGGTAGAGTGAAATAATAGAAAGAGTTTCTATTTAGATTTTCACATCGGACTCGAATCGAATGATTACATCATATGACAGAGACTAGGGTTTGACGAGTTTACCTTAACCCTAATCTGATCGGGGCTCAAGATAGAAGAACTTAATCACACAGGTAGCTGCACCAAGAGGTTCGCATTCAGCTCTGATGGGTTGCCACCATATACTGCTAGGTGTCACTGGTGGATTTTGGGAGCAATTAGAATGATTTAGATGATCGATCATTCTAGCTGTTCGAATCAGAAGAGTTCTGATCCATCGAAAGGAGTTTCGATGATGTCGATGATAGAGATCATGACATATCCCATTACCATACAGAACTGAACCTAACTGGGTCACACAAACAAGGGTTTGAATCTGGTGATCATCAATTGAACTGATCTAGTTCAATTGATCTGAATGAGATTCAATTAGGTTCAAGAAAATCGTGCTAGCACTCGATTGAACCTAACGTTCTTCTTTTACTATCATAAATAAGTTGTCCTGTCTGAGCCAAAGGAGTTTGTGCTCAATCAGAGGCCTTCATATGGTCTGACTAGAGGTTGTCCAAGTCAGAAAAGGTTGTCTTATTTTGTAAGACATTACCTGCCATTTTTGGTCACCTACCATTTCTTGTTCTTTGACTTTGGTCAAAAGTCTACCTTTGACTGGTCAAACGTTGACCATTGATACTTTGACTTTTGACCACATGTCATGCACCTATTGGAGAGCTGGTGGGGGCCTGTCCCCCTACCAGAACCTGGCAAGGAGGAGGGTGCACGCCACCCTAGGCGTGTGCCCAAGTTGGAGGCGCCTAGGAGTCCTTGTTGGACAAGGACTCCATCTCCTTTTTGGATTCCAATTAGAGTTCTTCTAAGAACCAACTTTGACTGGTCTTAGGCACCCTCTAAGAAGGAATCCAGGGGACTCTATTCTCCACCAATCAGATTTAGATCTGATTTCACAAAGGGTTGTGATTGGTTGGGAAGAAGAGAAGTTGGATCACAGTCAGTCTATAAATAAGACCCTGTGCCCAACTCAAATTACATGAGATGATTGAATAAGAGTTTCCACACGCCCAAAGGCCTTTTCTCCTCTCCTCCTCCATGCCAAAGCTTCTTCTCCCTCTCCTCTCCACGTCCAAAATAGTTTTGGAGCTTGGTTGGTGCGATCCAGATCAAAGAAAGGCGATCAAAAGCAAGAAGGCTGCACTGCTGCAAAGGACGACTGCTGATCTTCAAAAGGAGTTTTGAAGATCCTCTAGATCAGATCCAGATCTGATTTTTGGAGACGTGATAGAGAAGAAGAGGATCTCCAGATCTAGCCTAAGTGGATATCGATAGAGGCCAGGCGCTTGCATGGCTAGATCCAAAACCTTCCACTGCATATAGGATCATCAGTGGGTAATTGGATTATCCAAATCAGATAAATTAAATTTGATTTAATTTATTCTTATTTTATTTTATTTATTAAAATAATAAGAATCAGATCTAAAATATTCTAGATCTGATCCAGATCAAAGAGAAAAATTTTAAAATATATCTCTTGATCTGATCAGATCTGAACGAATCTGGATCGAAAAATCCGGATTTTCCTTCACCAAGTCCCACCTAAAACGAAAAAAAATGCGAAAACATAGGAGGAGAAGTCGAATTCGGAAAGGATTCGACCTCTCCTCCACCCTATTTAAAGGCATGAGCCCCCTCTCCTAAGCTGACAACCTCTCTTCCCCTCTTCTTCCTTCCCTTTCTCCTGATTGAAGCCGCGGCCTACTCTTATTGTGCTTGTCGGAGATCGAAGCCAACAATGCCACCGAAGCCCAAGGTAAAATCCCAATCCTTCTTCCTCTCTTTCTTCCCTATCTTCTCTTGGCTTTGGACATGGCCACCAGCCACCAGATTCATCAAAAAATCCATCAAAGATGATCCTCTATTTTTTTTCTTTTTTTCTTGATTTCTCACCGACCAGTCATGTCACCGACTGTTCCTTGCTCTACTACTGTCGATCATCCATTGTCGGACTATCGATGTGCCATCACATCTCATGGAGCATGAGCCACCAGCCCCTGCCCTGCCAAGAGCAAAAAGAAAAGAAAAGAAAAGAAAGAAAGAAGAAGAAGAAAAGAAAAGAAAAGAAAAGAAAAAAAGGAAAGAAAAGGAAAAGAAAAGAAAAGAAAAAGAAAGAAAAATAAAAGATTTCTCTCACCTTTCTCTCTCTAGGGCCCTGCTCTCTCTTTCTCTCTTCAATAGCACCATGGACCCAGGATGAACTTGAGATAGAAACAACATAACCCAAAATTGCTTTGAAATCCATGTAGTAGGTCGGATCTTAGTCCAATTTTTGCTAGAAATTCATAATATCTAATTATAGTTAACCCATATTGAGTCACCTTGACATGATCTCTAATGATCCTAATCATGATTATATTCTCTCTCCACTTTCTCTCTCTACTTTCTCTCTCCTTTCGACTTTCTCTCTCTAAAAACTTCAGTTTAAGTCATGACTTCCTCTTTTAGCAACTCATATTAACTCTGGCAAGATGATATTGAATCGATTTAATATCCAAATGGCCAGATTGATCACCTAATCAATCATCTCTTTTATTGTTATTTAATTTTATTAAATTTAATGAATGAAAAATGATTATAAATTAATATTTAAAGTAGGATTATTTAATTCTTCTAAAAAAGTTTGAAGGTCTAGAACAATCGAGGTTAGTAGAATCTTACGTTCTTTATTTATTTTTAAATTATCATATCTTTTTATATAAATTAAATTATTATTATAAATTTATATTTTTCATAAAATAAGGATCAGCATGTGAGGTATGAAAATCATATTTTATTATGATCATTGATTCTATAAATATATTTTAAGAAAATAACATGTTTATGAATTATGAATTTAAATATTTTTTTATCTAAATATATATATTTTTTAAGAAAAAGATATAAAGATTTTAAAGACTTTCAGATAGCTATGTACGACCCTCGTCAGCTGGTTACAATAGCTTGGCACATGATCGACGCCAATGGATTATAGTAGCTTGGCATATGGCCCTCACCAATGAGTTTAATTGTTGATATAACATGATTACAGCCTTATCATGGGTATAAGGTGATCGTAGCATGAATATTTGTCAGCAGAATTTTAAAACATAACATGAATATATGACAAGAATGATTTATAAATTATGTTTATAAAATTTCATGATTTAAGCATACATGGTTGACTTTATGATTTATTTTATATTATGCTTTATAAAATGCTTTAATTCTATAATATCTATTATTTTTTAAATGTTGCTTTATCTGAAGGAAAAATTCTATTTTTTTGAGACAGGTTCGTTCAGATCTGATTGAATCAAGAGGGATATTTTAAAAATTTTTCTCTAAGTTCCTAATCAGATTTGAGACTCTTTAAATCTGATCTTATTGATCTAATAAAAAATAAAATAAAATAAAAATTAAATCTAATTTAATTATACCTTTGTTATGGGTAATCCTATTATCCTATGATGATCCTGATGTTTGCCTGAGATTCTGAATGTAGCCATGCAAGCGTCTGACCTCTATCGGTATCCACTCGGGTAGAATCTGAAGATCTTCTTTTTCTCAATCAATCCTCCAAAAATCAGATCTGAATTTGATATTGAAGGTCTTCAAATACTCTTTTGAAGATCAACCATTATCTCTTGCAGCAGTGCTACCTTCTTCCTTTCCTATCGCCTTTCTCTTGATTGGACCACACCTAACTTGTGCCCAAAGCCTCTTGGGCATGAAGAGGAGAGAGAGGACCAGAGGGTGGCATGGAGAAGGAGGGAGAGGGGCTATGTGGCATGGGCTAAGGTAGAAACTCTCTGATCTAGGCGTAGATAGGGTTTATATAGATCCTACTGCGCCATGCAGTGCGACATCATCCCAGCCAATCATGGCCTTTTATGCAATCAGATCTAAATCTGATTGGTTGGATGACATCATCAGATCTAATCAGATTAGAGTCCCTCAAAACTCTCCTAAGATGATGCTAAGACTGGGTCAAACAAGACTCTTTGGCACCATCTAGTTTGATTCCCTGAAGCAACTAGAGTCTCATCTATATGGCACTCCAGACGTTATCCTCATGGGACGCACGCCTCCCTAAGCATGCACCCCCTTTCTTTTTGCTTTTTAGCAGGGGAATAAAATCTCATGTTCTCTCCTATGGGTGCATGATACATGAGTAGATTTCTAAGTATCAAAGGTCAATATTTGACCAAAGTCCAAAGACAAGATTTAGCAGATGACGGAAAATGGTAGGTGTTGTCTCAAATTTATCTCATAAATTAAGACAACCCTTTTCTGACTTGGACAAGCTCCAATCAGACCAACTAAAAATTTCTGAGTGAGCCTAAATACATTTGGCTCAGTCGAGATAAGTTTTAATGATTGTTAAAGGAGAATATTAGGCTCAATCATGTGCTAGCACGATTTCTTTGAACATAATTGAATCTTATTCAAATCAATTGAACTGGGTTAGTCTAATTGATGATATCCAGATACAAATCCTTATTTGTGTGACCTAGTTAGATTCAACTCCGTATGGTAATGGGATATGTCAAGATCTCTATTATCGACATCATCGAAATACCTTCCGATGGATTAGAACTTTTTTGATTCAGATAACTAGTATGATCGATCATCCAAATCATTCTAATTGCTTCCAAAATCCACCAATGAATCCTAGCAGCATATGGTGGCAACCTATCAAAACTGAAAGTGAATCTCTCGATGCAGTTATCTATGTGATTAAGTTTCTCTATCTTGAGCCCTGATTGGATTAGGATTAAGGTGATCTCATCAAACCCTAACTTCCGTCATATAAATTAATCATTCGATCTCAGTCCAATATGAAAACTCTAATAGAAACTCTTTTTATTATTTCACTCTACCATGGTCATAGGCTTATGGACTTGATTCTCATGATCATCATAGGGCTGCTCCTCATCTACCAAGGTAGATAGATCTCCTATCAGTGCAATCCAATTTCTACATTAAACATGCTATAGCCAACATACACCTCAGGATTCCAAATGGCTAGGAGACCAAGTTATGTTGTAGTCAAATTATAACACCCTCAAGGTGAACTGCTAATGCACTTTAGGTCAAAGAACCAGACACACCACTGCAGCTTCGAGCCAGTCATCGATGAGAAGGTAGACTTCCTCATGACTACTCGAGGTAGTCACGCTCAGTGCCCTCGTTCTCTAACAAGTACCTATACTCTCACTCCGATGTCTCTACACCATAGACTCAAGACTCATCTACTCTAAAAAAGCGATCGTACACTAACCTTTTGGATCAATCACCATCCTCATGATGATCTTACAGTCGGGAGTATTTTATAAGTTAATAATGAAAATTCATGTCTTAAATTTTTCAACTCTTAAAAATAAGAACTATCATTACCGTTAACTCAAAGGATGTATCACAGATACTTTCAAATACACACTATGATAGAAAATAATCTATTTTATTATTTATAGTCAAAATTATAATTTTGCTCTTAGAAGTGTATTACAAGTGTCAGCCAATCTAGATTTTAGGACACACATATCTAATAAACTCCCACTTGACCTAAAGCCAATTGGCTACAAATCTAAGTCCCATTTTCTCAAGGTGGGCTTCGATCTTTTGCTGGCCCAATGACTTTATGAGTAGGTCTACCGCATTGTCTGTAGAGTCAACTCTCTTGATCTTGACATAACCTTTCTCGAGATAATCACGGATGAGGTGGTATCGCCGCTCGATGTGCTTGGATTTTTGGTGAGACCTTAGCTCCTTAGCAAGAGCTATGGTGCCATTATTATTGCAGTATAGAGAAATGGCATCACTACGATCTCTATAATAAATTTTTTATACCAGAATGCCTCCTTTACAGCTTCTGATGCAGTGATGTACTCTGCTTCCATGGTGGAATCTGCTATCACTATCTGGTTGAAACTCTTTCAACTAATAGCACCATCATTACACAAAAATAGACTCCCAGATGTCGACTTTTGATCATCTATATCGGACATAAAATTCGAGTCTGTATACCCCTGAACTTGGAGTTCTCCATTACCAAAAACCAACAATCTATCCTTAGTTCTTCTCAAGTACTTAAGGATACATTTTACAGAAGTCCAGTGTTCTTCACCTGGATTCAACTGATATCTGCTCGTGACACTCATAGCATGGGCTATATCAGGTCGTGTACATAACATGGCATACATGAGGCTCCCTATTGCTGAAGCATAAGGGATCTTGCTCATGTATTCAATATCCTCTGGTGTATTGGGACATATCTTTTTGGAGAGATGAATGCCATGTCTGAAGGGTACCAATCCCTTTTTGGAGTTTTTCATGCTAAACCTCTTTAGCACTTTCTCTATGTACATCTTCTATGAAAGACCTAGCATCCTATTTGGTCTATCTCTATAGATCTTAATTCCTAGAATGAAGGATGCTTCTTCTAGATCTTTCATAGAGAATTCTTTAGATAACCATGTTTTAACTATGGTCAACATGGAATATCATTCCCAATAAGGAGGATATCATCCACGTACAGTATGAGAAAGACAATAGTGCTCCTACTGATCTTTTTGAAAACTCATAGTTTCTCCTCATTTTTGATGAAATCAAATAATTTGATCACATCATTAAAATGAGTATTCTAGCTTCGAGATGCTTGCTTAAGTCCATATATGGACCTTTGCAGCTTGCATACTTTGTGATCAGTATCACTGGATGTGAAACCTAGCGGCTGTTCCATATAAATATCTTCCTCAAGGTATCTATTTAAGAACGTCGTTTCATGTCCATTTGTCATATTTCATAATCAAAATAAGCTGCAATAGAAAGCAATATGTGGATGGATTTTAGTATAGCTACTGGTGAAAAGATATCCTGATAGTCAATGCCTTCACGTTGACTATACCTTTTTGCCACTAATCAAGCTTTGAATGTCTCCATATTTCCATCTACACCAATCTTTCTCTTGTAGATCCATTTACACCCAATAGGTACTATATCTTTTGGTAGATCTACCAAGGTCCAGACTTGGTTTGAGTGCATCGAGTTAATTTCTGACTTCATTGCCTCTAACCACTTCTCGGAGTCGATATCTGATATCGTCTCGTCATAGGTTTTGAGATCACTATGAACATCATTACCTACGAGGAATATTTCTTCTACTTTCTCTGAAATAGTACCTAAGTACCTCTCAGAGAGATGAGAAATTCTTTTCGATCTACAAAGTGGAGGAGGTAGTAATTGTATTGGCTCAACCTAATTTGCTTCCATGGGATCCTTAGCTCATTGCTCTTGTGAGACTTTCTCCTCGAGCTTGATTTGCTTTCCAATGCCGCCATCTTGAATAAACTATTTTTTAAGAAAGATGGCATGCCGACCCACAATCATATTATGGTCTTCTGGAATGTAGAAATAATATCCTAATGACTCTTGAGGATATCCTATAAATCAAGCTATAAAGGACCTATAGTCTAACTTATCCGCTTATTGTCTTTTGACATGAGCTGGACAATCCCAAATTTTGAGATGACTTAGACTTGATTTCTTACCATGCCATATCTCATACGGTGTGGTAGGAATAGTTTTAGAGAGAACCCTATTCAGTAAATATATAGTAGTTAACAGACTATATCTCCAAAGAAAATTAGGAAGGTCTGTGAAGCTCATCATGGATCGGACCATATCTAATAGGATCCAATTCCTCCGTTCTGAAATCCCGTTGAGTTGAGATGTTTTAAGTGGAGTCCAATGAGAGACTATACCATTTTTCTTGAGATAGTCCAAAAATTTTTGATTAAGGTATTCACCTCCTTGATCTGATCGAAGAACCTTAATGAATTTTTCAGTTTGCTTTTCAACTTTATGTCTAAATTTCTTAAATTTTTCAAAGGCTTCAGACTTGTGTCTTATAAGATACACATACCCATATCAAGATAAATCATCGGTAAAGATTATGAAGTAATCAAAGTTGCCTCTAGTTGGTACATCAAATGGGCCGCACACATCAGTATGTACTAGGGCAAGTAGTTTCATGGCCCTTTCCCCATGTCCTACAAAAGAGAGCATAGTCATTTTACCATGAAGACATGATTCACAAATTGGATATGACTCGAAAGTCAATGGACTCAATAGTCTGATTTTCTCCAATTTGTTAATCCTATCTTCTGCTATATGACCTAGCCTTAGGTGCCATAGATACCTATCGTTTGGAGTATCCCTGGATCATTTTGATCTTATGGCATTCACATTTTGCTCGATGTTAAAGATAGATACATCAATATGTAACTAGTAGAGATCATCAATGAGGAAATCACTTGCAATTTTATTTCTTTTACAAAAAATATTACAATGATCCTTAAGAAAACTAATTACATAGCCTTCTTGTGCTAAACATGAAACAGAAATCAAATTTTTGCTTGCGGCAGGCTCATAATAACAATTTCTAAGTACTAAATCTAAGCCAGATGATAGCTAAAGAGGGTAAGTTCCCACAGCCACGCAGTAATTCTTGCTCCATTTTCGATGCATAGGATCATCTCACCATCCCTCAGCCTCCTACTATCCTCAAGATCCTGCATAGAAGTGCACAAATGAGCACTAGAATCAGAATCAAGCATCCAACTGGATGCAAAAAAAATCATAAGGTTAGATTCAATAACGAGCATTCCTCTAGAAGGATCTATCTCCTTCTTATTCTTTAGGGTGGCCAGGTATGTAGGGCAGTTCTACTTTCAGTGGCCGTCAGTATTACAATAGAAATACTTTTCTTTATCAGTGGCCTTCTTCTTCAGCTCTACCTTTCTTTTCTTTCCACCTTCCATCTTCTATCTTTTCATAGACTTCTTCTTTCTAAAAGACTTTCTCTTCGAAGAAGTCTATTCCATAGCAAGTACTGAGCCTTTGAAATCTTTCATAGAAAGCTCAGCAATAACCAATATATTTATAAGCTTGGCCAGAATATTTTTGAAGTTTATGCATATGGTAGTTCATGATGAACTACCCATATGCATTAGTCAAGGATTGCAGAATTATATCATTCTGCAAATCTTGGTCTAACTTCACTCCGAGCTTCTCAAGCTCTTTCAAGTTCTTGATCATCATCAGATAATGATCTTGGACTGATTGTCCATCACACATTTTAGTCTTAAATAGTCATTTAGTGATCTGATATTTGGCTACATGACTCTGTTCACTAAACAACTCTTATAGGTGAGCCAACATTTGGTGGGCAGTCTTGATATCTTCATGTTGGTACTGAAGCTCATCAGATATCGAGCCCAATATGTAGTATCTGATCTTATTATCTTCATCCATCCATTTATCAAGAGATGCTCTCTATTTAGCGGACGGACGAGTTGGTAAAGTGGGAGGATCCTGATCTAATACATGAGTCAACTTTTCAGAACCCAAAATGATTTTGAAGTTTCGGAGCCAATCCTTATAATTGGGTCCGATCAGTCTATGAGTGTCCAGGATACGGGCTAGTGGGTTGGATGCAGACATTTTTCTTTTTTCTATAGAGAGTCAAAGTTTCTAGTTAGATTTTGTAATTAAGACTTGACCAATTTATTTAGGGATTTAATTTTTAAACAAATTAACTCCCACTATTTTCTTGAATCCCTACACTCCCTTTGTAGAGATGCAAAAATCTTCATGATTACTGATTTCTAGAGGGTGTGCAGTCCCACCAACTAACTCATCACCTCGCCTAACAGTTATTGATGATGGGTTAGCCAATGAGTGAACAACTCTTGTCCAATAATTCTCTAATCGTGGTGCACCCAAGCTTGGTTTTTAATGCATGAATCTCACCATGCCCAAAATATTGATCTATTTCTTAGTTAAGTCAAACCCACCATTTGCATAGATTAGATTTCTAATTGGGTCTCTCATCGTATCCAAAATATTGAGCCCAATCCATCCTTCAGTCTATAGCATCCAATGCCTAATAGACATGGTTGCATTTTTTTGATGCAACTGAACTACTGTGATCAGTCGAGAACAATCAACTCCAAAAAGAGCCCACATATCTACAATGATGGAAGACCTTAGACTTAATCTTTTCTTAGGGAGATTTGATTTAGATCTTTTTAAACTTGACTTAACATAGCCATAACCATTATGAGTAACCTAGTGGCATGGGTTAGCTCAGATTATTAGCCACCTTAGATCAGGACTGAGCAGACAAATATGGCCAGATAAGTAAGATCGGTGGAAACGATATGCCATTAACTCAATAAGAATGCATTCAAATCGAATAGCTCCCAAATAGAAATCAGTTGATCATATCTATCAAACTTACCTTAGACACCAAATTGTTGAGTCAGAACCAATCGGATTAGCCTACAATGCAGACTCTAACCACTGAGCCTAATTAGATCTTAACTTGATCGATCACTCATGTGACTCCACCTTGATCCAGACTTAATCCTATTAGGCTAGTCAATTTGAGCACTCTTGATCCCATCTAACCAACTCTTGATTCGATTTGATCCACCGTTGGATCTAATTAAGCTATCCAAGTCCAAATCTAATTTTATGAATATATCTTAGATCTAAAAATTCTCAATTTTAGATCTAATATATTTTATAATCTTAATTCTTAATTAAGTTTAGGATTTATAAATAAAATATATAAATAAAATCTTAAGATTTCAGGATCTAGAATTTTGTAGAAAATAGGTTTTTGATTTCTGATTAAAGATGAGCACGCAGCACCCCTACACATCATAAGAACATTCCATCAAATGAAAAAAGAGGGTCTTTAAATTTTATTTTTTTCTTATGATCGGACGGCCAAGGGAAACGTCTTAATCAAAAATATGATAAATCTACAAAACTAGTTAGATCTACATATATATCACATATATAAAAATTGATCTAACTTAAAAATATATTTTGCATACATCTTATGTATCATATCATTTATATTTTTAAATCTAAATTATCTCATAAATATCTAAAAAATAAGATTTAAATTTGATCATATTAAATTAAAATTTATTCTAGATAATTTTGTATAACTATTCTATAACTAGTCTAAACATGCATCTATCATATCTCATATGAAGAAATTAAATAAATTTATTTTTTATTTTTTAGATTTAATTATAATATTTATAATATTAAAAAATAATAAATAAATAAATCTAAAAAATAATTAATTAAATTAAAATTATGATCATCCTAGACTACCCATAGAATAATTTTTTTCCTAGTCTAGTCATGCATCTCATACATCTTAGATCTAGATTATTTAATTTTTAATTTTTTTTATTTTACATCTAATCATATCTTATGTGACATCTAAAATTATCTAATTATTAGATTAAAATTAGATCTAATGAATTTTGAAATCTGACTCTGATACCAGTTGGAGAAAAAATCTTATTTTCTCGGAACAGATTCGTTCATATCTGATTGGATCAAGAAGAATATTTCAAAAAAAAAAATTTAAGTTTTTAATTAGATCTAAGACTCTTCATATCTGATCTTATTAATCTGATAAAAAATAAAATAAAAATTAAATCTAATTTAATTATACCTTTGTTATGAGTAATCCTATTATCATGTGATGATTTTGATGTTTGTCTGAGGTTCTGGATGTAGCCACGCAAGTGCCTGGCCTCTACCAATATCCACTTGGGCAAGATCAGAAGATCTTCTTCTTCTCAATTAATTCTTCAAAAATTAGATTTGGATCTAATATTAAAGGTCTTCAAATACTCTTTTGAAGATCAATCGTTGTCTCTTGCAGCAGTACTGCCTTCTTCCTTTTCTGTCACCTTTCTCTTGCTTGGACCATACCTAACTTGTGCCCAAAGCCTCTTGGATGTGAAGAGGAGAGAAAGGACCAAAGGGTGGCATGGAGAAGGAGGGAGAGAGGCTATATGGTGTGGACCAAGGCAGAAGCTCTCTGATCTAGGCATAGATAGGGTTTATATAGACCCTATTATGCCATGCAATGCCACATCATCCCGATCAATTACAACCCTTTGTGCAATCAGATCTAAATCTGATTGGTAGAATGACATCATCTGATCTAATCAGATTAGAGACCCTCAAAACTCTTCTTAAATGGTGCCAAGATAGGGTCAAACAAGACTCTTTGGTGGCATCTAGTTTGATTCCCTAAAGCAACTAAAATCCCATCTGTATGCGACTTCAGATGTTATCCTCATGGAGCGCATGCCTCCCTAGGCATGCACCCCCTCCCTTTCTACTTTTTAGCAAGAGGACAAAGTCCCATGTTCTCTCCTATGGGTGCATGATACATGGGCAGATGTCTAAGTGTCAAAGGTCAACATTTGACCAAAGTCCAAAGACAAGATTTAGTAGGTAACAAAAAATGGTAGGTATTGTCTCAAATTTATCTCATAAATTAAGACAATCCTTTTCTAACTTGGATAAGCTCCAGTTAGACCAAGTAAAGATTTCTGAGTGAGTCCAAATATATTTGGCTCAATCGAAATAAGTTTTAATAATTGTTAAAGAAGAACATTAGGCTCAATCGTGTGCTAGCATGATTTTCTTAAACCTAATTGAATCTTATTCAAATCAATTGAACTAGGTTAGTCCAATTGATGATATCTAGATTCAAATCCATATTTGTATGACTCAGTTAGGTTCAATTCCATATGGTAATGGGATATATCGCGATCTCTATCATCGACATCATCGAAACACCTTTCGATGGATCATAACTTTTTTGATTCAGACAACTAGTATGATCGATCATCCAAATTATTCTAATTGCTCTCAAAATTTATCAATGACACCTAGCAACATATGGTGGCAACCCATCAGAACTAAAAGTAAACCACTCGGTGCAGTTACCTATGTTATTAAGTTCCTCTATCTTGAGCTCCGACTAGATTAGGATTAAGGTGATCTCGTCAAATCCTAACTTTCGTCATATGAATTAATCATTCGATTTAAGTCCAATGTGAAAATTTTAATAGAAATTTTTTCTATTATTTCACTCTGCCATAGCCACGGGCTCATGGACTTGATTCTCATGATCATCATAGGGCTGCTCCCCATCTACCGAGGTAGATAGATCTCCTATCGGTGCAATCCAATTCCTACAATGAACATACTATAACCAACAAACACCTCAGGATTCCGAATGGCTAGAAGATCGAGTTATATTGTAGTCAAACTATAACACCCTCAAGATAAATTGCTGATGCACCTTAGGTCAAAGAACTAGATACACCACTACAGCTTCGAACCAGTCATCGACGAGAAGATAGACTTCCTCATGACTTCTCGAGGTGGTCATGCTCAGTGCCCTCGTTCTCTAACGAGTATTATACTCTCTCTGGTGTCTCTACACCATAGACTCAGACTCATTATCCTAAAGAACAATCGTTCCAACCTTTTGAAAATCAAATCACCACCTCACATATCTATGGTAGAGCATTTTTGACTAATATAATCATGTCTTATTTCACTCTTGAAAATAAAAACTATCATTATCATTAACTCAAGAGATGTATCATAGATACTTTCAAATACATACAATGATAGAAAATAATTCATTTTATTATTTATAGTTAAAATTATAATTTTATCCTTAGAAGTATATTATTGAAGGAAAATCCTGATTTCTTAGTCCAGGTTCGTTCAGACCTAATCAGATCAAGAGATATATTTTAAAAAATTTTCTCTTTGATCTATATCAGATCTGGAATGATTCAGATCTGATTCTTATTATTTTAATAAATAAAATAAAATAAGATTAAATTAAATTTTTTAATTTACCTGATCTGGGTAATCCTATTACCCTTGATGATCCTGTTGCAGCGGAAGGTTCTGGATCTAGCCACGCAAGTGCCTGGCCTCTACTGGTATCCACTTGGGCTTGATCTGAAGATCCTCTTCTTCTTTATCATGTCTCCAAAAATTAGATCTGATCTGATCTGAGGATCTTCAAAACTTCTTTTGAAGATGAGCAGTCGTCCTTTGCAGCAGTGCAGCCTTCTTATTTTGATGCCTTTCTTTGATCTGAATCGCACCAACCAGGTCCAAAACTCCTTTTGGCGTGGAGAGCAAGGGGAGAAGAGACTATGGTGTGGAGAAGGAGGGGAGGCAGCCTTGGGGTGGGGTTTTCTTGAATTGCTTCTAGATCTGAGTTGGGCGCAGGGTCTTATTTTATAGACTAAGCGTGATCCACTCCTCTTCTTCCCAACCATTACAACCCTTTGTAAATCAGATCTATCTGATTGGTGGGAATAGAGTCCCCTAGTTCCTCCTTAGAGGGCGCCTAAGCCAGTCAAAGTTGGTTCTTAGAAGAACTCTAATTGGAATCCAAAAAGGAGATGGAGTCCTTGTCCAACAAGGACTCCTAGGCGCCTCCAACTTGGCACACGCCTAGGGTGGCGTGGCCCTCTCCTTGCCAGGTTCTGGTAGGGGGATAGGCCCCCACCAGCTCTCCAATAGGTGCATGACATTGGTCAAAAGTCAAAGTCAAATTAGGTTTTTATTCAACTGGTATCAGAGCAAGGTTCTAAATTGTTTAGATCTAATTTTAAATTTATTTTAATTAGAAAATAAAATAATTTTAGATGTCCATGAGATATGTGATCAGATCTGAAATAAAAAAAAATTAAAATTAAATATTTGGATCTTAGATTAGGAAATATGCATGACTAGTTCTAAAAATAGAAAGTTCTATAGAATATGTCTCATATTTTTGATTTAGATCTGATTAAATTATATTATAGATCTTTTATTTATTATTTTCTAATATTATAAATATTATAATAACATCTAAAAATAATAATAAAATTATTTAATTTCTAACACATATGAGATATGATTGATCATGTCTAGATAAGTTAGTAGAATAGTTCATATAGTTGTTTAGATTAGAGTTTATTTTGATGAAATCAAATTAAATCTAATTTTTAAATTTATGAGATAATTTAGATTTATAAATATAAATGCATGATTGATACATAAGATGTATGCAAAATATGCCATGATTAGATCATGTTTATATATGAGATTATTGTATGATCTAACTGTTTTGTAGATATTATTGTTTCCTGATTAAGGCATTTCCTATGGCCGTCTGGATCATAAGAGAAAAAGGTTTAAAGACCCTCTTTTTCATTTCGATGGAGTGTTCTTATGATAGTGTAGGGGTGCTGACGTGTCATCTTTTAATTAGAAACCCAAAAAACCTATTCTTTCTAACAAATTCTAGATCTTGAAATCCTTAAGATTTATTGTGATAATTTTTTATGAATCCCTACTTAATTAAAAATTAAGATTATAAAATATCAATTAAGTCTAAAATGGAGAATTTTAGATCTAAGATATATTCATAAAATATGGTTTGGGCTAGGTAGCTCAAATTAGATTAAGCGGTTGATCACCCGAATAAGAGTTGGTTAGATGGGATCAACAATGCTTAAATTGACTCGCCTAATAGGATTAAGTCTGAGTCAAGTCAGTCACGATCAATAAGATCTAATTAGCTCAGGTTAGAGTCTGATTGTAGGCTAACCATTGGTTCTGCTCAACAATTTGTTGTCTAAGGTAAGTTTGGATACATATACCTACTGTTTTATTGGAAGCTACTCGATTCTGAATGGCATTCTTGTAGAGTTAAATGGCATATTTCCTCCATCGTCTTACTTACTGGCCATATCTGTTACCCAGTCTGATCTAGGTGGTCAATAATCTGAGCTAACCCATGCCATAGGTTACTCATAAATGTTATGCTATGTGCAATCAGTTTAAGACTAGAATCAAATCTCCCTAAGAAAAGATTAAGGTCTGAGGTCTTCCATCATTGTAGATGTACGGGCCCTCCGGGTTGATTGTTCTCGACTGATAAGTAGTCTCAGTTTGCAACAAAAATCGCAACCATGTCTATTAGGCATCTGGATGCTATAGGCTGGAAGGATGATTGGCTCAATATTTTTGGATACGAGTGAGAGACCTCAATTAGGAACCATCTATGCAAATGGTGGGTCTGACTTAACTAAGAGTAGATCAATATTTGGATTGTGAGATTCATGAATTAAAGACCAAAGTTGGGATGCACCACTGATTAGAGAATCATTGGAACAAGAGTTGTTCACTCATTGGCTAACCCATCACCAATAACTGTTAGGCGAGGTGAGAGTTCCATTGGTGGACTGCACCACCCACTAGAAATCATAATCAGTGAGATTTTTGCATCTCACATAGAGGGAGTGTAGGGATCAGAGAAAATAGTAGGAGTAATTTGTTTAAAAATAAATCCCTAAATAAATTGGTCAAGTCTAATAATTACAATAATCTAACTAGAAATCTTTGATCTCTATAAAAGGAAAAATGTCTGCAATCCAATCCCACTAGCCACGTATCCTGGACACCTCATAGACTGATCGACCCAATTATAAAGATTGGCCCTAAACTATAAAATCATTTTGGGATCTGAAAGTTACTCAGCATGTATGATCCAGGATCCTCCCACTTACCAGCCCGTCCACATGAAAGAGAGTGTCTCTGAAATGGATGAGAAGATAATAAAGGCAAGATATTACATATTGGGCTCGATTCTGATAGAGCTCAGCACCAACATGAAAGATATCAGGACTGCCGCCAAATGTTGGCTCACCTTAAAGAGTTGTTTAGTGAACAGAGTATGCATAGCCAATATCAAGTCACTAAATGACTTTTAAGACTAAAATGGCATGATGGAGCAATCAGTCCAAGATCATTATCTGACATGATCAAGACTGAAAGAGCTTTGAGAAGCTCGGTGTGAAGTTAGACTTAGATTCGCAGAATGATATTATTCTGCAATCCTTGACTAATGCATATGGATTCATCATGAATTACCAATGCATAAACTTCAAAAATACCTGGCCAAATTAATGAATATATGGTTATCCGCTGAGCTTTCTATGAAAGCATTCTAAAGGCTCAGTTCTGCTATGGAATGACTCTTCACAGAAAACTTATGGGAAGAAAAAAAAGTCTTTGAAAAAGCAGAAGGTGAAGGAGCAAAGAAAGAAGGCAGAACAAAGAAGGCTGATAGCAAAAAGTGTTCCATTGGCACGCGATGGCATGAAGTAGAACTGCCCTACATTACCTGGCACCCTAGAGAACAAGAAGGAGATAGGTCCTTCTAGAGGTATATGCTCGTTATTGATCTAACCTTACGTTTTCTCTGCATCCAGTTGGGTGCTTGATTCTGAGTTCTAGTTGCTCATTTTGCACTTTCATGCAGGGTCTTGAGGATAGTCAGGAGGTTGAGGGATGGGAGACTGATCCTATCGCATCGTAATGGAGCAAGAAGTTACTGCAGTAGTGTGGGAACTATACCCTCTCTTCGCATATCATCTGGTTAGATTAGTATTATGAAAAGCTATTATTATGTGCCTGCGCTAGCAAATTTGATTTCTGTTCCATGTTAGCACAAGAAGGCTATGTGATACTTTTCTTAAGGATCATTGATAAATTTTTATGAAAAGAAAATAAAATTGCAAATGATTTCCTTATTGATGATCTCTATCAGTATACATATTGATGTACTGTTCTTTAACATCAGCAAAACGTGAATGCCAAATAAAGATCCAGGGATAGTCCAAACGATAGGTATCTATGGCACTCTAAGGCATTAGGTCATATAGCAGAAGATAGATCAACAAATTGAGAAAATCATGTTATTGAGTCCATTGACTTTCGAGTCATATCCAATATTGTGAATCTTGTCTCTCAAGGCAAAATGACTACTCTCTTTTTGTTGGACATGGGGAAGGGCCAGAAATCTCCTTGCCCTAGTACATACTAGATGTGTGCGGCCCATTTGATGTGCCAAGCTAGAGGCAAATTTGATTACTTCAAATCTTTACTGATGATCTTCTAGGTATGGGTATGTGTATCTTATGAGAAAAGTCTGAAGCTTTTAAAAAATTCAAGAAATTAGACATGAATTGAAAAGGTAAACTGAAAAATTCTATAAGGTTCTTCGATCAGATCGAGGAGGTGAATACCTAATTCAGAATTTTCCTAGACTATCTAAAGAAAATGGTACTAGCTCTCATGGACTCCACTTAAAACACTCAACTCAAGGGATTTCAGAACGGAGGAATTGGATCCTATTAGATATGGTCTCGATCCATATGATGAGCTTCACAGACCTTCCTGATTTTCTTTGGAGAATCATTGTTACTTATTTATCTACTGAAATAAGGTTCTCTCTAAAATTCGTTCCTACCACACGTATGAGATATGGCATGGTAAGAAAACCAAGTCTGAGTCATCTCAAAATTTGGGAGTTGTCAGCTCATTCACAAAGACAACAAGCGGATAAAGTTAGACGTTAGGTCCTTATAGAGCTTGATTTATAGGATATCCTCTAAGAGTCATTAGGAATAATTTCTACATTCCTAGAAGACCAAATTGATTGTGGAGTGGCATGCCATCTTTCTTGAAAAATAGTTTATTTCAAGATGGAGCGCATTGAAGCAGATCAAGCTGAGTGAGAAAGTCTCATAAGACAATGAGCTAAGGACTATGGAACCAAATTAGGTTGAGCCATAAACACTTCACCTCCTCCACTCGTAGATCGAAAAGAATTTCTCATCTCTCTGAGAGGTACTTAGTGTACTATTTCAGAGAAAGCTAGAAGAAATATTCCTCGTAGGAAATGTGTCATAGTGATCTCAAAAACCTATGACGAGACGATATCAGATATCGACTCCGAGAAGTGGTTAGAGGCAATTGAAGTCAGAAATTACTCGATGCACTCAAACCAAGTCTGGACCTTGGTAGATCTACCAAAAGATATAGTCCTATTGGTGTAAATGGATCTATCAAGAGAAAGATTGGTGTAGATGGAAAATGTGGAGACATTCAAAGCTTGATTAGTGGCAAAAAGGTATAGTCAACTGTGAAGGCATTGACTATCAGGATATACTTTTCACCATATGGCTATTCTAAAATCATCCCATATTGCTTTCTATTGCCAGCTATTTTGATTATGGAAATATGACAAATGGATATGAAAACGCTTCTTAAATAGAATTCTTAGGAAGATATCTATATGGAACAGCCGCTAGATTTCACATCCAGTGATACTGATCAAAAGATTTGCAAGCTGCAAAGGTCCATATATGGACTTAAGCAAGCATCTCGAAGCTAGAATACTCATTTTAATGATGTGATCAAAATGTTTGTTTCATAAATGAAGAGGAACCGGATTTTCAAAAAGATCAGTAGGAGCACTCTTTGTCTTCCTCATACTTGTACGTGGATGATATCCTCCTTATTGGGAATGATATTCCATGTTGACCATAGTTAAAACATGGTATCTAAAGAATTTCTATGAAAGATCTATAGAAGAAGCATCCTTCATTTAGGAATTAAGATCTATAGAGATAGACCAAATAGGAGATGTAGGTCTTTCATAGAAGATGTACATAGAGAAAGTGCTAAAGAGGTTTAGCATGAAAAACTCCAAAAGGGATTATACCCTTCAGACATGGCATTCATCTCTCCAAAAGATATGTCCCAATACACCAGAGGATATGAAATACATGAGCAAGATCCCTTATGCTTCAGCAATAGGGAGCCTCATGTATGCCATGTTATGTACACGACCTGATATAGCCCATGCTGTGAGTGTCACGAGCAGATATCAGTTGAATCCAGGTGAAGAACACTGGACTTTCTATGAAATGTATCCTTAAGTACTTGAGAAGAACTAAGGATAGATTGTTGGGTTTTGGTAATGGAGAACTCCATTCAGGGATACAAGACTCAGATTTATGTCGATATAGATGAAAAAGTCGATCATCTGGAGTTATTTTGTGTAATGATGGTGCTATTAGTTGAAAGAGTTTCAACCAGATAGTGATGCAGATTCCACCATGGAAGCAGAATATACGCATCAGTAGGCCTAAAGGAGCATTCTGATAAAGAATTCTGAAATTATTGGAGTAAGATCAGATGCCATTCTCTATACTGCAATAATAATGTGCCATAGCCCTTGCTAAGGAGCTAAGGTCTCACCAAAAATCCAAGCAATCGAGCGCGGCGATACCACCTCATCCGTGATTATCTCGAGAAGGTTAGTCAAGATCAAGAGAGTTGCAATCTTCAGACAATGCTGGAGACCACTCAAAAGCATTGAGGAAAAAGATCGAAGCCACCTTGAGAAATGGACTTAGATTTGTAGCCAATTGCTTTAGGTCAAGTGGGAGTTTATTAGATATGTGTGTCCTAAAAATCTAGATTGGCTGACACTTGTAATACACTTCTAAGAGCCAAAATTTAATTTTGACTATAATAATAAAAATGTTATTTTCTAATCATCATATTATGAAAGTTCTGTGATACATCCTTTGAGTTAACGTAATGATAGTTCTATATTTTAAGAGTTGAAAAATTTAAGACATGAATTATGCATTATATAATCATAAAATGC
>QRFJ01000273.1:0-52405 GCA_006176705.1 Cocos nucifera | reverse complement strand
ATTTCCCGGTCCAGGTTCGTTCAGATCTGATCAGATCAAGAGATATATTTCAAAAATTTTTCTCTTTGATTCCAATCAGATCTGGATATGTTTAGATCTGATTCTTATTATTTTAATAAATAAAATTAAAATAAGATAAATTAAATCAAATTTAATTTACCTGATTCTGGGTAATCCTATTACCCTGTTGATGATCCTGTTTGCAGCGGAAGGTTCTGGATCTTAGCCACGCAAGCGCCTGGCCTCTACCGGATATCCACTCGGGTTGGATCTGGAGATCCTCTTCTTCTCTATCACACCTCCAAAAATTCAGATCTGGATCTGATCTGGAGGATCTTCAAAACTCTTTTGAAGATGAGCAGTCGTCCTTTGCAGCAGCGCAGCCTTCTTGCTTTTGATCGCCTTTCTTTGATCTGAATCGCACCAACCAAAAAATCCAAAACTCCTTTTGGACGTGGAGAGGAGAGAAGAGACTATGGCATGGAGAAGGAGGGGAGAGGCAGCCTTGGGCGTGGAGAAACTATGATCTTTCATATCACTTCATCCATATCTGAGTTGGGCGCAGGGTCTTATTTATAGACTAAGCGTGATCCAACTCCTCTTCCTTCCAACCAATCACAACCCTTTGTGAAATCAGATCTAAATCTGATTGGTGGGAATAGAGTCCCCTGGATTCCTCCTTAGAGGGCGCCTAAGACCAGTCAAAGTTGGTTCTTAGAAGAACTCTAATTGGAATCCAAAAAGGAGATGGAGTCCTTGTCCAACAAGGACTCCTAGGCGCCTCCAACTTGGGCACACGCCTAGGGTGGCGTGTGCCCTTCTCCTTGCCAGGTTCTGGCAGGGGGACAGGCCCCCACCAGCTCTCCAATAGGTGCATGACATGTGGTCAAAAGTCAAAGTGTCAATGGTCAACGTTTGACCAGTCAAAGGTAGACTTTTGACCAAAGTCAAAGAACAAGAAATGGCAGGTGACCAAAAATGGCAGGTAATGTCTTACAAAATAAGACAACCTATTCTGACTTGGACAACCTCCAGTCAGACCATATGAAGGCCTCTGTTTGAGCACAAACTCCTTTGGCTCAGACAGGACAACTTATTTATGATAGTAAAAGAAGAACGTTAGGTTCAATCGAGTGCTAGCACGATTTTCTTGAACCTAATTGAATCTCATTCAGATCAATTGAACTAGATCAGTTCAATTGATGATCACCAGATTCAAACCCTTGTTTGTGTGACCCAGTTAGGTTCAGTTCTGTATGGTAATGGGATATGTCATGATCTCTATCATCGACATCATCGAAACTCCTTTCGATGGATCAGAACTCTTCTGATTCGAACAGCTAGAATGATCGATCATCTAAATCATTCTAATTGCTCCCAAAATCCACCAGTGACACCTAGCAGTATATGGTGGCAACCCATCAGAGCTGAATGCGAACCTCTTGGTGCAGCTACCTATGTGATTCAGTTCTTCTATCTTGAGCCCCGATCAGATTAGGGTTAAGGTGAACTCGTCAAACCCTAGTCTCTGTCATATGATGTAATCATTCGATTTCGAGTCCAATGTGAAAATCTAAATAGAAACTCTTTCTATTATTTCACTCTGCCATGGCCATGGCTTTTGGACTTGATTCTCATGATCATCATAGGGCTGCTCCTCTACCACCGAGGTAGATAGATTCCATCTTGATGCAATCCAGTTCCTACAATGAACATGTGCATAGCCAACATACACCTCAGGGATTCCATATGGCTAGGAGACCGAGTAATGGTGTAGTCAAACTATAACACCCTCAAGGTGAACTGCCGATGCATCTCAGGTCAAAGAACCAGACACACTACTGCAGCATCGAGTCAGTCATTGACGAGAAGGTAGACTCCCTAATGACTACTCGAGGTGGTCACGCTCAGTGCCCTCGTTCTCTAACGAGTACCTGTACTCTCGCTCCGGTGTCTCCACACCGTAGACTCAAGACTCATCTACTAAAGAGAAGCGATTGTACACCAACCTTCTGGATCAATCACCATCCTCGTGATGATCCTATGGTCGGGAGCATTTTATGAGTTAATAATGATTATTCATATCTTAAATTTTCAACTCTTGAAAATATGAATTATCATTACCATTAACTCAAAGGATGTATCACAGACACTAAATACACATATGTGATAGAAAATAACCCATTTTATTGATATTAGTCAAAATTACAATTTTGCCCTTAGAAGTGTATTACAAGTGTCAGCCAATTCTGGCTTCTATATCTAATAATTATAAGTATCAGCCAATCTGACTTTTAGGGCACACATATCTAATATTATCAAGAAAAAAACTTATGCCTAATCTGGTAAGAAAATATAGGTTTTACTTACTGAGCTAGTGTAACTCATACCTTTTCATTTTTCTTTTTCTTTTACAAAAAAATAAGGTTAGGACCAATGAAGGATCCAAGCTCGGCGATCTGCATAGCAAGTTTGGAGATTTTAATAGCTGAACTTAGTTTATTGAATAATCATGAACTTGTAGTTATTTATTTATAACTTTGAGACATAGGTTTGATTTTGATTATGAATTTAGATGCTCTGAATTAATTTTGATTTAATTATTTAATGAATAATAAAATTAAATCTTTATATTTTATTTTAATTATGATGGATTTTTTTTTAAAATGATTGATAGGCTTTGTATTATCATGGGCTGTATCTCTCAGTAGTAGTATGGTCGTGTTATGTCTCTAATTTAGGATGTGACATTTTATGGTATCAAAGCAATAGATTGGATTATGGGTAGACTTTAAAAGTCTAGCAATAGAGAAATAGATCTTGTTTAGCTAGATCATATTTGATTGAATGGGAATAGATGACTTTTCTTAGAGTTCCTATTTTTCATTTAAGAAAATTGATTGATGCTAGTATTTTTGATAGGTGACGATAAGCAACGGTGAGAATAAAATCTTGACAAACATTATCGCTAGGAGGAGAGGAGCAAGAAGGACTACAATGAGAGATGCCAACCAGATGGTTGAGTAAGCTTCTAATGTGCCAATCACTCAAGCTGACATTGCTGGAGTTTGTAAAGTGATGGCTTAGCTTATTCAATAACAACAATAGATACAAGCTGCTCCTCGACCTATGCCATCTTTAGAGTTATATTATGAGAGGTTTAGAAGACTCAACCTACCACTATTTGAGGGTGGACCTGATCCTCTAGTTGCTAAAATCTGGAATCAAGAAATAAAAATGATGTTTGATGCATTACCGTATCTTGAGGATGTGAAGGTTAGGCTAGCCATTCCTATGCTAATTAAAAGGAAATACTGAGTTTTGGTGGACTATAATAAAAACTACATATGGGAATACTGATAACCAGTTAGCATGGGAAGAGTTTAAAAAAATATTTTATGATTAATATTTTTTTGAGTCAATGAGATTAGTAAAAGAGAATGAGTTCTTAGCTTTGAGGCAAAAGGATGACATGATGATACTAGAATATGCAAACAAATTCAATGAGTTGGGTTGATTTTACCCCCAGCTTATGAAGTCTGAAAGAAGCAACGCAAATAGATTTGAGCATGGTCTAGGATATAAAATTTGGTCTCATTTATCCTCTCATCTTTTGAAAAATTATAAGGATGTACTGGAACGAGCTTTGAAAGTTGAATCAGATATGAAAAGATCAGAATAGAAAAGGGAGGACAGGAAGAGATCTAGACCAATAGAAACTCAGGGTGACCAACATGAAAACTTATAGAACAACTCTAAAAAGGAGAAGGGAGCAAAGACCTATGAGCATTATGGTAAAAATCATGGGGGACTTTGTCTTAAGAAGCTTGGAGCATGTTATCAGCATGGTAGATGGGGACATTTGGCATGGGAATGTTCTAATAAGAAAAAAAATGACTCCAAAACCATTGGCTTAATTGAACAGGGACAAAGAGAAAATGCATGAATATTTGCCCTGACTTTGCATAGTACCGTGACAAGCAATAACATAGCAACGGGTATAAATCCAATCAACTGAAGTAGATACCTATATGATTATTGATCATAGCTCTTCTCATTCTTTTTTAGATTACTATATCTTTGAATTGTATACTTTATAAACTGGATAAGCCACTTCTAATATAAAGTTATTCATAGCAAACTTATAAAAAAAATAAAATAAAAAAATGACTCAAGGGATGAAACTAATTAATAGAAAATAGTTCAAAGCATGAGATCTAGAAGCATGACTTAGATCAAAATTGCATATCGAAAGTATGGTAAAAAATAATTTTGAAGACTGAATATTCTTACTTATTTGGAAATGAAGATACGTTAAGTTTCAAGGATGAAACTTTTTTTTTAAAGAGGTAGAATGTAAGAGCCTGATCTACCTGGACTAGCCCATTGAAAATAGGCCCAAGTCTCACCTAAAAAAAAAAAAAAAAATGGAGAAGACTCCCAGCATGAGTCTCCTTTCTTGCGAAAACATCGAAGGAGAAGTCAAATCTAGGAAAAATTCGGCCTCCCCTTCGTCCTATTTAAAGGTATGAGCCCCCTCCTAAGCTGACAAACTCTCTTCCCCTCTTCTTCCTTTTCTTTCTCCCTATTGAAGCTGAGGCTTACTACTATTATGCTCGCTAGAGATCGAAGCCGACAATGCCATCGAAGCCCAAGGTAAGACTCCGATCCTTCTTTCTCTCTTTCTTTCCTATCTTCTCTTGGCTTTGGAAATGGTTGCCAGCCGCTAAATTCATCGAAAAATCCATCGAACATGATCCCTTGTTTTTTTCTTTTTTTTCTTGATTTCTCACCGATCGATCATGTCACCGGCCATTTCTTGCTCCACCACTATCAATCATCCATTGCCGAACTATCGGCATGCTACTGCACCACATCGTAGCACGAGCCAACAGCCCCCGCCCTCTCCTATTTGGCCAAGAGAGAAGAAAGAAAAGAAAAAAAAAGAAGAAAAGAAAAGAAAAGAAAAAAAGGAAAGAAAAGAAAAGGAAAAAGAAAAGAAAAGAAAAACAAAAATTTCTTACCTCTCTCTCCTTCTCTCTCTAGGGCCCTGCTCTCTCTTTCTCTCTTTAACTGCACCACGGACCCCAGGATAAACTTAAGATGAAAACAACATGACTTGAAATTGCTTTGAAATCCATGCAGTAGGTCGGATTCTAGTCTAACTTTTGCCAAAAATTTATAATATCTTATCATAGTTAATCCATTTTGAGTCATCCTGACATGATCCCTAATGATCCTAATCATAATTGCATTCTCTCTCCACTTTCTCTCTTCTTTCTACTTTCTCTCTAGGAATTTTAATTCAAGTTCATGCCTTCCTCTTTTAGGGACCCCTATTGACTCCGACAAGATGATCTTGAATCGATTTGGTACCCAAATGGTCTATCGGATTAATCATCTGATCAATCATCTCTTTTATTATTATTTAATTTTATTAAATGTAATGAATAAAAATTGATTATAAATTAATATTTAAAATAAAATTATCTGATTTTTCTAAAGAAGTCTGAAATTCTAGAACGATTGAGATAAGTAAAATCTTATATTCCTTACTTATTTTCAAATTATCATGTCTTTTTATGCAAATTGAACTGTTGTTATAAATTCATATTTTTTATAAAATAAGGATCAGCATATGAGGTATGAGAATCATGTTTTATTATGATCATTGATTCTATGAATATGTTTTAAGAAAATAGCATGTTTATGAATCATGAATTTAAATATTTTTCATCTAAGTATATGAATATTTTAAGAAAAAATATAAAAATTTTAAAGGCTTTCAGATGGCTATGTACGGCCCTCGCCAACGAATTATAGTAGCTCAGCATATGGTCCTCGCTAATAGGTTATAATAGTTAGTATGAAATGATTACAACCCTATCGCAGGTATAAGGTGACCATAGCACGATATCTATAAGCAGGATTTTGAAACATAATGTAAACATGCGACAAGAATGATTTATAAATCATGTTTATAAAATTTTATGATTTAGGCATGCATGATTGACTTTATGATTTGTTTTATATTATACTTTATAAAATACTTTTATTATATAATATCTATTATTTTTTAAATATTATATTATCATGAAAAAACTTATGCTTGATCTCGTAAGCAAGCATAGGTTTTACTTACTGAGCTAGTGTAGCTCATATCTTTTCATTTTTATTTTTTTATAGAAAAATAAGATTAGGACCGGTGAAGGATTCAGGCTCGGTGATGTGCATAGCAAATTTGAGGATTTTAATAGTTGAACTTAGTTTATTGAATAATCATGAACTTGTAGTTATTTATGTATGACTTTAAGATATGAGTTTGATTTTGATTATGAATTTAGATATTTTAAACCAATTTTAGATTAATTATTTGATAAATAATAAAATTAAATTTTTATTTATATTTTAATTATAATAAATTTTTATTAATGATAATTAATAAATTTTATATTATCATAAATTATATTTTTTGATAATATGACGTTTCGAATTTGAGCATGATATCTATTATCTTCTGTCAAACACAACCTGCCTCGTCACCTACGAGCTCCGCACCCTATACGAAGAGATGAATAGTCTATGGTCACTTCACGTCACGAAAGACGCAAACAGACTTCTATCAACCTCCAGCATGTAGCGCCTCTCCAGAGTACATGGTGCATGTGGTCCTTCCGTCATCCCATTTAAAGAATTGGTTGTGGTGCCCAGATTCATAGATTAAAGTG
The DNA here is from genome assembly GCA_006176705.1 of Cocos nucifera. Lineage (NCBI taxonomy): Eukaryota > Viridiplantae > Streptophyta > Magnoliopsida > Arecales > Arecaceae > Cocos > Cocos nucifera. The sequence goes on along the minus strand of QRFJ01000273.1, from coordinate 45,677 downwards.
ACAGCAAATGGCTGGAGACGAATCGGCAAGATCTTTAGTATCATACGTTTGCTGAAGTGGTCAACGGAGGACAATAATCTACTATCTCAACATCAAAGGCAACTCAATCCACCATTTCCGAGTCTCACCAACCCCCAGCATGTAGTTCCTTTCCACAGACACGCCGCTCATCCGGGCTCCATAACGTTGCTCATGTAACCTTTCCCGCCTCAAGACTCTTCCCCTCACCACCTTCTCCCATCCAAAACTGCTTAAATTGGGGTTCTGCTTCCACTGTGGAAGTTCGGACCATCAAAAGCGACAGTGCGACAATCCTGTTCGTTGCTTTCGCTACCTTAAGTTCTTTATCGCCAACACCTACGAAACCTCTCCAAAACTAAACTCTACCAAAGCCTTCTCACCTTTCACCATGCAAGACAGCAGAAGCCCTCAACTTCAAACCCACCTCGCCCAGTCACCTCCAAGCTTTCCTCTCACTCAGCAGTGACGAGGCTGGCATATCTAGATATCTCGAACAACTTGCTTGCATTTGCCGCAAAACTCCGGGGTAAACTAAAGGTTGGCTTGGAGACAAGCTGCAGGAAAACTCCACAAGCTGCAACCAAAAGTCCATTCATCATAGTTTGGCTGTATTTGACATGCAACTATAGCTGTAGTTTTATTAGCCTAAGTATTTAATAAAAATTAGCTGTATCATATACAAAATAACACAAATGGATATAGCCTTATTTTATTTATTTTAAACATCACTTCAAATATTTAGTTTAATTAAATATAATAGATATAATAAATATATATTAAAAATCACACCTTATGCACACCTCATACATAAAATATAAATATATATAATAAATATATATTTATTATATTATAATATATATTATATAAAATATATTATATCCTAATATATATTATATTTATAATATATATTATAATAATATAATATTATATTATATTACATAATATTATATTATTATAATATTATTATAATATATTATTATATTATCATATATTATTATATTTTTATATTATATTATATTATAATAATAATATTAAATAATATTATGTTATATATTATTATGATATACATAATATTTTATTAATAATACTATATTATATTATAAATATATATATTATATTAATATATTATATTCTAATATATATTTATATTATAATATATATGATAATATATTGTTATAATATAATAAAATATAATATTATATATATTATTATTAATTCTTATATATTATCATATTATTATATAAATATAATAATATTATTATATAATATAATATATGATATTATAATATTATTATATAATATAATTATTACATTATTAATTAAATATTATTATTTATATATATTATATATAATATTAAATATATATTATATTATATATTATGATATAATATTATCAATAATATTATATTCTAGTATATATTTATATTTATAATATATATTATAAAATATCATGATAATATAATATAATATAATATTATACTATATTATATTATAAATAAATATATAATATAATAATATTATTATATATAATATATTATATTCTAATATATATTTATATTTATAATATATATTATAATCTGTTATGATAATATAATATATTATATTATTATAATATTATGATAATATATTATAATATATTATATTTTTGCAAATAGATTTTAAAGAATAGAAAAGAAAGGAGGAAGCTTAAATGTTAAGTAAGTGAGTAGTTTTAGAAAAAAGTAAATGATATATTTGGAAATAAAAGGTACATAGCTAGCTTTTGATTTTGAATCCTTGGATGAGAAAGCTTTCAATAAAAGCTAACTTATGGATCATAAGCTACCTCCACTAAATATTAAAGTAGCTTAAATAAGTTAAAACTATTTCAAAAGCTATCTAAAAGCTGCATGCCAAACACAATCTTTGTCCGATGAGAAATTTCTAGTGCTCAAGTTGGCTGGAGCTTTGGGAATGGTTGAAAGAGAGAGTTTGTGTTTCCAAAATAATGAACTTACCTGAGGGCCCTCTTCTCCCCTCTTTATATGAGAGTTCATTGACTGTTACTCTAGATTTTCTAGACCCAATTATGGCATTTAATAATAGGCTTGCAACGTGGGCACCTTGCTGTGAACAGATATTATGCCTATGGTGGTGTAATCATCATGGGCCATAACTACACCATAAGTGGTGGAAATTTTGGTCCACGGTTGAGCAAGCGAAGAAAATGGCTCCGGAGATTTATTTGGGCCAAATTGTCTCCAGATGTGTCGGTCGTTATTAAACTCCCAAGGTGGTTGTTTGTAGTTGGAAAGTTGGTTGCCTTCACAATACTTGCCCCTCATTCTCTAGTATGTATGAAGTAATCTTATCATTTCAAGCAAAGGGAGCAGCTGGTTTCTCATATTTGGTTCAACCTCGGTCATTGGCTAATATCTGGAGTGGAAACTCTTCCTTCAAGGTGATGTCATTTTGAAAGTGGAATGAAAAGTTCCCGATCGGGCATTTAATACAACACTTCACAGGTCACGTTGCCATGATGAGGTGCGAAAATGAGGGTGGTGTGCCATTATGATTTGAAATGATGATTCCAAAGATCATCCTCTCATCTATCCTTGGTAGCCATGTGGTGATCCTATTAATTGATCTCGAGCATGGATCAAATTACATGGCATAATCTAAAGGTCGGTGCGGCAAATATTATGGTAAAATGAGGCTTTATCAATTTTTAATTACCTATGCAAGTGGCAAGCATCAACACAATTTGAACAGCATAAAATATTATCGATGCTTTTAAAAAGCATCAAGAGTTAACTATGCTTATAAGCATCGAGAAGAATCTAGGATGATGCTTATAAGCATTGCTAGAAGAAACATAAAAGCATCGGTGATTTTTGACATACAAAAGCATCATCGGAAGCCACTTAACACCCCCCGCGACCCATCCCAAATCCATACCAAATATTTAATTTAAAATTTAATTTATATATAATTTTTAAATACCTCTCTCTTATTTGAGAAAAGATGACCATATCCACTTCCCTCGTGAAGTGGAAAAGTGGGATCATGCATTCCTAAAAAGTAGAACTTTCCACAACGATCTAATGGATCCTCGTACTCTATAAAAGAGAATCACAGATTATCACAAAAAACAACAACTCCAATAGAAATCTTTTTTCTTCATTTTTCTTCCTATTTTCTCTTCAACTGGAATCTTGAAAGCCAGATAGACATTCAATCAAGCACTCCTTCGAGACCATGCAATCGGGGAGATCAGGATAATCCGAAGTATTGTATCACTAGAGAAGCTTTGTCGAAGACTCACATGTGGAGGGGCTAAAGCTACTCTAGAACAGTGCATTGCTCGCCTCACCAAGCTATTTCCCAAAATCGATTTTTTTTAAATCAATTTTAATTCCATTCATTATTATTTATTCTTTGATTGAATCACAATTCATGAAATTTAGATCAAATTTCAGAATAAAATCCAACAATCTAGGTTAGCTTTATTTGGAATTCAAATTTTATTTTATTCTCTCCCCCTTCTACGAAAGCTGCACCCATCGACTAAATTTACTGCGACCTCTTATTTAGATTCTATGATTTGTATTTAATCTAATTTTATTATTTGCAATAACTTGTTAGCTTTCATTATTATCAATTTATTTTCTGTAGTAGAGTAGAAATATTTATTTGCTTTATCTATTTATTTCAATATATGGAAAGTATGTTGAGAATTGTATTAAATTGTTTGATGGAACAAATTTTCGTCGGTGGCAAAATCAAATGAAATTCTAGCTCGCTACTTTTGGATTATTCTCAGCTATTTTTGATCCAATTGAGACAAATTCGAGCGCGGGTCATGTTGAGGCTCATCCGCCAACAAACCGTTGTAGAAGTTATAGATTTGCACATATTGTCACATGCACCACAGAAGCTTCACCATCTACACCTGTCCTCACTCCTTACATAATTAATTATCATTGTTTGAATAGAATATTAAATGCTTTAAATGAAAAATTGTATGACATATATTGTCATATGACTTCCGCCAAAGAACTATGGAAAAACTTAGAAGATAAGTATGGTCAATTAGATCTAGGACAGAAAAGATTTAAAGCTTCTGATTTTATAAAATATAAAATGTTAAAAAAATAAATCCATAATTGAGCAATTAAATGAATTTGAATTAATGGTGGAACAACTTAGGTCTAGTGGTGTGACTTTAGATGAAAATTATATAGTAGCTAGCCTAATTGACAAATTACCACCTTCTTAGTCATCTCATGTTCACAACCTAAACCATATTCAGGGTGAACTAAGTTTAAATTATGTCCTAAACTCTATTAAGATTGAGGAGAAAAATAGAACAAAAGAAAAGAAAGAAGAAAAACAACCAATCATAAATAATTTGGAAGAAAATTCTAAATCAAAGAAAGATCAAAATAGAAATAATTTCAATAAAAAAAGAAATTTTAATAAAAAATATTTTAATAACAATAATTATAGGACTAATTATTATCAAAATAATAATAATAACATTAACATTAGCAACAATAAAAGAACCCGTGTGGAGGGGAAAGGTGGGGGTCGATGCTGCTATATGTGTGGCAGGATGAACCATGTTGCTAAGGACTATTTCTATATGAAGACGTCTCCCTCAGCATCAAATCAAAAATCATCCAAATCTATGCAACCTCTTGTCCATATGCTGACAGCTGGATCTTGTACCACCTAGATGGCATTCAAGTTTGTTTCTTATTTTTTAGAAATAAATATGACCTTTGATGTTAATGATTGGTGGATTGACACTGGGGCTAATGTACATGTGTGTGCTAATCGCTCTTAGTTTTCCACCTATCAGGTCTAAAGTGGAGAATCTATGACTCTTGGTACATCTGTTTCTACTATCATGTCAGAAATTGATCTAGTGGATTTGAAGTTGACTTCTAGCAAGACCTTGACCCTTCGCGATGTCTGTCACATACCAAAAAATAGAAGAAATCTAATAAGTGGATCTCCACTTGTTCAAAGAGGTTTCAAGCTAGTTTTTGAATGCAATAAAATTATAATTAGTCAAGGAATAAATTTTGTAGGGAAAGGTTTTTTTATGTAATAGTTTGTTTAAGCTAAATGTAATTTCTTCTCTTGTAAATACAAATTCTCTTATTTTAAATATTAAGTGTTCTTTTCATATTTGACATGCTAGACTTGGACATATAAACTATAAATCATTAAGGAATATGATAAAATTAAACTTAATTCTAAAAATGAAAATAAGCCAAGATAAATATCAAATTTGTGTACAAGCTAAACTTCCTCGTCAACCTTTTAGAACCATAAATAGAGACTCTGATTTACTCGAATTGATTCATACCAATGTATGTGACTCAGGTCGAGTATCTCGAGGAGGAAATAAGTATTTTATAACATTTATAGATGACTTTTCTAAATATTGTTATGTATATTTAATAAAAACTGAAGATGAAGTATTGAATAAATTTAAAATATATAAAGTTGAAGCTGAAAATTAGACTTAAAATAAAATTAAAATTTTTAGATCTGATCGAGGTGGAGAGTACACCTCAAATAATACCGCTCTATTCTGCCAAGAGCATAGTATTACACATGAGGTCACTGCTCCATATTCACCTCAATCAAATGGAGTAGCTGCAAAAAAAAATCAAACTCTAATGGATATAGTAAACTCAATGATTTTAAATTCTGGCACACCTGAAAACCTATGGGGGGAAGCATTAATTTTCGCCTATATGATTTTGAATAGAGTACCTCCAAAACATACTAATAAAACTCCATATGATCAATAAAAAAAAAGAAAACCTAATTTAAATTTTCTTAAAGTGTGGGGGTGTTTGGCAAAAGTAAAAATACCCGAGAATAAAAGAAATAAAATAGGACCTAAAACAATTGATGTAATTTTCGTAGGATATGCAACAAATAATAGTGCAAATAGATTTTTAGTCCTTAATTCTGAAATAAGTGAAATTTCAAATAATACAATTTTAGAGTCTAGAGATGCAATTTATTTTGAAGATAAATTTTCATATAACACAAATACAAATAATAATATACAATCAAATAATCAAATTTCAAATCCTAGAATTAGATCTAGAGATCAAAATGAAGATGAAGATGAAGAACCTAGGAGAAGTAAAAGAGCAAGAGTACCTAAAGATTATGGAGAAGATTTTTATATAATGCTAGTAGAAGATACACCTTTAACTTATGAAGAAGCTATGAAATCTATAGATGCTGAATTTTGGAAAGAAGCTGTAACAAATGAAATTCAATCAATTAAAGAAAATCAAACTTAGACTTTAACCGATCTACCTTAAGGATGTAAACCAATAGGTTGTAAATGGATATTTAAAAAGAAATTAAGACCAAATGAACTATAGAAAATATAAAACTAGATTAGTAGCTAAAGAATTTACCTAGAGTTTTGGGGTTGACTATTTTAATGTTTATGCCCCAGTAGCTAGAACTACAACAATTAGAATACTATTAGCTCTAGCCTTAATTCATAAATTAATTATATATCAAATGGATGTTAAAACCATATTTTTAAATAAAGAATTAGAGAAAAAAATTTATATGGTACAACCAGAAGGATTTATAATTTCGGACCAAGAAAATAAGGTTTGTAAATTAACCCGATCTTTATATGGTCTTAAGCAAGCTCCAAAACAATGGCATGAAAAATTTGACAATTTAATAATTTCAAATGGATTTGAAATTAATATGTATGATGAACATGTTTATAGTAAAAGAATAGGTGATCAAGTTGTAATAATGTGTTTATGTGTAGATGATATATTAGTATTTGGAACTAACATGGATGTGATCTAATATGTTAAGGATTTATTAATACAAAATTTTGAAATGAAAGGTTTAGGTGAAGCAAATATAATCCTAAATACAAAAATTATTAGAAAAGATAGTATGATAATCTTATCATAAGAGCATTATGCTGAGCGATTACTAAAGAAATTTGGGTACTTTGATCTAAAACCTGTTGGTACTCCTTTTAATCCTTCTATTCATCTAAAGAAAAATTCTTGTTTGTGCTGATAAATATGCACAAATTATAGGGTCATTAGGATTTTTAGTTAATTTTACAAGACCGGATCTAGCATTTGCTGTAAATAGACTAAGTAGATATTTATATAACCCAAGTAGAGAGGCTTGGATTACACTTGAAAGAGTGCTTGCTTATATTAGAGGCACTCTTTCATATGCATTACATTTTATTGGTTATCCTCCAATCTTAAAGGAGTATAGCAATGCAAATTGGATTTGTGACACTTTAGATGTTAAGTCCACTTTAGGATATGTATTTGTCCTAGGAGATGCATCAATTTCTTAGAAATTAACTAAATAGATATTGGTAGCTAGAAGCACTACAGAATTTGAAATGGTAGCACTTGACCTCACTGTTAGTGAGGCAAAATGGCTAAGAGAATTCTTATATTATATTCCTCTTGGTGAACATTCAATTCCACCAATATCAATACATTGTGATTTTAGAGCGGTGTCAGATAAATGTGCACAAAAAAATTCTAAAGTAAAGATGAGCCAGCATATAAAAATGAGATACAAATATATTAGAGGTTTAATTAAACAAAATATGATATCGCCGTTGTTGGGGATAAATCCCGCTCCTGCCGAAGCCCTGCCCGACGCTCAGCCCGATGTAACCAGTAGCCGCTGAAGAGCTATAGCGCCAGGCGCCAGGCCGAGCCCCTACCACGGCCGAACTGCCTAGAGGCCGAACTCCCCTGCGCCAAGGTCCGGGCCGAACTACCTAGCTGCCGAACTCCTTCGGACCCCACGGCCGAACTCCTTCGGACCGACCCCAGGCGAGCCCATGCAGCCGAACTCCTTCGGACCCCACGGCCGAACTCCTTCGGACCGACCCCAGGCGAGCCCATGCAGCCGAACTCCTTCGGACTCCCACGGCCGAACTCCTTCGGACCGACCCCAGGCGAGCCCATGCAGCCGAACTCCTTCGGACCCACGGCCGAACTCCTTCGGACCGACCCTAGGCGACCGAACTCCTCAGCGAGCCCTGGCCGAACCAACTAGCAACCGAAGTCCTTCAACTGGCCAGCCGAGCTCCTTCGAACCTCTCAGCGGCCGAACTCCTTCGGGCCGACTCCAAGCGGCCGAGCTTCAATGAAGTCGAACTCTCAGCGGCCCGAACTCCTCAGCAGTCGTCACTGGGCCGAACTCCTCAGCGGTCGCCCTCATCAAACTTCGGCCGACCGAGCTCCTACCGAACTCTCAAGTGTCCAAGCCTCAGCCCAAGCCCAACAGCCGGCCGAACCCCAGACGGCCGAGCTTCGGACTTCTCAGCAGCCGAACTCTTCTGCGGACGAGCCTTAGCTGCATACCTCTTGCCAGACGCCTATGGGAGCCGAACTCCCTCCCATCTTCCTCTTCAGGAGCCCGAACTCCTCCGAAATGGGCACACGACGAAGGCCTTCAACCCTTCATTCGGCAAGCTCTGCAACCATCACTATCAGTCAGTCCGCCGTACCATCGGTCAGTCCGCCGCGGGCGATAGCGACCCACTGCCAGGCGGCGATGGCTGTCACCCTCAATCCGCCGCACACGGCACCAGTGGGACTGACTCCGCCGAACCTCGAGCGGCCCGCCAGCACGCGGCTGCAGTTGTACCAAGCTCCATGCTGCCCGACGACTCTCTGCCAGACGGCACAGCCGTCACCATCAACTAAGCTCCGCTATAAAAGGACCCCTCCCGACATACTAAGGCTAAGCTCTCTGAACTCTCGACTCTCTAAGCTCTCCTCCACATCTCTAAGCTCCGGAACTCATTCCGAGCACTCCATTACTGTTGGTCGGAAACTAACTTGACCGTCGGAGGGTCCTGCCGGAGCCACCACCCCACCGGTTCCGGACGGGACTTCGTTTTGCAGGTCCCCGGCGGCGCCCAGCGGCCTCGATTGCGGCGACCTCCGGCGGCGACGGATTTCTGCACCAACAGATTGGCGCCGTCTGTGGGAACGAAGGGACTGAACCTTCGAGGTTCCCTTGTTCTTAAAGGAGTGCTCGGCGACGATTTTCCCTCCCCTGCTCCGGATCTCTCTTCTCCCTCTTCAGAATTCCTTCTCTGGAAAGAGGAAATGCCCCCCAGAAGGGCTTCGACGCGGCGCTCGACGGCTTCCGCGGCTCGATCCCCTCCGAGTCCGTCTCGCTCCACTCTGGAAACCAACAATGGAGCCGTTTCTTGAAGCGGAATGAAGTTCGGCGCGAGGAAGGCCGAACCCACCTATGAGCCCGTCAGCGAGGAAGCTCCGACAAAGAAGTATGAAGTCCTCCCGCGGAAGCTTCCGCGGGAAAGTGGAACGAAGTTCGGCGCAAGTAAGGCCGAACTCACGCTCCAGAATGTCCCCCAAAGGAACCGCCTACAAAGTGTTCATTGGAGGCGGAATGAAGTTCGGGCGAGAAAAGCCGGGCTCACCCCAAAGCTCGGCATCAAGGTAAAATGAAGCTCGGTGGAAAGCCGAACTCCTCAACTCAACCTCCAAAATAAAGTTCGGCGCCGGCAAGGACGGAACGAAGCCCCCCTCCCGGAAGGTTCCGCAACTACGACCCGCTCCTCTAACTCGAATTCTCGGCAAAGTTAAGAGCCAACCGCCAAGACCTGAAGGGACTACGGCCTCTCCAAACATGCGCGATCAAGGAGAAGATCGGCTATAGGCACTGCCGTAACCGGAAAAGACAAGAAGGTTGGCCGTCCCGCGGCGTCATCAACGCCACCCCGGGGAGGAGCTAGGAGCTAGCTACATCGGTGATTGTCATCCCCAGCGACAAAGTCAAGAGAAGCATGGTCCAAATTATGAAGGCCGGCATGAGATAGAGGAGGTCGTCTGGACGGGACTTGCTGCTCGAGGGAGCTCCGAGGAACAACGCCCCGTCGACCCCTCAAACGAGAGCGCGCTGTCCACGATTTCCCTTCGGTAAAATTCTCCCCTCTGCATAATATTATTTCTGGATGCGAAAACTATGCGATGACAGGAGAGCAGCAGTCAATAATCGCCGCGTTAGGAACAGGAGGAGAACCTCGTCCTAACGCGAGCAACAAGCTCGGCCGCAGGAGATAAGATCTCCCCCGAGCGCGCACCTCGGCCGCAGGAGATAAGATCTCCCCCGAGAGAAGCTCGGCCGCAGGAGATAAGATCTCCCCCGAGCGCGCACATCAACCTCGGCTAGAGATAAGATCTCTCCCGAGCGACCGTGAACAACCTCGGTTAGGAACAGGAGGAGAACCTCGTCCTAACACGAGCATCAACCTCGGCAAGAGATAAGATCTCTCCCTCGGGAGAGATAAGATCTCTCCCGAGCGACCGTTGACAACCTCGGCTAGAGATAAGATCTCTCCTCGGTTAGGAACAGGAGGAGAACCTCGTCCTAACACGGCGGCAGAGATAAGATCTCTCCCGAGCGACCGTTGACAACCTCGGCTAGAGATAAGATCTCTCCCGAGCGACCGTGAACAACCTCGGTTAGATAAGATCTCTCCGAACGAGCAACCTCGGCTAGAGATAAGATCTCTCCCGAGCACAACCTCGGCTAGAGATAAGATCTCTCCCGAACCCAACCTCGGCTAGAGATAAGATCTCTCCCGAGAGCGACCGAAACAACCTCGGTTAGAACAGGAGGAGACCTCTCCTAACCGAACCAACCTCGGCTAGAGATAAGATCTCTCCCGAAGGCAAAGTTCGGCCAGAGATAAGATCTCTCCCGAACAACAAGGTCGGCCAGAGATAAGATCTCTCCCGAACCGCGACCTCGGCCAGAGATAAGATCTCTCCCGAAGGCAAAGTTCGGCCAGAGATAAAATCTCTCCGAACAACAAGGTCGGCCAGAGATAAGATCTCTCCCGAACCGCAACCTCGGCCAGAGATAAGATCTCTCCCGAAGGCAAAGTTCGGCCAGAGATAAGATCTCTCCCGAACAACAAGTCGGCCAGAGATAAGATCTCTCCCGAACAACAAGTTCGGCTACAGGAGATAAGATCTCCCCCGAGCGCGCACTTCACTTCGGCTACAGGAGATAAGATCTCCCCCGAGCGCGCACTTCACTTCGGCTACAGGAGATAAGATCTCCCCCGAGCGCGCACTTCACTTCGGCCGCAGGAGGTAAGATCTCCCCCGAGGGAAGCTCGGCCGTAGGAGATAAGATCTCCCCCGAGCGCGCACTTCAACCTCGGCTGCAAGATTGGAGGTCTCAGTCGACTCGAGTCGACTTCAACTGACGAAGATAATGTCGCCCCCGAGGAGCTCAAATCCGACCTCGACCGAAGGAGGCGAGTCTTACTTCGGCTTCAACATCAGCTTCATCGACTTTAGCCGGAAACGAGTTCCATTTCCACTCCAAACATCGACTGAAGATAAGGTCTCCCCCAAGCCTCAGCCTCAACTTCAGCGTCAATTTTGGCTGGAGATGAGACCTCCCCGAGCTTCAGATACCACAAATGCGGAGCCTGGAAGAAGACTTCGGCAGTCGCCTGTTTCTGATACTCCCTTCCTTCAATTTTTGAACTCGGGAGTGGGGGGGCTACTGTTGGGGATAAATCCCGCTCCTGCCGAAGCCCTGCCCGACGCTCAGCCCGATGTAACCAGTAGCCGCTGAAGAGCTATAGCGCCAGGCGCCAGGCCGAGCCCCTACCACGGCCGAACTGCCTAGAGGCCGAACTCCCCTGCGCCAAGGTCCGGGCCGAACTACCTAGCTGCCGAACTCCTTCGGACCCCACGGCCGAACTCCTTCGGACCGACCCCAGGCGAGCCCATGCAGCCGAACTCCTTCGGACCCCACGGCCGAACTCCTTCGGACCGACCCCAGGCGAGCCCATGCAGCCGAACTCCTTCGGACCCCACGGCCGAACTCCTTCGGACCGACCCTAGGCGACCGAACTCCTCAGCAAGCCCTGGCCGAACCAACTAGCAACCGAAGTCCTTCAACTGGCCTGCCGAACTCCTTCGAACCTCTCAGCGGCCGAACTCCTTCGGGCCGACTCCAAGCGGCCGAGCTTCAATGAAGTCCTCTCAGCGGCCGAACTCCTCAGCAGTCGTCACTGGGCCGAACCCCTCAGCGGTCGCCCTCATCAAACTTCGGCCGACCGAGCTCCTACCGAACTCTCGAGTGTCCAAGCCTCAGCCCGAGCCCAACAGCCGGCCGAACCCCAGACGGCCGAGCTTCGACTTCTCAGCAGCCGAACTCTTCTGCGGACGAGCCTTAGCTGCATACCTCTTGCCAGACGCCTATGGGAGCCGAACTCCCTCCCATCTTCCTCTTCGGGAGCCCGAACTCCCCCGAAATGGGCACACGACGAAGGCCTTCAACCCTTCATTCGGCAAGCTCTGCAACCATCACTATCAGTCAGTCCGCCGTACCATCGGTCAGTCCGCCGCGGGCGATAGCGACCCACTGCCAGGCGGCGATGGCTGTCACCCTCAATCCGCCGCACACGGCACCAGTGGGACTGACTCCGCCGAACCTCGAGCGGTCCGCCAGCACGCGGCTGCAGTTGTCACCACCAAGCTCCATGCTGCCCGACGACTCTCTGCCAGACGGCACAGCCGTCACCATCGACTAAGCTCCGCTATAAAAGGACCCCTCCCGACATACTAAGGCTAAGCTCTCTGAACTCTCGACTCTCTAAGCTCTCCTCCACATCTCTAAGCTCCGGGACTCATTCCGGGCACTCCATTACTGTTGGTCGGAAACTAACTTGACCGTCGGAGGGTCCTCCCGGAGCCACCACCCCACCGGTTTCGGGCGGGACTTCGTCTTGCAGGTCCCCGGCGGCTTCCAGCGGCCTCGATTGCGGCGACCTCCGGCGGCGATGGATTTTTGCACCAACAGCCGTCATTTGTAAAATTAATAAAGAAAATTGCTAATCAACTAACAAAAGGATTATCTAGGACAGTGGTCCTAGAATCATCGAGGGGGATGGGATTAAGCCCAGAATAGAAGTTATCAATAGTGGGAACCTAACCTAAAAGGTTCAATAGGTAGAAATAAATCAAATGTATGACTATCATGAGGAGCACCCTTTTTTTATTTTCCTATCCCTATGGCAATGGTGCTCATATTATAAAAGGTAAGAGATGAGGAAGAGCTAAAGCTCTAAATGGTTCCGAGACCCATGAGGTGGGGTGCTACCTTACCTACACCCTTATTAGGACCTAGTAAGTGTGTAAAGTCATGAGGCCGCGACTATGGAATTTAGGCTAATTCCTAAAACACACATGATTCGATACTTGTGCATGGCCATCAAAAGCACATACTCGCTTCGAACGAAACCGACTGTTCTGTATGTATAATTTATAGAAATTTGTTTCACCGATTTGATTTAAGGTTTAGTCTATCAAGTGCCTAATACAATCAACACTAAGCTAAGGTTCAAACCGAAAGGTACCTATAGCTGAATGCACAGAATAATAATGGCAATTAATTTTGATTTTAATTATTATTAATGACTTTAATTGTTTATATGTTTTTAACATTTGAGGATTTTTCTTTTTCTTTTCTTTTAATTAAATTATTGAATTAAATGGAGGAATGTTGGAGATTTGATTTTCAAAATATTTAATTTAAATATATATATATATATAATATATATATATATATATATATATATATATATATATATAATATCTTAAATATCTCTCTCTTATCTGAAGGATATCCGCTTCCCTCGCAAAATGGAAAAGTGGGATCGTGCATTCCTAAAATGTAGAACTTTCGACAACAATCTAACGGATCCTCATACTCTATAAAAGAGAATCACGGATTATCACAAAAAACAACAACTCCAATAAAGATCTTTTTTTCTTCATTTTTCTTCCTATTTTCTCTTCAACTGCAATCTTGAAAGCTGGATAGACGTTCAATTAAGCACTTTTTAGAGACCGTGCAATCGGGAGACCGCGATAATCTGAGATGTTGTATCGCTAAAGAAGTTTTGCTGGAGACTCGCACATGGAGGGGCTAAAACTACTCTAGGACATTGCACTGTACGCCTCACCTAGCTGTTTTCTGAAACCAATATTTTTTAACTCAATTTTAATTCCATTCATTATTATTTGTTCTTTGATTGAGTCATACATGAAATTTTGATCAAATTCCAGAATAAAATCCAACACTAATCTCATTCTCTCTCATCAATCTCTCTTCTCTCTCCCGAGCCAACTCCCCCTTGTCCTCTGATTCGGCCTCTCTGCCTCGCTGTCAACAGTCTCCCTCCTCCTCCGGTCTCTCCACCCCTCCGCCTTACTCCTCCTCCCGAGTATTGCACTATTTTTTTTTGGGGGGGTGTTTGGTCGAGATTGGTTTTGATCTCGTTGAATACAATTTCAGTGGAATAGGAGTGTTTTGGCCAGTGTTGACATCTTCCAAGCAGCGGATTGGAGCAGTTCCAATGTTAAAATCAAGTTGGCATTCTTCTTTTTCTTTCATCTCCTTTGATCTTTCTTCTCTTTGTCCGTTAGATTTCTTTCGATGTTGGTAGTTTAATCTGTAGATGTGCGCTCAAATAATGAAGGATTCATAGAGTTATGATTGCTTTTCGGTTCTTCATGTTTTCATAAGTTTTGGATGGGGTCCAAGGCAGGCATTTGGTATAGATGGCATTTAACATACTTTAAAATGTCATTTAAATTCTTCGGTTCTAAGCCTGGTTGTGTTGACAATTCTCTTCCCGACAATGTTGTTCTTCCCTCTAACCGCTTTATACTGCTTGTCTAGCTGACCAGCATCTAGATATTTTTGCTTTGGCGCTTGAGGTCAATAGTCTTTTAGATCCTGGATACTATGCCTGCTCTGCAAACTAGTGTTTAATCAAGCTTCTGCAGTAGTGATTTGAGATAGATATGTCAGTGTTTAATCAAGTTTCTTGAGCTATTGTGATGTCATATGTTTTTAAAGGGTGGTTGAACGTTGTTGTGCAAGTGCTGCAGAATTTTGAAAATTTTAACTTTATTATATGTGTCTATAATTAACTGAAGTTAATATATTTGCTATGTCAGGATGACATTATAGTTCACTGAATGTTGACCCAAATTGTTGATCCAGTGACCCAACCCAGTTACTTTTACAGCTTGATACGCAGTCCAGATTTTAAAACATTGCATTGATCATAGTGAATTCCCTCTTTGGTTCCCAAGTACATACCCATAAGAGCAGCCTGTTTTCAGAACAAGTGGAACAGAGCATCATGTGACTCTGTTCAATGCCCTTTGGATCAATTTCACTCTTGGATTTAAAGTGGACAAAAGAAACATGACTACTATAGTCCATTCCAACCTATATATTGGAGGTTTTGGAATAATTGCAGACCCCTTTTTTTATGATTCTTTTCCACATCAAGTTGTCCTTCTGGAATTTATATGAAAATCATACATATCTGTCTGTCTTTTGGTTAACCTTGTAAGTTATTCTATTTTATTCTAAATATTTTCTTATTCATTGTTTATATATTATCCTCCCAATGTACTAATATATTTTGGCATTTTATTAGGGAATCCCTTATTTCCTGAATTGGAGAATCTCTCATTGAATTGATCCAGACATGAACATAGTAGCAGTATGTGCACACCATAGATATCACACCAGGACAGCTGTCTAACAATAGTTCATCATCTTGTATGGATTAGGATCCTTTCCTTGGTGATTCTCTGATGTTTTTGCACTCCTCTCCTTCTGGACGCAGGCTTCGAAACATGGAATCTTGTTGTGTAGAAGATGTTGACTGGGACAATCTTCTTGAGCATAGATATATATGTTTTAAAATATTCTCGCAACTCTCAAATATGATTAGCCATTAAAAATAAATCCTCTACTGCCATACATCTTTCAGTAGCTCCATATTGTAGCATCACTCTGTAAAACAAATCAGAGTTCTTTTACCTCTCTGATTCCCAGATTTTTGGAAGAATTGCTTTGCCAGACATTCTTGGATGACACATTAGGACATTTTATTGGCGTGCGTGTTTGCATGGTGGTTGTTCTTTCAGGACAAAGTAATCCTGTGGTATAAGTTCCTATGAACTATATGAACAAGATGGACATATTAGCGTACCATAGAGACACCTAAAGGATTCCTTTTTTTTTTTTAGGGTAAATTACAAAAACCCTTTTGCGTTTAGGTGTAAATTATACTTACACCTAGAAGTTTGAAAAATATACCTGTTAGGGATAAATCCCGCTTCCGCCGAAGTCCAGTCTGATGCTCAGCCTAACACAACTATAATCACGGAAGAGCTTCGATCGAAAATTCTTCCTCCAGCGGCCGAAACCCAGACGAACTCCTCCATCGGCCGAATTTCTCAAAGAGCCGAACTCCTTCCGGACATCTCCTTCGGTCGGATTTCTCTAGGAGCCGAACTTCTTCCGAACTTCTCCTTCAACAGTTGGATTTCTTCAGAAGCCGAATTCCTTTCAGACATCTTCTTGAGTCGAATTTCTTCAGGAGCCGAACTCCTATCAAACTCCTCCATCGATCGAATTTCTTCAGAAGCCGAACTCCTTCCGGACATCTTCTTAAGTCGAATTCCTCCAGGAGCCGAACTTCTTTCGGACTTCTCCTTCAGCCGAACTCCTCCCAGACTTCTCCTTCAGTCGGACTTCTCCATCAGTCGAACTCCTACGAAAGTCGAACTCCTCCCTGACTCCTTCAGTCGGACTCCTACGGGAGCCGAACTCCTCCTCCAGTCGAACTCCTATGGGAGCCAAACTCTCTCTTCGAACTCCTTCAGTCGGACTCCTACGAGAGCCGAACTCCCTCCGAACTCCTTCTCTAGTTGGACTCCTACGGGAGCCGAACTCTTCCCTGACTCCTTCAGTCGGACTCCTATGGGAGCCAAACTCCCTCCAAACTCCTCCTCCAGTCGGCTCCTACGAAAGTCGAACTCCTTCCTGACTCCTTCAGTCAGACTCCTACAGGAGCCGAACTCCCTCTAAACTCCTCCTCCAGTTGGACTCCTATGAAAGTCGAACTCTCCCCTGACTCCTTCAGTCGAACTTCTATAAGAGCGAACTCCTCCTCCAATCGGACTCCTAAGGGAGCCGAACTTCCTCCGAGCTTCTCCTTCAGTCGGACTCCTACGGAAGCCAAACTCCCTCCGAGGTTCTCTTGCAGTCAGACTCCTATGGGAGCCGAACTCCTCCAGAAGATGAACTCCTTTCGGATTCCTCCAAAAGCTGGATTACTCTTGTAGTCGGACTTCTTCAACTCAGTCGAACTCCGAACGCATGCTTCCACCAGACGGCATGACTGTTAGCATCTCTCCCTCCATAACAAGCCCCACGTGGTGCATGATCCGACGATATGGCTATCACTATCAGTCTGACGATGCCTCTTCCTCTCCGTACCGAATCCCATGCGGCCTCGAGCGACCCACTGCCAAACGGCTGAAGCTATCACCATCAATCCACTACAAGCTCCGCCTATAAAAAGGGACCCTCTAGATATGTTTTCTCTAAGCTCACTTTTCTTTCTTGAGCACTCCATTTCTATTGGCCAGAAGAGCTGACTTAATCATCGGAGGGTCCTGTCGGAGCCACCACCACCACCGACTTTGGGCGAAACTTTATTTTGCAGGTCACCAATGGCGACCTCATCTCCCTCAGCTCCAGTTCGATCCGATGGCAATCTCGTCTTCCTCAGCTCCAGCTCGATCCGACATCGATCAGATTCTGCACCAACAGAATTGGCACTAGAAGGAGGGCCTCTACCTCTGAGGTACTCTTGTTCTTAAAGGAGTGCTCAGTCGACCCTGCCGACCTTCTTCTCTAGGTGTCACCTCCATCCCGTACCTCAATCCCATGAAATGCCTCAAAGAAAGATGACTATCCAGAGATCTACCACTTCTGCCATCAGATCTGGACCAAATTCATCCATTTCTGCTCCATCGCCAGCACTCCAATCTCCACCTCCATCGATGATCATGGTAGATCTAGAGCAGTTTAATCTGCTGATGCAGCAGATTTAGGGCCTCACCTCCGATGGTGCAGGCCATGCAGCAGCCTCCGATGGTGACTCCACTAGGAAACCCACCATCAGAATATCTAAAATCGACTTCAAGGAAGAGTACTCGGGCTAGCATACCCATTACCCCTGAAAAGGAAAAATATAGAGTAGAGGATCCATGTTTGGATCATGGTTCTCCTTTGGAGGAGATCTTCCCCATTTATAGTCGGAAGCCCTCCAAGATCTGTGACCAAGATGACTCCCTCGATCACAGACTGCGGAAGATGGACCGATGGATTGAGAAACTCCACCATGTCACCCCAGCTCGTTATAACAACATCTACACCGATCCTCCTTTCTCTCTCCGAATTATGCAAAAGCTCATTCCATCGAACTTCAAGCTTCCTCAATTTGAAAGCTATAATGGAACCTCTAATCTAGTCAATCATTTGGAGGCCTTCCAGACCATGATGCTACTCCATGGTGCATCAGACGCCATATTATGTCGAGCTTTTCCATCTACCTTAAAGGGGACAGCAAGAAACTGATACTCGACGTTGAAGCTAGGTACGATCTTCTTTTTTGATCAAATGAGCCATCAGTTCACAGCCCACTTCATCAGCAGTCGACGTCCGTGTCGAGGTTCTGATTTTCTGATGAATATCAAGCAGAAGGCAGGAGAATCCATCTAGGCTTATGTTACCCAGTTTAATGCTGCTGTGTTGGAGGTCCAGAACCGAGACCAGTCTGTTGCAATGGCCGCACTCAAGGATAGCCTTCAGAAGAATGATTTGTTGTTCTCTCTGGAGAAGAAGTATCCTAGAGACTTTGTCGATCTACTTACTCGGGCCGAGGGATATGCCTGTGTGGAAGAAGCCTTCAAATTGAAGGATGAAAAAGTCACAGGAGG
Organism: Cocos nucifera; assembly: GCA_006176705.1. NCBI lineage: Eukaryota > Viridiplantae > Streptophyta > Magnoliopsida > Arecales > Arecaceae > Cocos > Cocos nucifera. The sequence continues at coordinate 26,748 of QRFJ01000273.1, read as the reverse complement.
AGCGACGGGTGGATGAGTCTTATAGACCCACCATCGATGGAGGGCCGAGAGAAGTTTGGCCGCACTCGCGGACTCCCCCCGAGCGTAAGTGAGCCCGAACTCCTCGTGCTCATCATCGAGGAAGCTTTGATAGAGGGGTGCGAAGAAGTCCTCCCTGTGGAAGGTTCTACAACTATGCCCCCCTTAATGCTCCTAAAAGTCAAGTCTTGACGGAAATTAAGAGTCAGCTACGAAGACCAGAAGAATTACGATCTTCTCCGAACAAGCATAATCAAAGCAAATATTGTCTCTACCATCATGACCATGGCTACGATACTGAGGAGTGCATTTAGCTCCAGAATGAAATCGAGGAGCTCGTCAGGAGGGACTGGCTGGGTCAATTCCTCCGATGCCAGTCTAAAGCAGGAGAAGATCGATCAAGGGTGCTGTCGTAGCCAGAACCATCCATGATGGGGGAGCAACAAGGAGGTCATCCGGCTCAGAACTTATCGTTTGAAGAAACTCGGAAGAACAACACTCCTATAACCCTAAAACATAGAGAATCTAGGAATGTGCTGCCAGTAATTTTCTTTTAATAAAATTTTTTCATTTCGATATTATTATTTCTTGGTGCAGAAACTATATGATGATAGGAAAGAAGCCATCAATAGTGGTCATGTTAGGAACAGAAGGAGAACCTCATCCTAACATGAGTAGGTCAAAGTTCTTCAGCCTCGGTTGTGAGAGATAAGATCTCCTCCGAGCATCCGAGTCAACCTCGGCTAGAGATAAGATCTCTCCCAAGCGACCGAGTCAACCTCAACTAGAGATAAGATCTCTTTCGAGCTTCAAAGCCTTTGCCAACAGGAGATAAGATCTTCTTCAACCTCGACTGTCGGAGATAAGATCTTTCTCGAGCGTCCGAGTCAACCTCGGCTAGAGATAAGATCTCTTTCGAGTGACCGAGTCAATCTCGGCTAGAGATAAGATCTCTCCCAAGCTTCAAAGCCTTCGCCAATAGGAGATAAGATCTTCTTCAACCTCGACTGTCAGAGATAAGATCTCCTCCGAGCGTCTAAGTCAACCTCAGCTAGAGATAAGATCTCTTTCGAGTGATCGAGTTAACCTCGGGTAGAGATAAGATCTCTTCCGAGCGATCGAGTCAATCTTCGCTAGAGATCAAATCTCTCCTGAGCTTCAAAGTCTTCATCAATAGGAGATAAGATCTTCTTCAACCTTGACTGTTAGAGATAAGATCTCCCCCAAACTCAACCTTCAACCTCGGCTGCTGGAGATAAGATCTTCTTCGAGCTTCTATAGGAGATAAGATCTCCTTCAACCTCGACTGCTGGAGATAAGATCTTCCCCGAGCTCAACTTTCAACCTCGGCTACTGGAGATAAGATCTCTTCCGAGCTTCTATAGAAAATAAGATCTTCTTCAAACCTTGGCTGCTGGAGATAAGATCTCCCCCAAGCTCAATCTTCAACCTCGGCTGTTGAGATAAGATCTCCTCCGAGCTCAACCTTCAACCTCGACTGCTGAAGATAAGAATCTCGTCCCCTGAGCTTCTATAGAGATAAGATTTTCTTCAACCTTGGTTGCTGGAGATAAGATCTTCCCCGAGCTCAACCTTCAACCTCGGCTGCTGGAGATAAGATCTCCCACCGTTGACAACCTCTATAGAGATAAGATCTTCTTCAACCTCGACTGCTGGAGATAAGATCTCCTCCCGAGCCCAACCTTCAATCTTAGGAACTGCTGGAGATAAGAATCTCGTCCTAACCGAGCTTTACCTTCAACCTCGGCTGTCAGAGATAAGATCTTTCCCTGAGCGTCGTTAAGTCAACCTTGACTAGAGATAAGATCTCTTTCGAGCGACCGAACAACCTCGGTTAGGAACAGGAGTCAACCTCGTCCTAACGCGAGCATCAACCTCGGCTAGAGATAAGATCTCTCCTGAGCGACCTGAACAACCTCGGTTAGGAACAGGAGGAGAACCTCGTCCTAGGAGACCTCGGCTGCAAGATCTACTTCAACCCGAGAGACTGCGCAGGAGATAAGATCTCCCCCGAGCCTAACCTTCAACCTCCACTGCTGGAGATAAGATCTCCCGAGCGACCTTGACAACCTCGAGCTCTCCCGAGCGATGAACAACCTCGGAGAATAGGAGGATATCCTTCAACGCGAGCTCGGCTGCTGAAGATAAGATCTCCTCCGAGCCCAATTCTTCAATCTCGACTACTGGAGATAAGATCTCCCCCGAGCTTTACCTTCAACCTCGGCTGCTGGAGATAAGATCTCCCCCGAGCGTCAACTCTTAGGAACAGGAGGAAAACCTCGACTAACGCGAGTCAACCTGAAGATAAGATCTCTCCCAAGCTCAACTTTGAACAACCTTGACTAGAGATCAGATCTCTCCTGAGCTTCACCAAGTCTTTGCAATAGGAGATAAGATCTCTCCCGAGCGACCGTTGCAACCTCGGCTAGAGATAAACCTCCCGAGCGACCGCTGACAACCTCGGCTAGAGATAAGATCTCTCCCAAGCGCTCAACTTTCGATCTTGGCTACTGGAAATAAGATCTCCTAACCGAGCAAACTTCTATAGGAGATAAGATCTCTCCCGAGCGACCTTGACAACCTCGGTTGCTGGAGATAAGATCTCTCCTGAGCGACCTGAACAACTCGGTTAGGAACAGGAGGAAAACCTCGACTAACGCGAGCATCAACCTCGGCTAGAGATAAGATCTCTCCTGAGCTTCTACAGGAGATAGGATCTCCCCTAAGCTTCAACATCTTCGTCAAACAGGAGATGAGATCTTCTTCAACCTCGGTTGGAGATGATATCTCCCCGAGTCTCAACTTCAGCTTCAACCTTGGCTGGAGATAGGATCTCCTCCGAACTTCAACGTCTGCATTAATAGGAGATGAGATCTCCTTCAACCTCGACTGAAAATGAGATCTCTCCCGAGCCTCAACTTTAACTTCAACCTCGGCTGGAGATGAGATCTCTTTCGAGCCTCAACTTCAACTTCAACCTCAGCTGGAGATAAGATCTCCTCCGAGCCTTAACTTTAACTTCAACCTCGACTGGAGATAGGATCTTCCCCGAGCTTCAACCACAACATCAACAAAAGACAAGATCTCTCTGGACCTCGACTGGAGACGGGATCCCCGAGCCTCAATTTCAATGTCAACTTTGGCTGGACATAAGATCTCCTCCGAGCTTTAACTTTAATGGGTGCAGAGCCCGAAAAAGAACTTTGATAGTCACCTATTTTGGTACTCCCTTCCTTCGAATTTCAAACTCGAGAGTGGGGGAACTATTATTGGAGATAAATCCCGCTCCTATTGAAGTTCAGTCTGATGCTCAGCCTAACACAACTGGTAATCATGGAAGAGCTTTGATCGAGAATTCTTCCTCCAATGGTCGAACCCCAAACGAACTCCTCCATCGATCGAATTTCTCAAAGAGCCAAACTTCTTCCAGACATCTCCTTCAGTTGGATTCCTTTAGGAGCCGAACTCCTCTCGAACTTCTTCTTCAGCAGTCAAATTTTTCTAGGAGCCGAATTCCTCCATCGATCAAATTTCTTCAGGAGCCAAATTTCTTTCGGACATCTCCTTAAGTCGGATTTCTTCAAAAGTCGAACTCCTTCTGGACTTCTTCTTCTGCCGAACTCCTCCCAAACTTCTCCTTCAGTCGAATTTCTCCATCAGTTGGACTCCTACGGAAGCCGAACTCCTTTCTGACTCCTTCAGTCAGACTCCTATGGGAGCCAAACTCCCTCTAAACTCCTCCTCCAGTCAGACTCCTATGGGAGCCAAACTCCTTCCTGACTCCTTCAGTCGGACTCCTATGGAAGCTGAACTCCCTCCAAACTCCTCCTCTAGTTGAACTCCTACGAGAGCCGAACTCCTTCCTGACTCCTTCAGTCAGACTTCTATGAAGCTAAACTCTTCCGAACTTCTCCTCCAGTCAAACCTATGACCAAACTCCTTCTAACTTCTTCATCAGATCCTAGGGAGCCACTCCCTCTGATATAGCTATTGTTAGATATATGTGCCCTAGAAGCCAGAATTGGCTGACACTTGTAATACACTTCTAGGGGCAAAATTATAATTTTGACTATAATCAATAAAATGGGTTATTTTCTATCACATATGTGTATTTAGTGTCTGTGATACATCCTTTGAGTTAATGGTAATGATAATTCATATTTTCAAGAGTTGAAAATTTAAGACATGAATAATCATTATTAACTCATAAAATGCTCCCGACCATAGGATCATCACGAGGATGGTGATTGATCCGGAAGGTTGGTGTACAATCGCTTCTCTTTAGTAGATGAGTCTTGAGTCTACGGTGTGGAGACACCGGAGCGAGAGTACAGGTACTCGTTAGAGAATGAGGGCACTGAGCGTGACCACCTCGAGTAGTCATTAGGAAGTCTACCTTCTCGTCAATGACTGACTCGATGCTGCAGTAGTGTGTCTGGTTCTTTGACCTGAGGTGCATCGGTAGTTCACCTTGAGGGTGTTATAGTTTGACTACACCATTACTCGGTCTCCTAGCCATATGGAACCCTGAGGTGTATGTTGGCTATAGCATGTTCATTGTAGGAACTGGATTGCATCAAGATGGAATCTATCTACCTCGGTGGTAGAGGAGCAGCCCTATGATGATCATGAGAATCAAGTCCAGAAGCCCATGGCCATGGCAGAGTGAAATAATAGAAAGAGTTTCTATTTAGATTTTCACATTCGGACTTCGAATCGAATGATTACATCATATGATAGAAACTAGGGTTTGACGAGTTCACCTTAACCCTAATCTGATCGGGGCTCAAGATAGAAGAACTTAATCACACAGGTAGCTGCACCAAGAGGTTCGCATTCAGCTCTGATGGGTTGCCACCATATACTGCTAGGTGTCACTGGTGGATTTTGGGAGCAATTAGAATGATTTAGATGATCGATCATTCTAGCTGTTCGAATCAGAAGAGTTCTGATCCATCGAAAGGAGTTTCGATGATGTCGATGATAGAGATCATGACATATCCCATTACCATACAGAACTGAACCTAACTGGATCACACAAATAAGGGTTTGAATCTGGTGATCATCAATTGAACTGATCCAGTTCAATTGATCTGAATGAGATTCAATTAGGTTCAAGAAAATCATGCTAGCACTCGATTGAACCTAACATTCTTCTTTTACTATCATAAATAGTTATCCTAACTGAGCCAAAGGAGTTTGTGCTCAATCAGAGGCCTTCACTTGGTCTGACTGGAGCTTGTCCAGATCAAAAAAGGGTTGTCTTATTTTGTAAGACAATACCTACCATTTTTTGGTCACTTGCTATTTTTCGTCCTTTGACTTTGGTCAAAAGTTGACCTTTGACTGGTCAAATATTGACCATTGATACTTTGACTTCTGTCCATGTGTCATACACTTATTGGAGAGCTGGTGGAGTCTTGTCCCCCTACCAGAACCTGGCAAGGAGGAGGGCGCACGCCAAGGGTGGCATGCGTCCAAGTTTGAGGCACCCAGGAGTCCCTGTTGGACAGAGACTCCATCTCCTTTTTGGATTTTGATTAGACTCCTCCTAAGAACCAACTTTGACTGGTCTTAAGCACCATCTAAGGATGAATCCAAGGGACTCTATTTCCATCAATTAGATTTAGATCTGATTTTATAAAAGGTTGTGATTGGTTGGGATGTAGAGGAGTTGGATCATGCATAGTCTATAAATAAGACCCTGCGCCCAACTCAAGGAGCATCTCAATCTCAATGCAATTCACAACGCCCCAAGGCTACCTCTCTCTTCCTCCTCCATGCCAAGTCCATCATCTCCCTCTCCTCTCCACGTCCAAAGTAGTTTGGAATCCAGTTGGTGCAATCTAGGTGAGAGAAAGGTGACAAAAAGCTAGAAGGCTGCGCTACTGCAAAGGACAACTATTGATCTTCGAAAGCCATTTTGAAGATCCTCCAAATCAGATTCAGATCTAATTTTTAGAGATGTGATAGAGAAGAAGAGGATCTCTAGATCCAGCCTGAGTGGATATCGATAGAGGTCAGGCACTTGCGTGGCTAGATCCAGAACCTTCCGCTGCTTATAGGATCATCAACGAGTAATAGGATTACCCTACATCAAGGTAAATTAAATTAAATTTAATTTATTTATATTTTATTTTTATTATTAGAATAATAAAAATTAGATCTAAAATATCCTAAATTTGATTTAGATTAAAGAAAAATTTTTTTAAAATATATCTCTTGATTCAATCAGATTTGAACAAACCTGATTCGGAAAATCAGGATTTTTCTTCAACTGGTATCAGAGCCAAGGTTCTAAAGATTTTAGATCTAATTTTAAATTTATTTTAATTAAAAAATAAGTGATTTTAGATATCACATGAGATGTGATCAGATTTGAAATTAAAAAAATTAAAATTAAATGATTTGGATCTAAGATTAGAAAATATGCATGACTAGTTCTAAAATAGAATAGTTCTATAGAATAGTCTTGCATGTTTATAATTTAATTTGATTAAATTATATTTTAGATCTATTTATTTATTATTTTTTAATATTATAATTATTATAATAATATTTAAAAAATAGTAAATAAAAATTATTTAATTTTAACATCATATGAGATATGATTGATGCATGTCTAGACTAGTTGTAGAATAGTTCTACATAGTTATCTAGATTAGAGTTTATTTTGATAAGATCAATTTAAATCTAATTTTTTAGATTATTATGAGATAATTTAGATCTAAAAATATGCATGATTCGATACATGAGATGTATGCAAAATATGCCATGATTAGATCTAATTTGTATATGAGATATATGATATAGATCTAAAACTATTTTGTAGTATTACATGTTCCTGATTAAGGCATTCCTCTTGGCCGTCCGGTCATAAGAACGAAGAAGGGATTTAAAGGCCCTCTTCTTTTCATCCGATGGGGTGTTCTTATGATGTGTAGGGGTGCTGCATGTTCGTCCTTAATCAGAAACCCAAAACTTACTTTCTGCAAAATCCTAGATCCTGAAACCCTAGGATTTATTGTGCATATTTTGTTTATGAACCCTACTTAATTAAGAATTAAGATTATGAAATATTAATTAGGTCTAAAATTGAGAATTTTAGATCTAAGACATATTCATAATACTGGGTTCGGGCTTGGGTAGCTCAATTAGGTCTAAGCGGTTGATCAAACCGAATCAAGAGTTGGTTAGATGGGATCAACAATGCTTAAATTGACCAGCCTAATAGGATTAAGTCTGGGTCAAGATCGAGTCACGATCAAGCAAGACCTAATTAGGCTCAGAGGTTAGAGTCTGGATTGTAGGCTAACCCAATTGGTTCTGGACTCAATAATTTGGTGTCTAAGGTAAGTTTGGCACATACGACCGACTGGTTTTTAATTGGAAGCTACTCGACCTGAATGCATTCTTGTACGAGTTAATGGCATATTCCTTCCACCGATCTCACTTACCTGGCCATATCTGTTGACACAGTTCTGATCTGAGGTGGTCAATAATCCGAGCTAACCCATGCCACTAGGTTAGTCATAATTGTTATGACTAATGACAAGTCTAGTTTAATGAGACCTGAATCAATTCTCCCTAAGAAAAGATTAAGTCTGAGGTCTTCCACCATTGTAGATGTGCGGGCCCTTCCCGGGGTTGATTGTTCTCGACTGGATACAGTGGCTCAGTTGCACCAAAAAGATGCAACCATGTCTATTAGGCATTGGATGCTATGGGCTGGAGGATGAGTTGGGCTCAATATTTCTGGATACGGTGAGAGACTCAATTAGGAATCCAGTCTATGCAAATGGTGGGTCTGACTTAACTAAGGAGTGGATCAATATTTCGGATATGGTGAGATTCATGAATTAGAGACCAAGTTTGGGTGCACCATGATTAGAGAATCATTGAACAAGAGTTGTTCACTCATTGGCTAACCCATCACCAATAACTGTTAGGTGAGGTGATGAGTCAGTTGGTGAGACCGCACCACCCACTAGAAATCATTAATCGTGGAGATTTTTGCATCTCTACAGAGGGAGTGTAGGGATCCGAGAAAATAGTGGAAGCTAATTTGTTTAAAAATAAAATTTTTAAATAAATTGGTCAAGTCATAATTATAAGTATCTAACTAGAATCTTTGACTCTCTACAGAAAAATGTCTGCGTCCAACCCATTGGCACGTATCCTGGACACACATAGACTGACCGGACCCAATTATAAAGATTGGCTCAGGAACTACAAAATTATTTTGGATTTCGAGAAGTTAACCCATGTTATTGGATCAGGACCCTCCCACCTTACCAGCCCGTCCATCCACTGAACAGAGAGCGTCTCTGGAAAAATGGATTGACGAAGATAATAAGGCCAGATATTACATGTTGGGCTCGATGTCTGATGAGCTCCAGCGCCAACATGAAGATATCGGGACTGCTCGCCAAATGTTGGCTCACCTGCAGGAGATGTTTGGTGAACAGAGTCGCGCAGCCAAATATCAAGTCACGAAATGACTTTTTAAGGCTAAGATGCATGATGGGCAGTCAGTCCAAGATCACTGTCTGACAATGATCAAGGACATGGAAGAGCTTGAGAAGCTCGGTGTGAAGTTGGACTTGGACCTGCAGAACGATATCATTCTGCAATCCTTGACTGATGCATATGGGCAATTCATCATGAATTACCACATGCATAAACTTCAAAATTCCTTGGCCAAGTTAATGAATATGCTGGTTACCGCTGAGCTTTCTATGAAAGGTTCTAAAGGCTCAGTTCTTGCTATGGAACGGACTTCTTCCAAAAGAAAGTCTTATGGAAAGAAAAAGAAGTCTGTGAAAAAGCAAAAGGTGGAAGGATCAAAGAAGAAGAAGGCAGAATCGAAGAAAAAGGCCGATGTCAAAGGAAAGTGTTTCCATTGCAACAGCGACGGCCATTGGAAGCGGAACTGCCCTACTTACCTGGCCACCCTGAAGAACAAGAAGGAAGGTCCTTCTGGAGGTATGCTCGTTATTGAGTCTAACCTTACGGTTTCTTCTGCATCCAGTTGGGTGCTTGACTCTGGTTCTAGTGCTCATCTGTGCACTTCTATGCAGGGTCTTGAGGATAGCAGGAGGCTGAGGGATGGAGACATGATCCTACGCGTTGGTAATGGAGCAAGAGATGCTGCAGTAGCCATGGGAACATACCCTCTTCGATTACCATCTGGTTTAGACTTAGTTTTGAAAGACTGTTATTTGTGCCTGCAGCTAGGAGGATTTGATTTCTGTTTCATGCTTAGCACAAGAAGGTTATGTGATCACCTTCTTTAAGGACCATTGTAACATTCTTTATGAAAGAAATAAAATTGCAAATGGTTTTCTTATTAATGGTCTTTATCAGCTACATATTGATGTACCTGTTCTAACTATCGAGCAAAACGTGAATGCCAAACGACCTAGGGATAGTCCAAATGATAGATATCTATGGCACCTGAGATTAGGTCATATAGCAGAAGATAGGATCAACAAATTGGAGAAAAATGGGCTATTGAGTCCATTGACTTTCGAGTCATATCCAACTTGTGAATCTTGTCTTCAAGGCAAAATGACTAAACTCCCTTTTGTTGGACATGGGGAGAGGGCCACAGATCTCCTTGCCCTAGTACATACTGATGTGTGCGGCCCATTTGATGTGCCGGCTAGAGGCAATTTTGTCTACTTCATTACCTTTACCGATGATCTGTCTAGGTATGGGTATGTGTATCTTATGAGACACAAGTCTGAAGCCTTTGAAAAGTTCAAAGAATTCAGACATGAAGTAGAAAAAAACAAACTGAAAAACCCATTAAGGTTCTTCGATCAGATCGAGGAGGTGAATACCTTAGCCGGGAATTCCTAGACTATCTCAAGGAAAATGGCATAGTCTCTCAATGGACTCCACCAGGAACACCTCAACTCAATGGGGTTTCAGAACGGAAGAAATCGGACTCTATTGGATATGGTTCGATCCATGATGAGCTTCACAGACCTCCCTGATTTTCTTTGGGGACACTCATTGTTAACTTCAATTTATCTACTGAATAGGGTTTCCTCTAAAACCGTTCCTACCACACCGTATGAGATATGGCACGGTAAGAAACCAAGTCTGAGTCATCTCAGAATTTGGGGTTGTCCGGCTCATGTCAAAAGACAACAAGCGGACAAGTTAGAGTTTAGGTCCTTCAGAGCTCGATTCATAGGATATCCTAAAGAGTCATTAGGATACTATTTCTACATTCCAGAAGACCACAATGTGATTGTGAGTCGACATGCCATCTTTCTTGAAAAATAGTTTATTCAAGATAGCGGCATTGGAAAAGCAGATCAAGCTTGATGAGAAAGTCTCACAAGCAGAACGAGCTAAGGACCAATTGGAACCAAATCAGGTTGAGCCAATAAGAACACTACCTCCTCCACCTCGTAGATCGGAAAGAGTTTTCCGTCCCCCTGAAAGATACTTAGGTATTATTTCAGAGGAATGTAGAGGAAAATGTTCCTCGTAGGTAATGGTGCTCATGGTGATGATCCCAAAACCTACAACGAGGCGATATCAGATATCGACTCCGAGAAATGGCTAGAGGCAATGCAGTCAGAAATTGACTCGATGCACTCAAACCAAGTCTGGACCTTGGTAGATCCACCAGAAGGTATAGTACCTATTGGATGTAAATGGATCTTCAAGAGAAAGATTGGTGCAGATGGGAATGTGGAGACATTCAAGGCTAGACTAGTGGCAAAAGGTTATAGTCAACGCGAAGGCATTGACTATCAGGATACCTTTTTCCCCAGTGGCTATGCTAAAATCCATCCGCACATTGCTTGCTGTTGCAGCCTATTTCGATTATGAAATATGGCAAATGGACGTGAAAACGGCATTCTTAAATGGATATCTTGAGGAAGATATCTATATGGAACAGCTGCTAGGTTTCACATCCAGTGATACTGATCACAAGGTTTGCAAGCTGCAAAGGTCCATATATGGACTTAAGCAAGCATCTCGGAGCTGGAACACTCGTTTCAATGATGTGATCAAAATGTTTGGTTTCATCAAAAATGAAGAGGAACCATGTGTTTTCAAAAGGGTCAGTGGGAGCGCTGTTGTCTTCCTCGTATTGTACGTGGATGACATCCTCCTTATTGGAAATGATATTCCCATATTGACATCAGTCAAGATGTGGTTGTCCAAGGAATTCTCCATGAAAGACCTAGGTGAAGCATCCTTTATTCTAGGAATTAAGGTCTATAGGGATAGACCGAATAGGATGCTAGGACTTTCACAGAAGATGTACATAGAGAAAGTACTAAAGAGGTTTAGTATGGAAAACTCTAAGAGGGGATTAATACCCTTCAGACATGGTATTCATCTTTCCAAGAAGATGTGCCCCAGCACACCTGAGGAAATAGAACGCATGAGCAAGATCCCTTATGCTTCTGCAATAGGGAGCCTCATGTATGCCATGCTATGTACACGACCTGATATAGCCCATGCTGTGAGTGTCACAAGCAGATATCAGTCAAATCCAGGTGAAGAACACTGGACTTCTGTGAAATGTATCCTTAAGTACTTGAGAAGAACTAAGGATATGATGTTGGTCTTTGGTAACGGAGAACTCCAAGTCCAGGGATACACAGACTCGGATTTCATGTCCGATATAGATGATCGAAAGTCGACATCTGGAGTCTGTTTGTGTGCAATGGTGGTGCTGTCAGCTGGAAGAGTTTCAAGCAAACCGTGATAGCAGATTCCACCATGGAAGCAGAATATATCGCTGCATCAGAGGCTACGAAGAAAGCATTCTGGTACAAGAAGTTTGCTGCAGAAATTGAAGTAATGCCATCAGATGCCATTCCTCTATACTGCGACAACAATGGCGCCATAGCCCTTGCTAAGGAGCCGAGGTCTCACCAAAAATCCAAGCACATTGAGCGGCGATACCACCTCATCCGCGATTACCTCGAGAAGGGTTACGTCGAGGTCAAGAGAGTCCGCAGATAATGTGGCAGACCCACTTACAAAGCCGTTGGGCCAGCAGAAGATCGAAGCCCACCTTGAGAAGATGGGACTTAGACTTGTAGCCAATTGGCTTTAGGATAAGTGGGAGATTGTTAGATATATGTGCCCTAGAAGCCAGAATTGGCTGACACTTGTAATACACTTCTAGGGGCAAAATTATAATTTTGACTAATAATCAATAAAATGGGTTATTTTCTATCACATATGTGTATTTAGTGTCTGTGATACATCCTTTGAGTTAATGGTAATGATAATTCATATTTTCAAGAGTTGAAAATTTAAGACATGAATAATCATTATTAACTCATAAAATGCTCCCGACCATAGGATCATCACGAGGATGGTGATTGATCCGGAAGGTTGGTGTACAATCGCTTCTCTTTAGTAGATGAGTCTTGAGTCTATGGTGTGGAGACACCAGAGCGAGAGTATAGGTACTCGTTAGAGAACGAGGGCACTGAGCGTGACCACCTCGAGTAGTCATTAGGGAGTCTACCTTCTCGTCAATGACTGACTCGATGCTGCAGTAGTGTGTCTGGTTCTTTGACCTGAGATGCATCGGCAAGTTCACCTTGAGGGTGTTATAGTTTGACTACACCATTACTCGGATCTCCTAGCCATATGGAATCCTGAGGTGTATGTTGGCTATAGCATGTTCATTGTAGGAACTGGATTGCATCAAGATGGAATCTATCTACCTCGGTGGTAGAGGAGTAGCAGCCCTATGATGATCATGAGAATCAAGTCCAGAAAGCCCATGGCCATGGCAGAGTGAAATAATAGAAAGAGTTTCTATTTAGATTTTCACATTGGACTCGAATCGAATGATTACATCATATGACAGAGACTAGGGTTTGACGAGTTCACCTTAACCCTAATCTGATCGGGGCTCAAGATAGAAGAACTTAATCACACAGGTAGCTGCACCAAGAGGTTCGCATTCAGCTCTGATGGGTTGCCACCATATACTGCTAGGTGTCACTGGTGGATTTTGGGAGCAATTAGAATGATTTAGATGATCGATCATTCTAGCTGTTCGAATCAGAAGAGTTCTGATCCATCGAAAGGAGTTTCGATGATGTCGATGATAGAGATCATGACATATCCCATTACCATACAGAACTGAACCTAACTGGGTCACACAAACAAGGGTTTGAATCTGGTGATCATCAATTGAACTGATCTAGTTCAATTGATCTGAATGAGATTCAATTAGGTTCAAGAAAATCGTGCTAGCACTCGATTGAACCTAACGTTCTTCTTTTGCTATCATAAATAAGTTGTCCTGACTGAGCCAAAGGAGTTTGTGCTCAAACAGAGGCCTTCATATGGTCTGACTGGAGGTTGTCCAAGTCAGAAAAGGGTTGTCTTATTTTGTAAGATAACTACCTGCCATTTTTGGTCACCTGCCATTTCTTGTTCTTTGACTTTGGTCAAAAGTCTACCTTTGACTGGTCAAAACGTTGACCATTGACACTTTGACTTTTGACCACATGTCATGCACCTATTGGAGAGCTGGTGGGGGCCTGTCCCCCTGCCAGAACCTAGCAAGGAGAAGGGACCCTAGGCGTGTGCCCAATGGAGGCGCCTAGGAGTCCTTTTTAAGGACTCCATTCCCTTTTGGATTCCAATTAGAGTTCTCCTAAGAAATCCACTTTGACTGGTCTTAGGCGCCCTCTAAGGAGGAATCCAGGGGACTCTATTCCCACCAATCAGATTTAGATCTGATTTTTTCACAAAGGGTTGTGATTGAGTTGGGATGGTTGGGAAGAAGAGGAGTTGGATCACAGCTAGTCTATAAATAAGACCCTGCGCCCAACTCAGATTATATGAGATAGAGAGATATGATGAGATCATAGTTTCTCCATGCCCCAAGGCTGCCTCTCTTCCTCCTTCTCCATGCCATAGTCTCTTCTCCCCTTGCTCTCCACGTCCAAAAGGAGTTTTGGATCCTTGGTTGGTGCGATTCTAGATCAAGAGAAAGGCGATCAAAAGCTAAGAAGGCTGCGCTGCTGCAAAGGACGACTGCTGATCTTCAAAAGAGTTTTGAAGATCCTCCAGATCAGATTCAGATCTGATTTTTGGAGACGTGTGATAGAGAAGAAGAGGATCTTCAGATCCAACCCGAGTGGATACCGATAGAGGCCAGGCGCTTGCGTGGCTAAGATCCAGAACCTTCCGCTGCAAATAGGATCATCAACAGGGTAATAGGATTACCCAGATCAGGTAAATTAAATTTGATTTAATTTATCTTTTATATTTTATTTTATTATTAAATAATAAGAATCAGATCTGAAACATATCAAGATCTGATTAGGATCAAGAGAAAAATTTTTGAAATATATCTCTTATCTCTGATCAATGCAGATTTGAAACACACCTGAATTCGGAAAAATCAGGATTTTTCTTCAACTGTTCAAGAGCCAAAGGTTTCTAAGAGATTTAGCATCTAATTTTAATTTATTAATTAAAAAAATAAGTGATTTTAGATATCACATGAGATGTGAATCAGATTTTGAATTAAAAAAATTAAAAATTAAATGATTTTGGATCTAAGAATTAGAAAATTGCATGACTAATTCTAAAATAAGAATAGTTCTATAGAAATAGGCTGCAGTTTTAATAATTTAATTTGATTAAATTATAATTTAGATCTATTTTATTTTATTTATTTTTTATATTAATAATTATTTATAATAATGAATGTTAAAACTAGTAAATAAAAATATTTTTAATTTTAACATCATAATGAAGATATGATTTTGATGCATGTCTTATACTAGTTGTAGAATAGTTCTACATAGTTATCTAGATAGAGTTTTATGTTGATAAGATCAATTTAAAATCTAATTCTTTTTAGATTTATTAAGATAATTTAGATCTAGAAAAATATGCATGAATTGATACATGAGATGTTAATGCAAAAATATGCCTGATTAGATCTAATTTTTGTATATGAGATATATGATATAGAGATCTAAAACTATTTGTAGAATTACATAATTCTTGATAAAGGGTTCCTTTTAGCCATCCGGTACCTAAGAACGAGAAGGATTTAAAAGGGCCCTCTTCTTTCAATCCGATGGGGTGTTCTTTATACGTGGTAGGGGTGCTTGCATTTCGTCATTAAAGTCAGAAAACCAAACTTACTTTCTACAAAACTCTTGATCTGAAATCCTAGGATTTATATGCGATATTTTATTTATGAACCTACTTAATTAAAAATTAAAGAATTATGAAATACTTAATTAGGTCTAAAATTGAGCAATTTTTAGATCCAAAGACATATTCATAATACTGGGTTCGGCTTGGATAGCCAATTAGGCAAAGCGGGTTGATATCAAATCGAATCAAGAGTTGGTTATGATGGGTCAACAATGCTTAAATTGATCAAGCCTTAAATAAGATTAGTCCTGGGTCAAGAATCGAGTCACGATCAAGCAAAGACCACTAATTAGGCTCAAAGGTTAGGAGTTTGGATTGTAGGCTAACCCAATTGGTTTCTGACGTCAATAATCTTGGTGTCTAAGGTAGTTTTGGCAGATTATGACCGACCTGGGTTTTTAATTGGGAAGCTACTCCAACCTGAATGCATTTGCTTATACGAGTTATATGGCATTGTCCTCTTCCAGTTGCGTGTTCTACTTGATCTGTGCATTATTCTATTTGTACTTTAATGTATTATTGTTGATTTAGAGGTGTTATATATCTGAGCTAAACGCCATTGGCTACTTGTAGGTTAGTTTGGTGTTTTTGGTGTGTTTTGCTATTGAATTGTTGTTGTATGGGGGGGGTACTATGGATTGAGTGAGGCTGGAGTGTTTGTATGATGATGTGTACGCCTGTGGTTTGTTGGTGAATCAATCCTTCCTAGAAAAGATAAGTCTGCAGGTCTGTCCACACATTATAGATGTGTGGGCCTTTTCGGGGTTTGATTAATTTTTCGGCTGGATACAGTGGCTCAGTTGCAATCACAAAAAGATACAACCAGTCTCTTAGGCATTGGTCTATCGTAGAGATTGAGTTGGGCTCAAATATTCAGATACAGTGAGAGCGCCTCAATTAGGAATCCATCTGTGTCAAATGGTGGGGTCTAACTTAAGCTAAGGCAGTGGATCATATATTCAGATATGGTTGTATGATTCATTTGGAAATTAGCAGACCTATAGTTAAGTTTGTGTGCAGACGTTCCATGATCCCTAGAGAATCATTGCAGATTGTTATCATTGGCATAACGATCTATCCTAAACTAAAAAATATGAGTTGATAGTCATTGCGTTAGAGGCACCATCAGGGTCTAGACCAATCAATAATTATGCGAGAAACGATGTGTGTTCAATGCTCACTGACGGTCGACCTAGTGTATAGGAGATTTCCTATAGAGGAGTATGGAAAGAATATTGAAGTTCTATTGTTGAAAAATAATTTTTTAAATACCATATGGTGATTGTCGTCAAGTCATGAATTAAGTATTCTAAGCTAGAATCTTGACTCTCTACAGAAATAAATCTGCATCTCAATCCATTAGCACGTACCTTGGACACACATAGACTGACCGGATCGCAATTAATAAATATTGAGGCTGCAGAACGTACAAATCTAGGTTTTAGATTTCCGAGAAGTTAAGCCGCATCTATGATATCAGCCGAACCCCCACCTTACAACCTCATCCCACGCGCTCACTGCAATAGCCATCTCTAAAAAAATGAAATCAGACGAAGACTAATAAGTGCCAGAATTCAATGTATAAGCTCGAATGTCGTGGTACTGATGCTCATCCGATGCCATACATCCTGATGCATTACTTTTGGAGGTCTACTCACCATAATGTTGTTGGCTTCACCTGCAAGAAGATCGTTGCGGCTGGATACACAAGGTCAGCAGCAAATACCAAGTATTTCAAATGCCAAAGATGACTTTTAAGGCTAAGATTGCGTGATGGATCAACTCAGCTCTCCAATAGATCATAATCTGATGATGTGGATCCAAGAACTTTGGAAGAGGTTGAGGAAGCTTGGTGTGAAGTTAGTATCTTGTATCCTGCAGAATGGATATTATTGGGCTACGAATCCAGACTTGACTAATGCATGATGGCATATTCCATCATGAAATTACACATGCTCATAAAGACTGTCAAAATGTTTTTTTGGCCAAATTAAATGAGACATCTGAATCTCACCGCTGAGACTTTCTATTGAAGAAGGCAACAGAAATACCAGGACTAATTAGCGTCCATAAGCAGAATGATGATCAACAAATTGAAAATGGCTTTGAGTCGTTAGTACATTTGATCATATTCAGAACGGAATTTTCCAAGGCTAACAATGACAATACTCTTATGTGGCATTGGGAGAGGCCTACAGTTACTCTCGCGTCTGTTCCTAGTACATCACTAATGTGCGCTCCTTTGAATCTCTCGTGCTTATGAGGCACAATTTGCTACTATTATCTATTAAATGTCTATTTCTGACCCTTGGGATTGTATGGCCACCATCCTTTGCTAGTTTCGGTGTGTAACATTCGGTATATGGCTGCCGGTAGAAGCAGTCTGTCAGGCTCATACTGATTTCTGAAGTGCATTTTCGAACAGGAGTGAACTCAACAACAGACCTTATTTATCTATGAGACAAATCGAGCTAAAGCAAAGAATTCAAATGAAATAAAAATCTATAAAAAACCCATTAAGATTCTTTTGATCAGATCGACGGAGGTGAATACTTAGCCAGGAATTCCTAGACTATTCAAGAAAAAAAATGGCATAGTCTCTCATGGACTCCAGCCAAGAACACTCAACTCAACGAGATTTCAGAACGAAGAAATCGGACTCTATTAGGAATATAGTCCGATCCATGTATGAGTTCACAGACCTTCCGATTTTCTTTGGACACTCATTGTAACTTTTAATTTATCTATTGAATAGGATTTCCTCTAAAACCGTTCCTAACCATAATCAATGAGAATATGCATGGTAAGTAACCAAAGTCTGAGTATCTCAGAATTTGGGGTTGTCTGGCTCATGTCAAAAGATAACAACAGATAGTTAGAGTTTTAGGTCCTTCAGAGCTCAATCATAAGATATCCAATAAGGTCATTAGGGATTAGCTATTTCTATAGTTCCCAGAAGACCACAATGTGATTTGTGATCCGACATACCATCCTTTTGAAAAAATAGTTTTATTCAAGATAGCGGCATTGGAAAGCGAAGATTAAGACTTATGAGAAAGCCTCACAAGTACAACGAGCTAAGGACCAATTGGAATCAATCAAGATTGAAGACCATAAAAAAAACACTACTCTCCTTCCCTCGTAGATCAAAGAGTTTTCCATCCCCTTGAAAGAACTTAGTTATATTCATAAGAAAGAGAAAATATTCCTCGTAGGTAATGGTCTCATTGGTGAGATCCCAAAACTACAACGAGGCGATACAGATATCGACCTGAGAAATGGCTAGAGGCAATGCAGTCAGCAAATTGGTCGATGCCACTCAAACCAAGTCTGGACGTTGGTAGTATCCACCCAGAAGGTAAGTAGACTATTGGGTGTAATGGATCTCAGAGAAAGATTGATGCAGTGGAAATGTGAGACATTCAAGGCTAGACTATGGCAAAAGTATATAGTCAACGCGAAGGTATTGACTATCAAGGATACCTTTTTTCTCAGTGACTATGCTAAAATCCATTCAACACAATTGCTTGCCATTGTAGCCTATTTCGATTATGAAATATGGCAAAGGAACATAAAAATGGCGTTCTTAAAAATGATATCTTAAGAAGATTCTATATGAATGGCTGCTAGGTTCAAAACATCTAGTGATACCTGATCACAAGATTTGCAAGCTGCAAAGACATATATGGACTGTAAAAGCAAGCAATGCTCGAGCTGGAACACTCGTTTCAATGATATGATCAAAAACGTTGGTTCATCAAAAATGAAGAAAAATTGTTGTCTCAATAGGTCAGTGGGAGCACTGGCTGTCTTCCCCTCATAATTTCGTGATACACCCCTTATTGAAAATGATATTTCATGATGAACGACATCAAAATATGGTTGTCCAAGGAAATCTACCATGAAAGACACTAGGTGAAGCATCCTTATTCTAGGAATATTAAGGTCTTAAGGGATAGACCGAATTAGGAGCTAGGACTTTCACAGAAAGATTGTAATACATGAAGTACTAAAGAAGGTTTAGTATGAAAAACTCTAAAGAGGGGATTACATACCCTTCAAGACATGGTATATCATCTTTCAAGAAGATGTGTCCTAGCACACTGAGGAAATATGAAATGCATGAAGCAAGATCCCTATATGCTTCTACAATAGGAGCTCATATGCCATGCTAATGTACAGACGAACGCTGATTAGCCATGCTGTGAGTGATCACAAGCAAATTATCAGTCAATCAGATGAAAGAATAAGACTTCTAATGAAATGTAATTCTTAAGTACTTAGAGAACTAAAGGATATGATTTGGTCTTTGGTTAAGGAGAACTCCAAGTGCTAGGGATATACATACTCGGATTTCATGTCCCGATGTAGATGCATAAAAGTCGACATCTGGGAAGTCTGTCTTGTGTGCAATGGTAGTGCTATCAGCTGGAAGAGTTTCAAGTAAACACTATATATGCAGATTCCACCATGAAAGAGAATAAATCACTGCATCAGAGGCTTCCGAAGAAAGCATTCCTGGTACAAGAAGTTTGCTGCAGAAATTGAAGTAATGCCATCAGATAGCATTTCTCTATACTATGACAACAATGGCGCCATAGCCCTTGCTAAGTAGCCGAGGTTCCACACAAAAATCCAAGCACATTGAGCGGCGATACCACCTCATATCCGCATTATCCTCGAGAAGAATTAACGTGAGTCAAGAGTGTCAATTCCACAGACCCACTTACAAAGTCTTGGGACAACAAAAAATTGAAGCCCACCTTGAGAAGATGGGACTTAGACACTTGTTAGCTAAATTAGCTTTAGAAACAGTGGGAGATTGTTTAGACTATAATATGCCCCTGAGAGCCAGAATTGACCGACACTTGTAATGACACTTCTAGGGGCAAAATTATAAATTTTGACTAATAATCAATAAAATGGATTAATTCTTCCTAATATGCATATGTGTAAGTGGTCTGTGTACATCTTTGAGTGAGATTAATGATAATTCATATTTTAAGATTTGAAAATTTAAGAACTTGAATACTCATTATTTAACTCATAAAATGCTCCCGACTAGAGGATATCATGAGGATGGTGATTGATCCAAAGATTGTGTACAATCCGCTTTCTTTTAGTAGATGAGTCTTAAGTCTATGGTAGTGAAAACATGAAGCAAGAGAATAGGTACCGTCGTTCGAGAATTGAGGTACTGAGCATGACCACCTGAGTAGTCCATTAGGAAGTCCTATCTCTCATCAATTGACTGAACTCGATTTGCAGTGGTGTGTCTGGTTCTTTGATTGAAGTGCATCTAGTAAGTTCATCTTGAGGGTGTATAGTTTGACTACACCTATAACTCGATCTCCTAAGCCAATTTGTGGAATCCTGAGATAGTATTGTTGGCTTATAGCATGTTTATTGGAAGGAACGGATTGCTTAAGATAGAATCTATCTACCCGGTGTAAGAAGTAGCCCTATGATGATCATGAGAATCAAGTCCAGAAGCCATGGCCATGGCAGAGTAAATAATAGAAAGAATTTCTATTTAATTTTCAACATGGATGAACGATGATATACATCATAATGATAGAAACTAGGGTGACGAGTTCACCTAACCCTAATCTGATCGGCGGCTCAAGATAAAAGAACTTAATCACATAGGTAGCTTGCACCAACCAGGTTCGCATTCCAGCTCTGATTGGATTGGCCACCATATACTACTAGGTAACACTGGTGGATTTTTGGGATCAATTAAAATAATTAGATGGATCAAATCATTCCTACGTGTTTGAATCAGAAGAGTTTGATCCATCGAAAAGGAGTTTCGATGATGTTGATGATAAAGGATCATGACAATATTCCATTACACTATACAGAACGAACCTAACTGGGTCACCCAAAACAGAATTTGAAATCTGGTGATCAATCATATTTGAACCTGATCTAGTTCAAATCTATCTGAATAAGATTCAATTTACGTTCAAGAAATCGTGCTACACACTGATTTGACTAACGTTCTTATTCTTTTACTATTACTAAATAGTTTTCCTGACCTGAGCCAAAAAAGTTTGTACTCGATAGAAGGCCTTCACTGGTCTGCTGGAGCCTATCCAGGGTTCAAAAAGGGTTGTCTTATATTTGTAAGCATAATACTTGCATTTTTGGTCAACTGCCATTTCTCGTCTTTGACTTTAGTCAAAAATTGGACCTTTGACTGGTCAAATATTGACCATTTGACACTTTGACTCTGTCCACGTGTCATGCACTGTTGAGAGCTGTTGGAAGGGACTCTATCTTCTTTTTGGATTGCTGATTAGATTCCTCCTAAAAAATTAACTTTGACTGGTCCTTAAAGGTGCCATCTAAGGATGAATCCCAAGGGACTCTATTTCCACCATCAAATTTAGAATATGATTTTTAATAAAAGGTTGTGATTGCTTTGATGTAGAGAGGTTGGATCATTCTATCTATAATAAGATCCTGCCCGCCAAACCCCCAAAAACCAAAAACCCATCCAGCCAAATCCCAAAGCAAATCTATGCAACAAACGCCCCCTAAGGGCCCCCCTGCTCTCTTCCTCCTTCATGCCAAGTCCATCATCTCCCTCTCCTCTCCACTGCCATAAATAGTTTGGGATCCAGTTGGTGCAATCTAGGCGAGAGAAAAGACGCCAGTAAGCTAAGAAGTCATATACGTGCTACAATAGGACAACTATCTGATTTTCGAAAGTCATTTTGAAGATCCTTCCAAATCAGTTTTAGATCTTAATTTTGGAGACGTAAATAAAAGAAGAAGAGGATCTTAGATCCTAGCTCGAGTGGATATCGTAGGGCCCAGGCACTTAACGTGCTAGATCCAGAACCTTCCAATTGCTTATAAGGATAACAACGGATAATAGGAATTATCTTATATCAAGTAAATTAATTTGATTTAATTTATCTCTATTTTACTTTTATATTAGAATAATAAAAATAGATCTAAAAGCATCTCATATCTGATTCGGATCAAGAGGAAAAATTTTGAAATATTCTCTTGAATCGATCAGGATCTGAATCAAACCTGGTCCGAAAAATCAGAATTTTTTATTTCAGCCGTCCACCACTCTAATCCGCTAACAACTCCACTTATAAAAAGAGACCCTTCAAGATATGTTTTCTCTAGGCTCACTTTCTTTTCTGAGTATTTCATTTCTAATTGGTCAGAAGAGCTGACTTGATCATCGGAGGGTCCTGCCGAAGCCACTCACCACCGACTCTGAGTGGGATTTTTTCTTTTACAGGTCACCGACCAGTGACTCTCATCTCTCTCAACTCCACTTTGATTCCGACGTCGGATCCAGATTCTTCACCAATAATACCCAATTCATAACTTCTTGAGGTTTATTTTTTGAACTATCTTTAACCCATGCAAAGGAAGATTTTTGTAAGGTTAAAATAAACTTAGGAATATAATGGTATATTTTTAAATTTCTAGGTGTAAGTGGTAATTTAACACCTAAAACACATAGGATTTTGAGTAATTTCCCTTTTTTTTAAAAAATTTGGATCATTAATTTCTGTTCCCATGGTTTTGATTTAGTAATAAATAAAAAAATATTTTGCAATGATCTTTATTACATATTTGTTGGCATTGCATTGAGATAATCCAGAAAAATAAAGTGTTAAAAGGTCATTTCTAGATTATCTATGTAAATAGAGCTAGGATGGGAAAAATATATCTCCTAATAAAAGATCAAAATCTGAAACTGAATCTATCATGCTCTAAATCCAGGATATAACACGGTCATACTATCAAGGGATACTACTTTCAATAACTTGAAGCCTATCGATCATAATTAAAATATAAATAAAAATTTAATTTTTTTATTCATCAAATAATTAAATCAAGATTGGTTCAAAACATCTAAATCTAAAATTAAAAACTAAATATTATATCTCAAATCATGATAAACAACTATAAGTTATGATCACCGTCCAATAAACTAAAGTTTATCCACCAAAATTTTCAAGCTTACTATATTAATCCCCAAGCCTGGATTCTTCATCGGTCTGGATTTTATTCCTCTATAAAATAAAAAAAATAAAAAAGTATGAGCTACACTAGCTTAGTAAGTAAAATCTATACTTCCTTATTAGATAAAGCATAATTTTTTTCATAAAATATAATAATATTTTAAAAAATATAGATATTATTAAAATCAAGTATTCATAGATCATATAATAAAAGCACATCATAAAAATAATCCATTCGCATGCATAAATCATGAAAATTTTATAAATAATTATTCATAAATATATTCTTATTGATATCTCGGTTATGTTTTCAAAATTGTTATGACGTCTATGATTGATTTTGATGATTAAAAGATATTGGGTTGATTATAGTATTAATCATATGTTCAAAAGTAGTATATAGGATCTTCTAGTGTTTAAAAATAAAAAAATATTATAAAAAATTCTTTCAAAAAAAATAATGATTAATGATCAAATAAGGTAAAATAAGAATTTTTTAGAAGCTAAATAATGGAAAAGACCATAAAACTTAAGAATGAAAAAAGTTCTCAAAGTTGATAGAACAAAAAAGCCCTTTAACATATAAAAAAATATATAAATTTTTAAGTAAAGGCAAGTCATCTGAGTCGAACCCTTTTTCAAAGATAGGAATTTCTTTTTTCAAAGTTGACTCAGTTGAAACAATTAAGAAAAAGCAGTTTTAGCATGTAAAAATTTCAGCTAGCAATGCCTCCCGAGTCAATTTAAGTGTGGATTCGAGTCACCGATGCAAAGAATGGTAGAAAAATAATTTTTTAAAGAATAGAAAATTATTCGCTCAAGTAGAAGGCTCAATTCGACTTGAGTTGGTCGATGTCGAGATTCAGAAAAATACAAAAAGGTAACAATTTTCAAGGCAAGTTAAGGATAGGCTCGTAGAATAAGTTTGAGTCGACTTTGAGGGTTCAGTCCTGGTTTGACTCGAGACTCCAACAATTAGTTCTGTAGAAAATTTTAAGAAGCATGCAAATTTTTCTAAACAACTTGTTTTTGCTTCCTAACAACTAGAAACGGCTAGTTTAGGCTTCTAAAAAGAATTTATAATCTTCCAAACTTGATGATAAGCAAAAAAGAAGAGGATCAAAAAGGAGAAACACATCGATTTATGTAAGGAATCTTGAATATCATTAGAAAAAAAAGAAAAGAGAAGAAATTATGCATAGATTTCAGCAAGCTTTTAAATGCCAATCTACTAAGTATTTTTCATATACCTTCAAACAATTAATTTTTAAAAGCAAAGTCAAGACTCGAAGACAATCTAACATCTTATACTTTGGATTCACAAACGGTTCATCTTTTGCATTTTACTTTAATCTAAAATTCATACTTGTACTCTTTTCTTTAAAGTTTCTTTGGGGAAAAAACTTGGATGACAGGCTCATCAAGCCAAGTAATTAATATTATATAAGATTTTGGTGTGATGATCCAAAAAACAACTAGATTGATAGTAAGCCCGAAAAACTATCGGTGTAGAAGTTGTGGTTGGTGATTCAAGAAAATTAGTTGGTTGATAGTAGCCTAAAAAATATTGGTAATAAGGTTGTGGTTAGTGATCCTTGAAAATTAACTAGCTTTGGTTTGTGATCCCGGGTTAAAATAAATCACTGTAAGTCAAGAGATTATAAGTAAAGATTCCAAAGGAGGCTCTTGAAAAAGGATTGTATGCGAGAGTTGCAGCCAACCAACTATAAATAATTTGTATTGTGTATCATGCCTTTTTCCTTTCTTAGTCTTCAATGCTGTTCAATTTATGCTTAGCTTGATTTAATTCTTACATAGCCCCTAATTATATCTTGATTCTTGCTGTGTTGTGACATTATAATATACATTCTCAAATAAATAACTTAGCTTAAATAGAAGCACATACTTATTTAAATTTTGATTTGTCTTAAACTTTTTTAAACAATCCAATTCACCCCCCTCTTGGGTTACTATATTTCTAGATAATAAGTGGTATCAAAATAGATGCTCTAATATTGTTTATTGACTCAATAGTCCTTGAGCTAAAAGATTTATGGCATCCAATCAAATCTTGCATGTTGAAAGTTTTCTATAGATTGATCCACATTTTTTAATGGATCAAATTATGTCTATTAGAAAGCTAGAATGAAAATTTTCATACAAACACATGATTATAATCTATACAGAATTATAATCAATGGCTTATACACACCTAATATATTAAATTAAACATGAAATAAGAAAAATCAACCCACAGATGCTAAGGCAATGCAATATGCCTATATGTTTATTGATAGTGATAGAATTTAAGGCATTTCTTCTTCAGTACATTTCAGCCCAAACAAATATGAGATCAATTGGAAACAAATCTAATGGGAAAAAAATCCAAAAATAAAAATCAAGCTCCCAAAAGATAAGGAAGGGCCTTTCATCCAACCTATGCTCCATATGGCTCATGCGGAATGGAAAGAAAAGAAAAGAAGAAATAAAAAAATAAAAAGTATTGGATTAAAAAAGCAGGCATTAGAAAAAAAATGAGAAAGACCGTAAGAAGGTATTCTGACAATCTTACCTCAATACAAGTGAGGTAAATCTAGAACCAATTCTTCTGGACTTACATTTGATAAATATTAGCTTTCAGATCTAATGATGAATTATATAATGTTAGGCTAAAAAAATAAGAAACTTAAAAGTTTTAAATATATGTTTATATGAAAAAAGAATAAGCTCTGATGGCAAAAAGATACCTTTTGAAAAGAAAATGTTGGATGAAGAAAAATAAGTTGTAATTGATAAAGAATGAATTATGAAGAAAAAATTTTGATTGAATAAATAAAAATTTGAAAAAAACTTTTTGAAGAAATCCTAACTAAAGAAAAGAGATGAAACAACCAATGCCAAAATTTTTATATGGTCAATCATGATGAAAATCAAAATATTTTTCATAAATTAAAATTAGTTTTGAACTCTTTGAGAAAATCAAAAAATAGTCAAAAATATTTTTCCCAGAGCTCATATAAAAAGACATTGATCATTTTGTATAAAGTAATAAAATAGCCATAAATTTAGAATATATATTTTAAAAAAAATTGGGCTATACTTTGGTGAAATTAAATTGGTCCAATAAAACCATTACTCCAACTCAAATGGATTCAAAATGCTTGGGTATCAAAAATTAAAAATAATTTTGCAGGTATGCAACATCCAAATGGAATAAAAAGAAAAAATGTCAGAATGGAGTGCTTTGGAATATAAAAATGCTGGATAATATGTTTGGTAAAGTTAGACTCTTCACAATCAATGCATCAAATAAATATACCAAATAATTTAAAGAGTAAATATTGATTTTGATGATTATCTATACTATAAGATCACTCCATAATTATGAAATGACTATGATTTGCAATGTTTTTTGCTTTAATTCTTGATGTTGATCACTATATACTATGCATTGCATAAACTTTTGAGTCATAATTCTTTTAATTTGAGGTTTTTAGTTCTTCATATAGTCTATCTAAAACTTAAA